>CAJNDS010002589.1:0-25000 GCA_905221605.1 Symbiodinium natans | reverse complement strand
TTCCGAAGTACCCGAATTCAGGTTTCCTTGTTTCCGAAGGCCCATGTGCCTAAATAGAGTATACATAAGCTTTCAAGTAGTTCCTATAATTACAAAGTGACTATAGAGCCCAAAGATTGGCCATTTAGGTACATGGGCCGAAAGGGCTGCTTGGAAGATCTGGGTAAGTTTGGTCGCCCTCCGGCGGCTCCACAACGTTAACAGGACCGACGTGTCTTGCGCGTGAAGGTGCCAAGGAAGTCTATTCCATCTCTTGGGGTTTAGGACTTAGGGCTTCGGGGCTTAGGAGTTGGGTAGTGCTCAAAAAACAGGGTCGTCCCTATGTACATTGGAAAATGTATACATATATGTATACATATATATATGTATACACTTATGTGGTAGCACGGCCTCCTCAAAGTAACGAGCACCAAAAAGAACCCAAATAACAGACCTGCCCATTCATGGGGGTCCCTATAAGAACTAAATTGTGGTATGGCTTTAGAAGAACTACATATGGAGCTGAGGGTAGTAACACACTACAAAATTATGTTCAGACCTATCCCTGTAAACCCTAAATCCTAGCCCTAAACCCCAAACCCTAAACCCTAAACCCTGCTCAGGGCTAGGGGTTGCTTTGGGAGACATGTGGTCCGTCCAGTTGACTTGCATGCTCGGTCTGCTCTTCGGCACCGGCCATGCACTACCACAAGCTGGGGCTGGAACACCCGAAACCCTCAATGGTTTAGGGCTTAGGGTTTAGGGTTTAGGATTTAAGGTTTAGGATTTAGGAACCCTAAAAAGCAAGGTTCGGCCCCCCCTAAGCCTGAAGCCCCAAAACCCTAGCAGCGTTTAAGCACCCAGACCCAGTACACCCTAAACTTAAACCCTAAACTCTAAGCTGAGTCCTTTCTGGGAATTCAGGGTGATACCGTTTTTGGCTTTAGGCTTTAGGGGAGGGGGGTGGATAGGGCAAATATGAACCCAAATCACAAGAAAACAAAAAAAACGCTCCCCAGGGGGTTAGGGTTTATGTAGGGTTGAAGGTTCTAGGGTGAGTGAACCCTAGACACAAAAACATCTAAAAAAGGGTTAGGGTTCCGGGTGAGATCTGCCCACTGTCTTACGAAGCGAAGGCCTCAACTCTAAACCCCAGGGCCAAACCCTAGACCCCACACCCCACACCCCACACCCCACACCCTAGGGAAGCTTAGGGAAGCTTAGGGAGCCTTAGGGAGTGATAGGGAGTTCTCGGGAACCTTGAGCTACATCCCCCGCTTGAAGCCCCATCCCTTGAGAGCCCTATAAGTCCTGTGGGCGAAAGAGGCCTCACCCTAAACCCTAAACCCTAAACTCTAAACCCTAGACCCTAGACCCTAAACCCTAAACCCTAAACCCTAAACCCCAAACCCCAAACCCTAAACCCTACCAACCTTACACGAACTAGAGCCCAGCTGTGCCCGGCAACTCTGCCATTAGCTAGCCAGGTGCCGCCTAAACTCCCCAAGGCCCCAGGGTTTAAGGTTCAGAGGTCTAGAGGTTTAGGGGCTTAGGGGTTTAGGGGTTTAGGGTTTAGGGTTTTAGTGTTTAGGGTTTAGGGCTTAGGGGTTTAGGGGTTTAGGGTTTTGGGGTTTAGGGGTTTAGGGGTTTAGGGGTTTAGGGTTTTAGGGGTTTAGGGGTTTAGGGTTTTAGGGTTTTAGGGTTTAGGGGTTTAGGGGTTTAGGGGCTTAGGGACTTAGGGTTTTAGGGTTTTAGGGGTTTAGGGGTTTAGGGTTTAGGGGTTTAGGGGTTTAGGGTCTAGGGTTTAGAGTGAACCCTATAGGGTTTAAGGTGTCGGGTTTAGGGTCATCTGGGACTCTCCTTACCTACACTTTTTTATGGGCTATACCTGCTAATTAAGGGGTAGTTACTATTAAACTATAGGTAAATGGAGCGCCACGTAGGGGTTAGGGTTGTGGGTCTTACTGCTACACCCTACACCCTGAACAGGCGAAACTGCGTCAACGGACTCCAGAAACAAGGGCAACAGAAACAGCAATCGCTCTCAGCGCCCTAGACCCAGAACCCTAGAAATCCTGAACTTCGAAGATGCTAAACCCTAAACCCTAAACCCTAAACCCTATAAACCCTAAACCCTAAACCCTAAACCCTAAACCCTAAACCCTAAATCCTAAACCCGGCACCTGACCTTCGCAGACATTTGCTGCGCGAACTACGAAGTTGATTGGGGCTCCGAGTATGGAGCCCCCAACCCTCTTGTGAAAACCCTAAACCCTAAACCCTAAACCCTAAGCCCTAAGCCCTAAACCCTAAGCCCTAAGCCCTAAGCCCTAAACCCTAAACCCTAAACCAGCCCTAAACCCGAAACCCTCCTGAAGCCATAAACCCCAACGCCCTAATCCCCTTAAACCCCGGAACCCTCGGTTAACAACCGAAAGGAAAGCTGGCTTTGCTTATTTGCGGGCCTACGCAACCCTGAAACCTAAACCCTAAACCTGCTCAGATCAGTTCTGAACTGCAACCGCGTCGAGTCTCTGGGAGGGTGGACCTGGGGCCGCGGTTCAGGGTTTACAGAGCCTGGGGCTTTTGGGGCTTTTGGTGCTTCTGATAGGGCTGAAAAGGCCAGAGCTTGGAGGGCTTCGGATACAGTAACAGTTAAGGACATGAATTGATGTGACTCAAGAACCTGGGCAAGAAGGCAACAAAGGCATCGGAGAAACCTAAAACCTAAACCCAGATCGAAATGAAGAGGCTACTGGGATTTCGGGGTTTCAGGGTTCCTACCAGGCATCGGATACTCGTCGCCCCTTATGTTGGTTCTCGTACCAGGTCTACTGCCTCCTGCAAAGGAATTAACCACTTTTGTTCCCCATCGCTCTATAGTTGAAGAGGCGTCTTCGCCTAGGGCTACAAGAAGTCACTGTACAACTTGCGAAGTGACCCCGACTCGCGGTTCCTTTTTTTGGGGTTCAAATTTGTAAACACGGAGCCTTGTATTTAGGGTAACCCCAGGAGAGGACAGTCCTTTAGAGGACCGCCCATGTACCATGAGAACACAAAGAGTCTCTCTGTCAGTGGAACACCAGGTCCCCCCTGACGTCATTTGCGCCCTGTGTTCTGATGATCCCTGGGCTACCCGATTTGCAATATAAATATTATAAACATTATATATATATATATATATATAGATAGGGTCGCTAAGCTGAGGAACTTATATCAAAATGGCACCAGAAACTGAGTGCTCAGATAGTTTGGCATCCGTATACTCCTTCTCGTGATGGCTATGCCATGAGCCCCTAAACCCTAAACCCTAAACCCTAAACCCTAAACCCTAAACCCTAAACCCTAAACCCTAAACCCTAAACCCTAAACCCTAGCTATCCAGTCACGAATCCTGTCTGCGTGCGCCCGGAGATCTCAAACCTGCGAAGCGCTTCTTCGACCTCGTCAACGCTGTGTGTTCCATCCACCGGCGCAGACTTCAACCTAGGGTTTAGGGTTTAGGGCTAGGGTTTAGGGTTTAGGGTTTAGGGTTTAGGGTTTAGGGTTTAGGGTTTAGGGTTTAGGGTTTAGGGTTTAGGGTTTAGGGCTTATATTCCCAAATAGAAGCCCCTTAAACCCAATAAGGGGAAAGGGCCTACCGAGCGACTCGACCTTCTCCCCGCGGAAGACGTAGAAACGGAACGGCCACGGAGAAAACGTGCGAAGGAAGTCATCCTCGCTTGGTAGCCCAGCAAGCATAATTATTCTGATAAGGGGCACCCCTTGTTGGGGTTTTAGGGTTTAGGGTTTAGGGTTTAGGGTTTAGGATTTAGGGTTTAGGGTTTAGGGTTTTGGGTTTACGGTTTAGGGCTTTGGGGTACCGCTGGGCTACCAAGTCCTCAATGCAATCGACGGCAATGGGCCATGAGAGCTTGCATTGGCGCTGGAATTCCAAAGCGGTTTGCACTCGCTGTGCAGTGGTTTGTGGTTCCCACACCTGTGGCCCATCAATGGGCCATACATCACTTGCATGGGCTTCGCGGATATAAACGCACAAGAAGCGAATCTGAGTCTGTCCTGTTCGCCTTGAACTGAGGTCATTCAGCACATGGATAGCAGCACGGAAGGGTGGTCAGGTCCATGATCCAGCACACACAACAGTCAAATCTCCACACCAGTCTTTCAAGGTGCACCTCTGCCCGTCAAGGCCCACTAAGGGCACGTTGGGCCAGGGCTGGCCAGGTTGTAGCGCGCCAGCCTCCGCGAGATTCGCGCGGGCGTAGACCGAAAGCTTGGCAAGTTCCGGTGCCGTCGTGTGAGCGGTCTGCATGCGCCTCACAGCAGCAGAAATGCCAAGTGCAGATTTGAAGCCATGTCCTATGGCAACTTCGCGCTGGATGTCATGCACCACGTCCAACCACTCGCCCCCGGCGGCCGTGCACGCCTGCATGCGCGCAATCGTCTCCGGGGCAAACCTTAGCTCCTCCTGGCTCCTGAGCATTCGTTCCAGCAAGGCATCATCCAGCTGCGGGTCTTCAACATCTCAGCTCTCCATCTCACTGTCCACCTCCATCGCTGCCTTCGACATCCAAAACGCAGCCTCCTTCTCGTACATTGCGCTCTTGTTTTGTAGGCCCTCCAAGCGTTCCAGCAGTCCCGCGACGCGTTCGGACTCCAAGCGGCTCAGGACCTCTTCCTTGGATGCGTAGAAGAGCTCGCTTCCTTCGATCTTCCATCTACCGTCTTCAAGCTTGATGCGCCTTCCGTTCTCGAGGACGATCTGGTCGGAGAGCACTGAAAAGCCCTCACGACCTGAGTGTCACATGTGTCTGTGCCGCATTCCACAGGAGCACTTTTCATAAGTGTCACTCTGAAGGGTCCTGTGCTGCTTTGCCACATCATCGCCTTATGAACAGACATAACGCTTTGGGGCTACGTGCAGCGTTTTTTCCAAAAGATTCTAAACCCTAAGCCCTAAGCCCTAAGCCCTAAGCCCTAAACCCTAAACCCTAAACCCTAAACCCTAAACCCTAAACCCTAAACCCTAAGCTGTTCAAAGCTAAGCTCTTCACCTGAGATCTCATCGTACATGCCCCCGCGAAGGCGAAGAACCAGCTGGAGCGTCGACTCTCCTTGAACCCGGGTGGGCTGTTGAAGGCCCTAAAGAGTCCCCCCTAATCAACCCTATTTTCGGGCCTTTTTGTTTAAAGGGGTTATAGGGTTTAGGGTTATAGGGTTTAGGGTTTAGGGTTTAGGGTTTAGGGTTTAGGGTTTAGGGTTTAGGGTTTAGGGTTTAGGGTTACAATGGCCCGTCCTTGAATGTCGTACTCGCCGCATGTGCGGCCATCCTCCAGTTGCTTTCCCGCAAAGATCAGGCGTTGCTGGTCCGCTGCAATGCCCTCCATGCGCTGAATTCTCATCTTCAACCTTGGGGGCATCATGGGTTTAGGGTTTAGGGTTTAGGGTTTAGGGTCATATACCCTGACCACTAAACTTCCTCATAAGGTATCTGAATTCATAAACCCTAAACCCTAAACCCTTTTAGGGTTCACTTCCTCCGCAAGGAACTCATCGATGGTGGTGCTGGCTTGGATGGAGATGGGGAACAAGGTCTTTCCAGTCAGAGTCCTGACCTAGGCTGGCCCTTAAAACCCTATTAGGATTTAGGGCTTAGGGTTTAGGGTTTAGGGTTTAGGTGAGGCTCTTGAAACCCAGTAAGGGAAATGTAAAAATGTCCCCCAAGGCCTGCCTAGCGACGAAGACGGGAGAGGGAACGCAACATTGAAGCCTGGTGTCCTCGGAGATGTCAAGGGATGCGAGTGTGGCCTCCAAAGGCAAAGGCTTGCCGTTCCTTCGTAGCTGAGTTCAGATAAGCAACCAACAAAATCTACACTTTCAGTTCTGTAGGGGATTATAGTATCTTTAGTTCCATAGAGGGATTTTATAGTCTCCCAAGAGGTGCAAAGTGTACTCATTCAACTACAAAGTTTCTGTTGGATGATGAGTTGGTCAGTGGTACCGATCTTCAGCTTGAGCTGTTCAACAAGGAAGCTCACGGTGTCGGATGCGGTCGCTTCAACGCAATACTCCTGATTCATGGTTGGGATAGTATTAAAATTAAAAGTACTATTTTGAAAAAAAAAATCCGTATTGGGCTTAAGTACCCTGAAAAATGTAAAGTGTTACCCAACTATGACAAAGACTCCTGCACGTGTACTTGCATGACCCCGGCACATTCCTTGGCGGTCTCAAGCACGCTCTTCTGCTGAAGTTGAATGGCTTCAGCCTGTGGGATGAGTTTCAACAGGGTCTTCTCCTTACTTCTCCAATAAACCACGGGGGAAAGAAGAGGTTAAACTATATCATTCCTACTAAACAAGGAAGCCATAACCAAGGGAAATTAGAGGTTTAACTTGCTTATTCCTACTGAATAAGGAAGCCCAAAAAAATCAAAAGATCAGCTGTCGGAGAAGTAAGTTTCCTGAACATGGAAAACCTAAAAAAATAATAAAAAGTTCAGCTGTTGGAGAAGTTTCCTGAACATGGAAGGGCTTCCTCTGCAACGAGGCCCGCAACACCTCAAGATCCAGGATTGTCACGGTGGCTGCAGAGAGCAGGAAAGCAAGGGCACCAAGGGCTCAGGCTTGGGCCAAATGCAGCCCTAGGGCCCTAGGGTTTAGGGTTTAGGGTTTAGGGTTTAGGGCTTTGAAGCGCACGCTGTACACAACGTGCACAAACATGTGCTCCCGGAGGCTTCACCCGTCATGTTCTCTGGAACTGGCGGACTTGATGACTTCAACTGCCTAAAGCCCTAAACCCAAAACCCCAACCACCCCCCCCCCCCTCCTCCCCCCCCTCCCCCCCCTCAGAAAAAAAAAAACAAAAAACATCCCACTGAGTGCGCTGCTGGGAAGTGTGCGCTCATCCGGCACCTGCCAAAGCTTGGCGTAGCTTGGGGGTGTCGGGTTTTGGGTTTCGGGCTTATGGTGCATGGCAGGCCATAGGGGCTTAGGGCTTACTGAGGGGAAAAGGGGGCTGAGTTCTGACCAACCTGAACCCCAAACCCTAATGCCTAAGGTAACCTTTGGGCTTTGAAGCGGCTTATAGTAAGGTGAAAGGTTACATACTCTCAACCTAAGTCCGGGGTTTTGGGTTTCAGGGTTGAGGGTTTAATGCTCGAAGCTCTATAGGCCACATGCCTAAGCCCCAAATCCTTTTTTGGCTCTTGATGGGCTTCGAAAAAGCACTGGGGTGCGGAGCGCACGAGCTGAGATGTTTCCGCCACCCTGGAAGTTCCTACAGTCGAGCTTTGAGCGACTGCAAGCAAATCCTTGCCCGGGTTGTGACATGCCCAAAGCTGAAAACCGTATAGACCCTAAACACTCGGCTGCCATGCCCAACCAAAGTAACTACTTGGGGTCGGGAAAACTTCTAATAATATTCCTTATCGTCCCTTCATAATTCTACTACAATAGACCCCAAAGCCCTCTTCTAATTATCAAGGCCCCTACAGGATGTTGCTATGTTCGCCGTCGCACGCCCAGCTCATGGGGGACCTTGTCCGCTGCTCGCTCGTGCGGCGAGCTGCTTGCATGTCTCTTTGTTGGCCTTAGTGGCCAGGACGGGGCGATTAGACCCTATAACCCCTCAAAAAAAGGCCCTTTATAGGGTTGAGTATGGGGATTAAAGGGATTATAGGGCTTAATGGCCCATCTGGGTGGCCAGAACCGCGAGAACTTCACGCTTGAGGTGCATAAGGCATAAGGGCTTCATTCACCAAGACCCCCAAACATGGCTCATGCAAGGACTACACCCTTATGTATATACATTTATGTATTTATTTTGTATTTATAAGAGATATAATATATACATATATACATAACATAACATAACATAACATCACATAACATAACATAACATGACATGTCATGACATGACATAACATAACATAGCCTGGCATGACATAACATAACATAACATAGCATACATACATACATACATTCATTCATTCATTCATTCAGACATACATACATAGGGTTTATAGGTGCTACGGGTCTGGAAACCAAAGCCCAGGCTTCAGGCGTAAGGACCTTGTGACAGATTCGGTTCTAATTTGAACTCCTACATCTCTCAGCAGGATGGCCTAAGCTCTTATACCGTATACCCTTAGGCTCAACATAGCCAAAAAAAACTATGTAGCCTTATATAGTTGCCCAAAACAACTTCCACGCTACAGGGTTTCAGTGTTCACCGCGCACTCTTTTCTCGAGGCCTACTCGTTTGGGGTTTTAGGGCTATAAGATGTTATAAGGGTTTAGGGTTTCGGGTTTAGGGATTATAAGGGTTCAGGGTTTAGCTGTTGGACGTCTCGTTGTTTGGGGTTTGAACGCCGAATATGGTCACTGGCTGGAAGGCCCGAGACTAAGAGCCAACCCATGCCCTATACCCCAACAAGAAGAGCCTCCGGGAGAAGGTTTGTGGTTCGTTTTGGGACGGCTAAACCCCTAAACCCTACAAACGAGATCCCAGACCCTCAGCCCCAGAGCCTCAGTCGAAGACAACTCCCGTTTTGGAGATAAGGATTCAGAGGGGTTTAGGGTTTAGATGCTAAGCTCCGGCACCACAAAAAGCATGCACAAGGCCACGAAGAGGATCAGCGCGCCAATCTGAAGCGGAGTTGAGCGGTTTTCTGGGTTAAGAAAGCTCAATACCTTACAGGTGTCGGGTGTAGGATCTCCCCCCCCCCCCCCCCCCCCCGCCCCCTCGGGCAAACCCAAAGTATAACACGCCAAGCCTAATCCCCAAATCCCAAAGCCCAACCCTAAACATGGATTCGGGTGTTAGGGTGTTAGGGTGTTAGGGTGTTAGGGTGTTAGGGTGTTAGGGTGTTAGGGTGTTAGGGTGTTAGGGTGTTAGGGTGTTAGGGTGCTAGGGTTTTAGGGTGTTAGGGTGTTAGGGTGTTAGGGTGTTAGGGTCTAGGGTGTTCGGGTATCCTAACCACGAACCACTACGCCCTGCACCGATGATACCCTCTGCACAAGCTGGCCATGTAAGCCCTAAACCCTAAACCCTAAACCCTAAACCCTAAACCCTAAACCCTAAACCCTAAACCCGCATGGAGTGCCCAAAGCAAAGGGTAAAGAGCCCATGCAAAGAACCCCCGGGGTAGGGCACAAGTCCCAAGCTAAGATTGGACATTCAAGGGTGTAGGGTTTAGGGTTTAGGGTTTTGCTTTTTGAAGCCCTTAACATCAGGCTTGAGGATGTCAGATCTGGACTCAGGGAGGGGCTCGGGGAAAAATCTCGGTTTATCTGCAGGATTTCGGGGTTTCGGGGTTTGGAGGCTTTCGCGCTGTAGGGTTTAGGGTTTAGGGTTTTGGGTTTAGGGCTTAGGCGTGTTTCTGAGGGGGTTTTGACCTACATGTCGAAGACATGCGCCCCTGGGACACGCACCACGGTGGCGGCGGGGCTGTTCGCCAGAAGCAGAATCACGCCAATCATCGCCTGAGAGCCCTTAAACCCCACAAGTCTTTCTACTGGGTATTCCCTCATAGGCCCACAATATGCAAGGACTTTACGTCACACTCTCACCCACCCCCCCCCCCGCCCGGGTCAGAACCGCCGAAACCACCAAGACTTGCTTTCCACCTAAGCCCGAAGCCCTAAGCCCTTAAACCCAGAACTCCAGACTCCCAAATCTTAAACCCCTACAAGCCCTAGGGTGAGAATACACTAGGCCCAAGCGGAACATAGACATAAAAAGGGTTTAGGGCTTTTGGGCTTTGGGCTTAGGGTGACCCGAGAGTAACCTCAGGATGAAGAGCGTGCCCCTATAAGGGAACCTAAACCCTCAAACAAAAGGGAGCAGGGGCCTAGTAACAAAAAGGGGTGCCCTTGCTGGTTTAAAGGGGCGGAACCGAAGCCCAAAAAAAAGGGAATCAGGGCCTTCTCTGGGTCCTAGCCCTAAACCCTGAACCGTAAACCCTAATCAAACTGACCAAACTAAACCCTAAACCCGAAACCCGAGAAATGGGAATCACTACTGTGGGTCCGAGCCCTAAACCCGAAACCCAAATTTCACCCCATAAGGGTCTACTCTGGGTTCTAGCCCTAAACCCTAAACCCTCATTAAACCCCCCAAACAGAAATAAGGGCCCGCCTAGCCCTAAACCCTGAACCCTAAAACCCTAATTACGCCCGAAGAAGGGAATAAGGCCTACTCTGGGTTTAGGGTTTAGGGTTTAGGGTTTAGGGTTCAGGGTTTAGGGACCCCCAAGCTCTGTTCAACATTGCCGCGGTCGGTAGGGGGCGGGCCAGAAAGGAGCCCAGGCCTGTTCGGTGTGCTTGTTCAGGGAGTTTAGGGTTTCGGGTTTGCCTAAGTTTAGGGTTTAGGGTTTAGGGTTTAGGGTTTAGGGTTTAGGGTTTAGGGTTTAGGGTAGGGTTTAGGGTTCAGGGGTTTAGGGTTCTGGGGATTCTTGGGGCTCTGGGGCCTAAGAGTGCATAGAGCCGAAACGCCGATACTGGGGTCTGGGGCTCTAATTGGGATAACGGCTTTGTTTCTAGACACGAAGCCCCAAAACCTAAATCAAATTATGCGTTTTTGCATCAAGAGCTGTGCAGAATCAGGGGCTTGCTGTAGGGTTTCGATGCAAATCCTGGCTGTGGTTTAGGGTTTAGGGCAGTTGCAGTGATGCTAAGTCAGCAAACGTCACCTCAAGAACCCTAAGCACCTGAACACAACCTGAAATTCAGAAGCCTCCGCAGCCTCCGCGCACGAACACCCTACAAAGCACTACACCGTCTCACCTGAAAGTCCTGAACCCTATGAGGGTCCGAAGACATTACTTCTGAGTCAGAAAGAGCCCTCTGAACAATATCCATAAGGAGTTCCTCTTGAACCTGAACGCAAGGAAAACATCCGAAGGAAATGCCTCTACCCGAACTCCAAACATTCAATCCTGAACTCTTAACCCCAGGCCCTCATCGCCTTTCATTACATTCAGGGTACACTTTTTGGGGTTGGCTACTTGAAAAGGGAACCACGACCCGCTCCGCCCCCCCCCCCCCCCCCCCCCCAAAAAAAAAAAAAAAAAAGCAAAAGGGTACCGCTGGACTACCAAAAAAAGGCAAAAGGGTACCGCTGCGCTACCAAGAAGGTCAGACAGCGACAACAAACAGCGCTCTCTGCGGCCGAATCACTGTTGAGCAGGAAGGAGAGGCCAAAGGTCTTTCGGACGACCAGCCCAACGCCAGGCTGGGCCGAGCTTGGGTGTTGTTGCTGAACCATAAACCCTAAACTGGCCCTAAACCCTAAACCCCGAAGCCCTAAACCCTAAGCAGGGTTGCAGGGCTTAGGGTGTAGGGGAGCGGGCTTTAGAGTTTAGGGATTGGGGTGGTTAGAGCTTGGGGCTTTCGGGTTCGGGAGCTAGGGGAGGAGGTTGCAAGGTACAGGGTTTGAAACCCTAAACCCTAAACACTAAACCCTAAACCCTAAGAGGGGTGGTAGCTCAGTAACCATCTTAGCATAAGGGCACCCTGTTTTGGGGTTGGTTACTTCATGGGAACCTTGCACGGCTAAAGGAACTACGGAGATTGGGCGTCCTAGACTTTGGGAGCTGTCTGATCTCAACGCCCAGGAAAGATTTAGAGTTTGGGGTGTGGGGTTTAGGGTTTAGCCTTCAGGGCGAAATTCAGGGTTTAGGGTTTAGGGTTTAGGGTTTAGGGTTTAGGGTTTAGGGTTTAGGCTTTGCAAAGATTTGCGAAGGATGGGGGCGGCCTCCCACCAAATGCCCTCCTTGTCGTCAGGCACCTGACCCCGCACGGTTTTTCGGCACCCTCAACCCTCATCCCCTGAACCTTGAATACCACCAAGCCTCAAGGGTTTAGGGTTTAGGGTTTAGGGTTTAGGGTTTAGGGTTTAGGGTTTAGGGCTTAGGGTTTAGGGTTTAGGGTTTAGGGTTTAGGGCTTATGGTTTGGGGCTTAGGGCTTCGGGGCCCTGAGCCCTCAACCCCAAACACCCAACCTTACACTCTCTGACCCTGCGCCCCAAGCCGTAAACCGCCAACATCTCTACCCGAGGCCCAAGCACTTGAGAACCTTCAGTTCACCCCCCCACCAACACTAAGGCCCTGGTAAGGACAACATCGTAGGAGCTTGGTTCCCCAAGTTGAAATGCCCCATCTGTGGAGGATTCGAAGAATTGCGCGAACTTATTTATCTCTCTGCATATGTGTCTCCGCGTAGCCAAAAGGATGAAGGCCCAGGCATACTCAGGGACCCTGAAGGACGATACCTGCAGTGAACACAAACCCGTAACCCCAAAACCAAGACGGCCGCAACCCAAAACCCAAAACCCAAAGCCCCAAAACCCAAAACCCTGAACCCTGAACCCTGAACCCTGAACCCTGAACACTAAACCCTAAACCCTAAACCCTAAACCCTAAACCCTAAACCCTAACCCAACGATGCCCGGAAGCCCCGGAAAGTTCACCGGAGCCCGGGCCTTAGGTTGCGCCTGGCTCTTTGGCGCACCTGTTCGGGTCTAGGGTTTAGGGTTATGGGGGTTGGGGTTTTAGGGTTATAGGGTTTAAATAGGGTTTACGGATAGTTTTCGGATCTAGGGTGTAGGGTTTACCTCACACCTTTGACTTTGCCTGCATATACCAAAACCCAAAAAAAACAACATTGCAACCCGAAAGCCATCAGCCTAAATTCAATAAAGTTCAGACCTTGAACCCCAAACCAGCCGAAATCGTTAGTTCACGACTCCTTCGACCCCTGAAAACCGTCTGAAGGGCCGAATACAGACGGACTACAGCAGACTCCCAAAAGTTGGAACAGTCTTGTCCCCATACCCCAAAAGGGATACCAAAGGGAATCCCAAACTCTAATCATCCATAAACCATGTTCCAACTTTATGGAGTTTACTTGGCTGCACTCAGGAGGGTAGCTATCAATTAAACTTTTAGCTGCCTTATTAAGAAACCCAATAAACCCAAAAAGGCTAAACCCTAAACCCTAAACCCTAAACCCTAAACCCTAAACCCTAAACCCTAAACCCTAAACCCTAAACCCTAAACCCTAAACCCTTATTTCTAAAGTTACGGTAAAGTACCACAAAGTTTACTGTAAAGGGCTGAATACTGACCGAGGCCGCGAATCCTTCAACTGGACTTCGGCTCTCCGAGTGTAGGGTTTAGGGTTTAGGGTTTAGGGTTTAGGGTTTAGGGTTTAGGGTTTAGGGTTTAGGGTTTAGGGTTTAGGGTTTAGGGTTTAGGGTTCAGGGTTCAGGGTTTAGGGTTTAGGGTTTAGGGTTTAGGGTTTAGGGTTTAGGGTTTAGGGTTTAGGGTGTAGCGACAGAGATTCTAGGTGGTTAGGGCTTAGGGCTTTTGGAGCTTAGGGCTTCGGTCTTCGGTCTTAGGGCGTCGGGCTTGAGACACAGGGCTTAGGGTTTAGGGTTTCGGGTTAGGATTTAGGGCGAGACACAAAGAACAAAGAATTCCTCCAGCCACGAGCCTTTCTTCTTGGCTTGCGCCTTCTTGGGCTTCGGAGCCTGCTCGCTGGAAGCAATATGTGGGTATTTCCCAAAATGGGGGGCTTTAGGGTATAGGGTTTAGGGTTTAGGGTTTAGGGTCTAGGGTTTGGGGTACCCTTTGTGTGCCTCACAGGGAATGGAACCCCCTTAAAGAGACCCCCCAAAGAGGGTACCCCTATTTTCGGAAATCCCCCGAATCTTGCCAGATCCTATCAAGGAATTAGGTGTATGCAAGTGTTGAAAGGGCTATTTAGAAGGGGGCCCAACTGCACCTACCTAGTTCTCTAACTTTAGGGTTTAGGGTTTAGGGTTTAGGGTTTAGGGTTTAGGGTTTAGGGTTTCTTGCCACCACGAGGTCTCTGATTGTCGCATGTGGTTTGATTGAAGCCCCACCTGGTGACTAGAGTGAACCACCGGCTCAAACCACCCGAAACCCTAAACCCTAAACCCTAAACCCTAAACCCTAAACCCTAAACCCTAAACCCTAAATGTGCTGGTGCTGCTGTATATTGTTATCAAGGAGGCGAGGCTTCGTTTCGTTTTGATGCTTTTTCTGGGCAGGGGAGGGAGCAGGGTAGTCAGTTGCCTTCGATTCCAAGAGGTTGCTGCTAGTTGCTCGAGTTATCTAGTCCACAATACCTTCCATAGATTCAAAAAGTCTGCAACTACCCTAACAAGACCTGTTTCAAGCTTCAGAGCAAATTAACGAGTGTTTGTACTACTTGCCGCGTTAGCCTTGGCGTTTTACACAGGTAAATTTCTTGGCATAATGGGTTTAGGGTTTAGGGTTTAGGGTTTAGGGTTTAGGGTTTAGGGTTTAGGGTTTAGGGCTTAGAAGGGAAACTTTAGGGTTTAGGGTTTAGGGCTTAGGGCTTAGGGTTTAGAAGGGAAACTTTAAGGAATAGGGCGCTCCAGGGGGCCATGGACAGGGTGAGACTGCGCCCGATTGATCGGACTGGCTGCGAAGGGTTTTGAAGACATGGAGAAGCCCACGAAACCCCCACAATCTCTAGGATTTAGGGTTTAGAGTCTGAGGGTTTTGGGTTTTGAAAATTTTGGGTTTAGGGGGTTAGGGTCTATAGGAGTTTAGGCTTTTGGGGTTCAGGGTTTAGGGTAGGAGTTCAATGTGGGCGTGCATCTTTCCACGTGGCCGCGCCTCCTCATCGAGCTCCTGACACGCAGATGGAGGTTCAGGAGCTAGCCGTACATCCAAACCCCAAAACCCAAAACCCTAAACCCGGGACCCTTTTGGTCAAATCCTAAACCCTTCACACTAGACCCCACCTCCCCCCCAGCCCAACCTCAAGATCTACTGTAGGGGTTCAGTTGCTGGCAGTTTGCCTCTTACCCACACTCCCCGAACATCCCCATCATGGCATATGAAGTAGGGGTGCTTTGAGAGGAAGTGGACTGTATCAACCTCTGAATCCCAAACCGTGCTGAGGCTAAATCCCAGACAAGCGGGTTAAGGGTTTAGGCTGAAAGGGTTTAGGGTTTAGGGCGTAGGGTTTAGGGTTTAGGGTTGAGGGTTGGGATGAGCCACTTTGGGCGGGGCTTACTGGATAGGAGGTATGGCTGTGACAGGTGATGATTTCTCTGAATCGTGGTCCCTTTTGGTGTTACGATTATAAGGCGGCCCCGAATATCTAGGGTACCGAAAAAGGGACCGTTATTTTGAGAACTGACCATGTCGCCTTTCCACCAGAAGCCTCGCCGAAAGCCCAGCCCCTCACCCTAGACCCAGCGTGGACACCCCTCTTAGTCCCTCAACCCTGAAAGCGGTATAGCCCTAAGCCCCAAACCCCACACCCAAAATTCTAAACCCTGAGCCCTAAACCCTAAACCCTCAACCCTAAGCCCTAAACCCTAAACCCTAAACCCCAAAATCAGTACCCTAGCTTCTGAGGCCCCCAGTCGCCTCGTCCCACTCCTCATCCTCCTCCACCGTGCGCTTCGCCTTGGCAGGAACTGTGCGGGGTTTAGGGCTTAGGGCTTAGGGCTTAGGGTTTAGGGTTCCCTAAACCCTAAACCCTAAACCCTAAACCCTAAACCCTAAACCCTAAACCCCGCCCAAAGTGGTTCACCGTAAACCTAAACCCTAAACCCTACAAACCCGACTGAGGTTTTGGCAGACGCTTTGGAGCCCGCTGGAGGAGCGACGGCCTCTGCCTGCCAAGCAGAGGTCACAGTTAGGGTTTAGGGTTTAGGGTTTAGGGTTTAGGGTTTAGGGTTTAGGGTTTAGGGTTTAGGGTTTAGGGTTTAGGGTTTAATTAGGGTTTAGGGTTTAGGGTTTAGGGTTTAGGGTTTAGGGTTTAGGGTTTAGGGTTTACAGTTTAGGCCCTGGGTTGCGGGTCCGGGTACCCTGAACCTTACACTCGGGATGTTCACCCTTTTGCTACCAGCCCTTGATAGGGATTATAGTACCCCCTATTGTAATCCCGAGTAAGGACTGCTGGTATAAGGGGGTGTTAGTATAAGGCGGAACATCCCTAAACCCTAAACCCTAAACCCTAAACCCTAAACCCTAAACCCTAAACCCTAAACCCTAAACCCTAAACCCTGCAAAGACCTGAGCCACACGAAAAACCGCCTGGGGGCTTGTCGGGTTGAAGGTATTTTAGCAGACTAGAGGTTGGGGTGTAGGGTTTAGAAGGTTTGGGGTGGTTACCCTAAACCCTAAACCCTAAACCCTAAACCCTAAACCCTAAACCCTAAACCCCTGAACCCTAAACTAGTTACATAAACTGCTTATTGTTCAGGCTCCTGTCCCAGGGCTTGGGGTAGGGTTTAGGATTGGGATTTGGTCCAGGGATTCTGTCGGCTTTCGGGACTAGTTAGCATCCTAATTACAAGATTTGCAGGGCTTGGGGCTTCCACGGGGTGTCAGATTCCACGGCAGTAAACACAACACGGTAAGGGTGCTCTTTGCTGTCGGTTGGTTGTAACAGAGAAATCACGACGAAACCTCTGCCCCCCCCCCCCCCCCCCCACAATGAAAAACAAAAAGGCGTGAGGGTTTAGGATGTAAGCTTTTGGCCCTAAACCCTAAGCCCTAAACCCTAAACCGTAAACCCTAAACCCTAAACCCTCAACCGTAAGCTGCATGGATGTCACAGCGTGGATGTCTCGGCATGTTGGGCTTGAAAGCCTCACAGGCTCGGGCCTTCACTATAGCGCTGAGGGATGCGGGTTGGGATGTTGCCCCTTATACTAACAAGTCCTTAATAGAGATTACAATAGGAGGGGATCCCCCTCATACTAACAGTCCTTAACAGGGATTTTAAAGTAGGAGGTACTAGATACTCCCCCTTCAACGACTGATAGTATAAGGGGAACATCCCAGGATGCAGGCCTTAAACCCCCGAAACCCCAAAATTTCTTAAACTCTTGGCACGCGGCCTCTCGGCCTTTGCCGACGACCATAGGGCCGCTGTCGGATCCCTGAGCCAGGTTTAGGGTTTAGGGTTTAGGGTTTAGGGTTTAGGGTTTAAGGGTGTGGAGTGTGTGGTGCGCTGGTTCGGAGCTCATCACAGAGAGTGGGGTGTAGAGTGTAGGGCGCAGGGTTCAGGGCTTAGGGGTTAAGGGTTAAGGGGTACATCAAAAATTACCGATGAGGCACCATCAGGGTCGCTGGGGGCGAGGGGCTGACTGGCCCTACACGCTCTACGTATGCACCCGGAGCTCATGATGAGGGCCTCGACTCAGTCCTGGAGCAACCTAGGTAAACACCTGGACCACCGTTCTACGGAAAATTTTAAGGAGAACAGGGAAATCAGTCAAATTAAGTTTTTTAAGGGAAGCAAGTAAAATTAAGGAAAATCAAGTAAAACTCAAAGATTTCCAGTTAAACTTTTATGACATATATGTACATATCTAGCTCGCACATATATGTATAGGGTTCTTTTGAGTGTGTATGTGATGCCCATGGCTTAACATGTGTTTCGGCTTTCGGGGAACATTGTGGAACAACGAGAATATATATATATATATATATATATAATATAGCATGTACTGGTAGGATAAAGCCTCACAAGGCATGACATGCACTCATGCACTCGTACGACATATTTTTTTCAACGTCTGCCGCTGAGTGCACCCAACTGCTCTTTGTACACACCCAAAGATTTCTGGATGGTGCGCAACGCCAGCTGCATCCAGTGGTTCGAGCGCGAAATTCGTGATATCTGCCCTATGTAATCTTCATCCGACCAGCAGGAGGAACCTGCAGTCATGATATGATGTCAAAACCATGGCCATGCTGCATGTGAACACTCATCCGCGCACAAAAAGCTTTTACATGCGTGGATTCAGCCAGGAAGCAAAGTGGATTTATTGCTGCGCCACTGTCGTTCCACAAGCGCAGCACCACTTCCAACATCATGTGCCCTTTGGGCCTCGTCTTAAAGAGATTCTCACCACGAGCTTTGCAAAGTGCAGCCATCTTGGCATAGCTTTCCTTATGTAACATGCATGGAACATGACTGGAACATGTGCAAACTTGCGAAAGCATGCATGCAAGAGAAACTCACACATGCATGTGCTATTTGCTGTCTCCGTGTCACAGAATGCAGTGCCACTGACCACTGCCTACATGCAGACAGACGAAGGGCATAGTACATGTAGGGCCCAAATCACCGAACCGTCTCATCCCCTGGCCTTGCTGAGCATTGGCTCCTCGATGAAAACACCAGAATCCATACAGATGTAGAAGAAGTTGTTGACTTGCGTAACCATGTACTTCATGACGGCGAAGTCCAAGCGATCGCTTTCCTCAACTACGATGATACCGAGGCACGTGCCTTACTTGGCAATATCTGTCCCATATCCGAATGTGTATTATATTTATATATAGCATGCGTGTATACTATATATATATATATATACAGTATAAGTATATATCCGGGACATATATATAATTATATGTGTACACGGTTGCAAAATGTACATTATACATGCCGTGCCTGTGTGTATTTTAATGCATGCCATGTACCATGCCACTCATTGCATCCTGCAGCCAAACCATAACGACTGCTGTGTCATGGGCTTTGCCGCCCAGACTGGTGGGAAAGGAGTTGTTCCTTAGCTGCAAATATCGCAGGGTTACTTCAATCAACCCTGAATACAAAGCCATGCGTGCATGTCCATGCAGTACGCTAATTTTTGACGAAGTTGCGTATCCATGTCGAAGCACATCTTGCTCCATTCTCTGCATGAAGTGTACCGCTTCTTGTCATGGCACCATTGCATGTAGGCGGCAAAAGCCGAGGACAATCGTGCATTGAGGCTACGGTCTTGCCCAAACATGCCCAACTTGCAAAGTAGGCATATCACTGAAGCCCCCATGTCCGCCCCGAAACCGATGTGGAAGCTGTGGCATGTGTCCGGCAGGATTGTAAGTGGGTCGGCACCATGTGGCAATATGAAGAAAGGCACATTGTCTGTCTTGAAAGGATTCGGCCCTGGCCGCTCCGATGACTGCCTCCAGGCAGCGGTTGAAGACATATCCCACCAGTCCTGCAGACATATTATATATATATACATGCATATTGCATACTAGTAATAACTGGGCCGATATATAAGTAATACATATATATATATAATATACATATATAATATGACCCCGTCCTTTCCAGAGCACCAGTGACATTTCCTGGTGGATGTAAATCCCGGAAGCAAAGAAGCTGCCTACCCGCACGCGGCAACTCACAGGCACACATGACTGCACGTGCGTGTACATGCACATGTACATGCATGATGTAGTGCAGCGCCTTTCGAAGGTAGGGCCAATCACCCTTCAGCCCCAGGTACACCATGAAGAAAGGTCGCTGACCAGGAACCTCAATGACACCGTCTGCATATACATATATATTATAATATAGGTCGAAAATTATACGTGTATATATTTTCTATATATTAATCGTTAAATATTTATTGATAATGTATATATATATATATATATATTAAGATGCTTTTTCAAAAATGGGCGCACAGCCTCGTATCCGTTCTCGTAGAGCGAGAGGGCCTCTTCTGCCCACGCTCTGTTCAGGTCATCCATTGTGCTGTCCTCCATGCAGCGGCTGGAGATGCAGCTGTGGAGGAGACGTGTCATGAACGAGTGCCTCAGCTGCATGCATGCTCATTGTCCCGTGCAGCATTAGTTCGCCCGCAAGTGATATTGCACACGGCACTTGCAGACAATCGACCCAGACATATTCGTCGCATTCAAACCCAAGTGGGAAATTACAGGTTGCCAGCTCTGGACGAGGAAGGGAGTTTTGCGGGCACCTCTTCCTTCATCTCCATGAAAGAATACCGGTATGCATCTTGACAACTCCTTGCCATCTCCAAAGATGCAATGATTGGGCTCGCATTGCCGAAATTTGCGCCAGAAAGTTGTAAATACGTCTGCAGCAGCCTCGCAAGAGGTGTGCCCAGCAAACAAGAACTGGGGGCAGTCACTTACCAGTGCATTGAGCCAAGCCCGCATCGGCAAGATCGGCCAGTGTATTTGAATCGTCCGGGTTCGTGGGCGGTGTAGCCGAATCGAAATTAATACAGTGTCGATCGCAACCGGGAACGTGACTCCATGTTTTCGAATGCACTGCAGCAGGTTCCGATTGACGTGGGCTTTGCTTCGGCTGGCACGAGCAATCCCATAGAGCAGGTCTTCTTTGCCTCAACTAGATCATCAATGCATCATTAGTAAATCATTATATAATTTATACATGTATGTATGTTCATTGCGTGCGCGCCGAGGATCGATGGCGCCTTTTTCCACAAATCATCGCAGCCACCCGAGTGGCTTTGGCCGCACTTTGATTCTCGGATAGAAATTAAGATATATATAGATCGAGAGATAGAGAGATAGAGAGATAAAGAGATATATAGAGAGATAGAGAGATGGCTATAGATAATATACACGCATGCACACGGACATGGACATGTGTAAATAATCAATGCCTAGCAGCACCATGGAAATAGTCTGAAAGGATCTCGAGGGCCAAGTCATCATCATTGCTCGATTCCGAGGATACATCTCGAACATAGCTGCCTCGATATGTGCATATGAAGCATCATCGCGTGTGCACCATCCCCCCTCCCACCTCTGACTAGCGGTGCAAGGTCCACTGGCAGGGCATAACCTGGCAAGCGAACCAAACACACAATAGGCATGCGAACATGTGTACATGCATGCATGCATGGTACATTACCAACGTGCATGATCGATGCTCCAAACAATTTTTCCCAATCGCGGTCACGCGTGTGCTCTCATGATATCACAAGACGCAATGTGTCAAAGTAACACATGCATGCCCCGTGGCTGTGCCACCCACTTGCCGTGTCATTGCAGGCACAGCTCGATCTTTAAATCATATGTACAGCTCAAGCACGCGACTTCTTCGAGCGCTTTGCCGGCTCCGCTGTCTTAGCCGAGTCCTTGGCAGCTCTCTTCTTCGAACCAGCCTTTTTTGGCTTCTTCTTCGTCTTTTCCTTCTTGTTCGACGCCTTGTTCGGCTTCTTCTCAGACTTTTCGGCTGGCTTCGGCATCTTCATGCTCCTGTGCACGATCGATATGGTGGGTCATTAAGACATACAGTGGCATACAGGGCATGAACAAAATTAATTTTTCGAAGGATAGAGAACAGCCTGCCTGGCACGGCCTTGAATGTTGTTCAACGCAGCATCCTTCTTGATGCAGTCAATGAAAAGGTCCGACAGGATCTTCTTCTCTTCCCTTTAGCTAGAGACACATGTGCCTAGCCATGTTTATAGCGATAGATATATATATATATATATGAGAGGACTAGGCATCAGGCAAACTCGGCTGCACTGCCACACAGGCCCGATCTTGAATTTCGAGTAGTTTCTTGTAGCAGGCATCATACTCCCCCAAACGAGTTCTCAGTTCAGTCGCCAACCTGCACCAGGCACATCACACATGCATGTAGTACCAAGGATAGCATGATGCAGATATGTGTAGAGGTCAGCATGCTGGAGGCAGAGAAGTAACTTCGTGGCACGGTCGAGGTTGAACCCCTCGAGCCTCTCCTGCAGCTGTGCTTCGTGCATGCACATGTACATGATCTGATCAGCATGCCATGATTCATGCGTGTATATTACATGCCACGTGTCAGCCATCTCATCACCCTTGTCATACTTCTTGCCCATGGTGTCAATGTACGCAGCCAGCAGAGCTTAGATCACAGAGGTATATGCTGTAAATGCAATAGTATACATATATATATATTATATATTACAAACAAATGATCAGAATGCGGCCTTAGGGTTTAGGGTTAGGGTCTAGGGTTTGGGGTTTGGGGTTTAGGGTTTAGGGCTTAGGGTTTAGGGTTCCTAGGGTTTAGGGTTCCTAAGGCCTACCCCCCCCCCCCCCCCGTGGTTGGTTGCGGGTTAAGCTAGCTAAGGGGTTTAGGGTTGGGATCCAGATTTAGCTCTTGGGTGAGGGTTAGTCAGGGTTTAGGGGGTTGGGGGGCGAGGGGGGGGGGGGGGGGGCGAACCGAGATTATATATGTATAGTATGTAATATATATATATATACATATATATATACATGTATATATATATACATATATGCATGGGTGCAGCCGAGGAACCATATGGGTCTGCATTCGACTGCAGAGTGGGGAGGGACAGACTCTTGGCGTTTCTGGCCGACTGTACCGCTGTGGCAGACATGGTCTGGGCCGGGTCGATATCTTTCCTCGAGTAAAGCCCCATGTTCAGTCACTCTACATGAAATGCATGATGCATGCTTCTTCTGCACTTACACGCACGCATGCGCGCTAAGGGTCATGATAGCCGCCTCCCTACTCATGTCGATGTCCTGGAGCAGGCCCTGAAGTCCAGCACCATCATCATCCTGCACGGGGTGTGGATCTATTTGGAAGCTTAAGCATGCATGCATGCATGCCAGTGTGTGTGTGTGTGTGTGTGTGTGTTGATTTGTGCCTGCAGCACTGCGGAACCTGCGGTCTCCGTCGACTTCTTCTTTTCACTCTGCACCTTGAACTTTTCTTCAAGCACCGCCTTCCACTCATCTTTTCCATGCTCCACAGACTTCCTCACCATACCTTTCTCGGCTGCTCGGTTCTTCGAGAAGGCGATCATGTCCCTTAGATAATCACGATCTATATATATATATAATGAGGTTGAAGCATGCCTGGCTTCAGGTTTGCACATACAATCCAAGGCTCTCATCCCAACCCCAGATGTTCCGCAGGATAGCCTCGTTCACATACCCACCCGACAGAGCATTCTTCTCCTTCTGGGTCGTCTTGCATTTGAGATGCAATTCGATTGCTTTGAAATCACCGTGCTTCTGGAGGAGCTGGTAAACCTTCTGCCCTTAGCTTGGTACATGTTTAATCATATAATTTTGTATATATATATATATACATATATAATATTTATTATTAGTTCATGTATACACGGCATAATTAAAACGATATTTTTTATTATATAGTATATATCGTATTATTTATATATGCATATTTTAGTATATATATATATATAGTATTATGTTACTAATGTATTGTATATATATATATACACAGTACTGTAGATCGAGTATGCAACACGTGCACAAAATATTCATGCTCACGTGCAGTACCAAGGCTCGGCCTTGCTCACCTTCCCAAATGTTGCGAAGCACCTCGGAAGCATTGGCGTTCGACCTCTTCTTGGTCTGGAAGTAGCGGTTCATCCTGCGCAGTAGCTGGAGCATGTACACGTGGCTGCATGCACAGTTCACACACTATTTAATGTTCATGCAGTACCAGATATGGTTTCCATGAGCCATGCTACCCGTGAGCTTGCCAGTGCAATTTTTTTTGTCGGCCTGCGCTTCGAGTGCATGCAGTGCGTGTGCACATGATGCAGGCAATTCGCTATGCTTTCACTGCCCCAGAGATTGCATGTAGCATGTTATCACGAGATCTCGTTCATGTAATTTATATATATATATATGTATATATATATATATATATATACGTACACATGTAAAAATATTTATAATATATAAAATTCATAATTTAATATAATATATACATAATACTATATGTGCATGCATGTATAATTATATAGCTAGGGTATAGGGTTTAGGGTTTAGGGTTTAGGCTTTATGGTTTAGGGTTTTTTTTTTAGGGTTTAGGGTTTAGGGTTTAGGGTTTAGGGTTTAGGGTTTAGGGTTTAGGGTTTAGGGTTTGCATATATACATAAGTGAAAACATGCACGTGTGCATTGTCAGGGCCACTCACTCCGTGTCGCTCTCTTCCTTCGCCGTGCCCTTGCCCACTCCTTTGTTCGCCTCCTCGGGGTCAACCTCCACCCTCCGCTTCGGCATTGCCTTGGGGCGAACGTCGCCTGCACCTTGCGCAGGACCAGCGCGCGGTCGTGGAGGTGGTGGCACAACGACTCCGACAGCTCCAGGCGGCCGCACAGGTTCTGGGGGTGGATTCGGCAAAACGACTCCGGTCGATCCAGGCGGCCGCACAGGTTCTGGGGGTGGATTCGGCGTCCATGGCATCTTCTTGACCTCCACCTTGCCACCACTGTCACCGCCCCGGCCCCTCTGCTCCTTCTGGTCCTTGGCCTTCTTTGCCTTCTTGAGAGGCGGGTCTGTGTGCCCATCCTGTCAGGAGGAAAGATGACATATATATTTTTAGGGCTCTGTGTCTTTTGATATATATATATATATTTATTTATTTATTACACGTATTTCAAATTAGCCTAGACACACACACACTCTCTCTCTCTCCGTCTTTCGCTTTGTCACCATCCTCTCTCTATCTCTCTCTCTCTCTCTCTCTCTCTCTGCGTGTATATGCATGCATTTATTCCTTTCGCTCTCTATCTCTTTATCTCAGTGCCTCTCTCGCTCTCACTACATACTTATCTTTCTATAGCTTTCGCAGTCTATATAGATAAAATGATCATATATAGTATTATCATACATATATATATATATATTGTTTATTCATTAATATATATATATATATATAGTTTACATGTTTCGTCTTCATCTCTTTACCTCTCAACCCTTCTTTCTCTTTCTCCTTATCTATATACTAGCTAATATGATAGTTCGAAAATAAATTCCACATTCTATATATATATATATATACCCGAAATTTTGCAAACACGTACGAAGTATATCTCAACATTAGCATAGTATACTATATATATATAATATATACATGCACACGACATGAAAACATCTAGCTTTGCATGTAGATGTCTAGCATGAGACGGAGGGAGAGAGGGATAGAGAGAGAAAGAAAAAGAGAGAGAGAGAGAGAGAGAGAGAGAGAGAGAGAGAGAGAGAGAGAGAGAGAGAGAAGAGAGAGAGAGAGAGGAGAGAGAGAGGAGAAACAGAGAGGAGAAAGAGAGGCTGGGAGAGGAGAGAGAGAAGAGAGAGAAGAGAGAGAAGAGAGAGAAGAGAGAGGAGAGAGAGAAGAGAGAGAAGAGAGAGAAGAGAGAGAGGAGAGA
>CAJNDS010002588.1:294455-350913 GCA_905221605.1 Symbiodinium natans | reverse complement strand
CAAGGTCCCTTCAAAATCTTTAGAAGAGTCCTTCTAAAATCAATAGAACCGATAATTCCGAATATATTATATTAAGACGATGTTCGGGGGGGGTTTAAAGCTCCTTGAAGGTCTTTAAGAGAATCCTCCGAAGGCCAATAGAACCGAAAATTACTATCCCATTTATTAAGACGATTTTAGGGGGTTTGAGGTCCCTTCAAGGTCTTTAGAAGAACCATCCTAAGGGTTTTATTTCTAGAAGCGTACGAATCATGACCAGAACCGTCCAGAAATTTCGTTCAAAACCGAACCGCCGAACCGAACAAACAGAAACCATAACCGAACCGAACCGTCCATTTCCTGCGATGAAGTTGAATAAATGTCTCCATATCCATTAGCCGGATCTCAATTCCCTACCCCTGCCAAAGGCACGCATCTAACAAAATGATTAGAGAAATCCATTGGAAGCCGATTTATTATTGAAGACGAGCATCGAGCAAAAATCGAAGGTTAGTAAGGATAAGACTCACACGCAAGCATAGAGAGAGCCGGATATATGGTCTCCCACCGGCTCTTCAAAAGTTCCAATTACGGGAGATTACTACGTGCTCGGTGCAATAGGACGTCTGTGATAACTCTCGAAATATTGACATTAATTCTGCCAGCAATTGATATTGAAATAGAGAGAAGATCATATTATGTTTAGCTTCGGATTTCCTGGTGATTTTTTCCCTTCAAGGTTGGGGAATTTCAAGTCGCTGCCGAAACAGGCCAAGGAGTGGCTAGTTCTCATGCACAGACAAAGCTCCCACCATGCTAGTCAAGAGCAGTGTCGAGCACACAATCAGAAAGAATCCAGGTCTTGGCCTTTTTATAACACACACACACAATGTAGATCACTTCCCTTGTTGGGCGGATTCCTGGTCCCATGGCAGCTTTCTTTTTCAGAGGATGCCTCGGCGCCCAGCTCAGCAGGACAGGTTCGCGACAAAGAACTTTCGAGCCGCGGGAGCCGCGAGGACGCCTTCGGAGTCTCAACACGCCGCAGCGAGCTAAGAGCGGTGGAGTCAAAGAGCACAGATCCCAAGCATCCGTTTTCGCGATACGTCTCCCGGGCCCTGTATGCTCCCAGTACACAGAGCCCAGCAGCAAGCTCCAAGCATTTCTGGCTCCAAGAGGCTCCAAGTCAATTCCGCTATCACTCTCTCAAATCAGCAGCGCCTTTTTCCGGCACCCAGCAGTCACTGATGTACGGAGTCATGGACATGTAGCCTTGTCTGTCCAACTCCAGCGCACGAGATCGCAAGATGTCCACGTCCTCTTGCGTCAGTCCGTCGGATAGCCATTCGTCCTTGTCACTCTGCCAGCGATCTCGCTGCAGTCGCTGCGCAACGTCCGGAAGCGCTATGCAGGTAACGTTGGCCGTACTCGGCAGTGACGCTTTGAGTGCTTCGAGTGGCCTCCGGGGACAGGGCACCGAAATCGCGCCCGCTTTGCAGCGGCCCAGTGGGCGGATGGCAGCCGCGCGCAGCTTTCCACGGCTCTGGTGGAAGGTTCCCTCGTGGGGAAGCCAGCATCCTGAGCCCAGGTTGTGTGGCAAACAGTATTTCTGTGCGTACACAATCGAGCCCTCCGTGACGTATGTAGCTATGTCGAGGGACACATCAGGATTCTTTCTGCTGCACATCAAGACATCTCCGTATGCAAGATGGTCTGTCACCGCTTTGTAGGACTGCTTGGTTGCGCTCGTTGAATACCACTCTAGGCAACTGTGCCAGCCTCGTTCCGCCATCCTCCTCACCACAGAGTCGCGGATCACGGGCCAGTCTTGGCGGGACGGCAAAGCAAGCATGACATCGACATCATGATCCACCACATCGACTTTGCCTTTCGACAGCAGCCCGCTCCGCTTTCCGTGCCGCAGCAAAGAGATGAGTGTCCCACGAGTCGGCCACCATTCAAGACCAATGGACTCAAATACAGCCGACACATCGGCTAGCGCAGCCTCATGCTGTTCATCTGTGATAGTGGGCTCCTGCCTCCACGAATCGGCCCACTGTTCTATCTCCTTCGCCAGACGGAGGAGACGCTGCACGATGGCCGTGTGCATCTGCAAAGCCTTCTGTACCGGCCACCAGCGGATTTCGACGAGTGGACAAGCTGGAACCGCCTGCTTCAGTACCTTTTCCTGCTGAAGCATATGATGATAGACCGCCGCGAGATCATGCTGAGCCAAATCACCCTCAAGACCCCGTGCAAATTGAGCATATCGCCATGCACAAGCCACGGCCACGGCACAGGGACAGGCGTGTGGGAGCAGGTGACTCCGATGGTCAAAGGCCTCCTTGGCCAGGTAGGCCAAATAGTTCGCGCCATCAATGTCCAGATCCCGCTGCCCGAAGCCCCTTCTTGCAAGGGTCATAAGTCCCGTCAAGTTCAGGCGAAGATGTCTTGCACTGGAAGAACAGGTAGCAGAGAGATGCGCGTGAGCAGCCAACGGGAGCAAGAGACATGGCACGGCAGCCCAGTGGAGAAGCATTGGCGGCACTGCCGAGTGAGGAGAGACCCTCTCAAAGTAAGACCCTCAAAAGATCACTGCAGACCGATACTTACAGGGTCTCTTTTTTTCTAGCCGCTTGTGGTCCACGACCCGCGCGCCCTGTGTGAGTCCTGCGCTGTCCTCCTCGGAGTCCTCCCGGTGCCGCACGATGACGCCTCCGACGTCGAAGCCGATGCGCGCGATGCGCGCCTTCGGCTGCGGCTCCTCCTCCTGGACCAAGCAAGCAGGGCACGCCTCCAGGCCAGTGGCCACTTCTGCACACCAGGTGTGCATGACGTGACTTCGCAGCGCCTCGCCATTCTCCGGATCAGCTGCCAGCTGGCAAAGTGCGCACTGTCGGTGGGTGTCCATAACTGCAGCAACCTTGCCCTTCACCATTTCTTCGTGACAGACTGCACACAACAGATGCTCCCAGCCAGCGACGCACTCGCCTTCAAAGATGAGCAAACCAGTTGTGGAGTCCACGGATGGAATGACGTCGACACGACCATCAATCTTTGCCATGTCGCTGACAGGGAATGCTCAACAGCGCGCACTGCTGCACTCAAATATTCCAAGATTATGACTCTTGACACCAGTAGACTCAGCAGACTACTGGGTAGCTGGTGCTAGGGTCGCAATTAGTTGCTATGTCTCTACTTCGAGAGGTCATATGCTGCCACCATTGGTCTCATGAGCATGTTTCACCAAGTCCGGCCCTTCGAGCAAGCCGTTCAGGTGACCAAACACAAGCAGGCCACGCACCTCACATCACTGGCAACTTCCCTCAGTGCAACCCACACAGGGACCTGCTTCAGATTCAGAAAACACGCCGGGCGCGCTACTGCAGCTGCCTCCTCGAAGACGCCCAAGGCGGACAGGACGCAGCGGACGCACCCGCGCCGGGTTTGCAATGCAATGCGCGATGTTGGGGCTTCTTGCCAGGGGGGGTCGGGGGGGGGTTTGCGGTGCCGGTACTCCTATTGCATTGAAACCCCCAAGTGCCCTTCTCATCCAGACCAATGGCTCTCTGACTCGCTTTTCTGAAGTATGGAGGCCAACATGCCAGGTCATGGGGTTTGGCGACTGAAATCTCCCACACCCTTGGGCATAGCGGAATCTGAGGCGTGGACCCAGCTGGTCGCCCCATCTGCTCGGCCCTGACGGGGGCGTAGCAGCGGAGTTGAAAGCATCCACAACAAGACGTCTGTTTTCCAACGCAAAGTTGAATCCTAAACCCTAGACCCTCAACCCTCAACCCTAAGCTTCTTTCCCTCTACGGAGCCCTGAGCTGCCTCGTCTTGTCCCCCGAAGGTCACTTGGCTCCCTGACTCACCCGGCCGCGCGAGGAAGACCTTGGCAGAGAGCTCTCCTCAACCTAAACCCTAAACCCTACACCCTAAACCCTATAAGCCCTAAGCCCTAAACCCTAAGCCCTAAGCCCTAAACCCTAACCCTAAACCCACCCCGCCTCTTTGAACTGAAAACCCTAGGTGCAGGTTCCGGCTTGGTAGTGTCGAAAATGGTGTGTTGCAGTGGACCAGCCGGGCGAAACGCGCCGCAGGCATGCTGAAGTCATCACTTTTTGGGCCGTGGCGCCCTTTCTGGAAAGCAGGTGCTGGCCAAAGCTCCGTCTTTCAAAGTGTTGGGTGGTTTTAAGCCGCTGTCCTAAGCCGTAAATCCCACCAACTCATGCATGCATCTCGAATTCTTGCTGTGTTATGATACCGTTCACTCCCTATAACAGCACGAAATTTCGTAGAATGAAAGCCTTGGGCAAGCAACATCTTCGCAAAGACACCAAACGCCGGAACTTGCAAACCTTCTCATGCTCCTGTGCTTCACTTCGTCTTCTACAAGCTTCAGGGCGTGGGAAAGCCGAGATCTTTACGTTGTCAAACTCCTGCTCTGGGTGTGCCCGACCGGATAGCTACGCAAGGAGCCATCCTAGGAGGATGCTAATACTAAGGGGCGCGTGTTTCATCACTCGTTCGGACGTACCCTGTAAGCTGTACCACAAAAGGAAATCGAAACCACAAGGCAGCGACACTAAAGGTCTGCTGTATCGAGCTGCGCCCGGCGAGCTGACCTCAGGCTCAGGGATGGCTACTTGCGGTTTAGGTAGGTTTAGGGTTTCTACTGCTGGAGGGTTTCTGGAACCTGGATGGAAGGACTTTGGAGGCTTCGGTGACAAGGTTTGGTTTCGGCCCTCATCTTCAGGACCAGAACTGCGTGAGGCAGTTACCACCCCCCCTCCCCCCTTCCCCAGGGCTTGGGGCTTAGGGTTTCTGGTTCCACCACCCCCCCCCCCCCCCCCCCCCCCACCCCCTCAACTCAGCAACAGCTGTCGCAACACGAGTTTGCACCCTGAACATGAGCAAGCTTTCTTCTGCCGCCCATAAGCAACACGAGCGCTGCTCCGCCATCGGGAACCCATGTGAATGTCTTAGTCAAGCGCCACATGGAAATTACCGACTTGGCGGAACTGCCCTCCATGGCCCCCACACCATGTCTAACCCCTGCAGCGCACAAGGGTTTTTCAGCTTCTTCTGTGCTCTGAACCTGTTAAACCTCAAGACTTTGCATAACGACCCTAAATCCTAAGCGGATCCCAAGATTAGGCTGCTCCAGACCTGGGCCTCCACCCTTAAACCAGCTAACCCGGGCTTTCGGCGATGTCTCTTTAATTCTTGCGCCTCATCTTCTTGAAGTTAACAGATAATGAGTTAACAGCCGCTCGGACCTGTCAGGGTGCTCCTGGTGCTTTTTGGGCCCTTTGCACCTTGCATGTGTCTGAAAAACTACAGCTTTTTTTCTGCATCCCCGGCAGGCTTTTTATTGCGCCCCTGGTGGCAACCCTCTGGTGCATGGGTCACGGACTCAACGACATTACAGAAGCTCAGGCGCTGGCTGAAGAGGTGGAACTCCGGATTCAGGGCCAGTGCGCTTAACCTGGCTGCAAAGACGCAAGTGCAAAACTCCGGCGAGAGTGAATGCCTTCTGCAATGTTAAGTGGTCTCAGGGGGCGCACGTGCCACCCCTGCGACCGTACAGTTTCCCCACCTAAGCCACCTAAGCACTGCCAAACAGTAAACAACTACGGGATCTTGCAATTCCTGAAGGGCGTGGGTAGCTGCGCGCTTGCCTGTTCTTCTGGCCCCCTTCCTACGTTCAGCTCCCACTTTCCAGAGCGCTCAACCCGTCAACGCTGTCATCCTTCCCCCAGCTCACTCAAAGCAACGCGAGAGAGCAGCTACGAAACAAAGGGGCACTGGAGCACCCGAGTCCCAGGACGCCGTCGAAGGCGAAGTGCTGGAAGGGCTCCGTGGTCAGCTGTTTTGCCTTGAGATGAGGTCTTGGGAGGATTTCCCCTTGTACCTTGATAGGGACTAGTAGTACCCCCCGTCTCATAATCCCCAGTAAGGACTCTGAGTATAAGGGGAACATCCCCAAATGAGGTCGCTAAGGCCAGATTGCAGCTGTGGGCATGGGCTTTCTGGTGTCGGGATGATGCTTGAAACGTGAATGTGCCCCTTTGAGCTGACATATATATATATATACATATATATATATATATATATGGCCCTCATCCTCAGGGCCAAGGCCCGAGTAAACTTCGAAATCCTAAAGCTCCTGAACCCTAAACCGCAAAGCAAACCTCCACCCTACAAACAAAGCTCTGCAGCCCCTTTAACCCTCCTAAACCCTTGTAAACCTTAGAAATAGGCCCTATAAACCCTTATAAACCTTATAAACCCTTATAAACCCTTATAAACCCCATCAGCCCTACAATTGAACCCTTTAAAGCCTGTAAAACCCCAAAAACCCTAGAAACTCTCGGTGCCCCGGCGAGGATGACGCGCGCTGAGGTGCAGGGCCCCTGCAGAAGACTCTTGGCTTAAGGCTTCCGTCGCATCGCAGGTTCACCTATCTAGCCCCGAAACCCTTGACAACCCCTAGAAAGCCCTTCAAACTCTGTAATTACACCCTAAAGCACCTCCTCCAGGCTTCCTGGCGCCCCCATGCAAACCACCTGAGCTGTCGGGTTCATGCCTGTGTGTACCCAACGCAAAAAGACCTGCTACTCAACATGGCTTGAGCAAGGAGTGCGCCGCCCATGGGCCCAAGTAAAGATTGCGGAATAGTCAGCCGTGAGATCCCGAAGTCTGCCATCAATCCTTCTACTCTGTACTTGGTTTAGGGTTTAGGGTTTAGGGTTTAGGGTTAAGGGTTAAGGGTAACGTGAACCTACGTTCCTGGACAAGAGCCCAGTATAGGACTGCAGTCTTGCAACGCGCAACTCCCCCGTCCTTGTTTTTAGGCTCCAGCATCGCGGACGAAGTCACCCACGACTTCGCCGATGCCATAAGAGATGGAGACGACATCATGCCTGTTGGGTCTCCGGTGTTGCTCTTGAGGCATAGTTGCGAGCGCATAAAGAACACACACCACAAGGAGAAAATAGAGGTATATACACATATTGAAAATAGAAAAGTATATACATGGCAGACTCTATATATCTATCGAAAGCTATCAATATAAATATACATATAAATATATATATATATATATGTGTATGTTGCCATGCAGAAAGCACTTGGACAGCCTACTAAGCCCCGGGCTCGCGACGGGCATGGCTGCCGTCGCTGTTGATTTCCGCCGCCGACGCCTCAGGTCGCGGGTTTAGGGGTTCAGGGTTTAGGGTTGAGGGTTTAGGGTTCAGGGTTTATGGTTTATGCGGTTTCAGGGTTTAGGGTTCAGGGTTTAGGGTTTAGGGGTTCAGGGTTTTAGGGTTTATAGGGAGCCACCGAAAATTGCCAAGACCTGACTTACTTGTAGGTTGCGACTGGATCGCATGAGTCAAACAAGCAAGCAGCCACCAGCAAGAACCAGCTTCGGGGCTCCTTCTTAAACCTTAACTCTAAACCCCAAAGCCCTGTAAGGCCACAGACCCTATCCTTCAAAACCTTAGGCCAAAAACACAGCCCCAAAGCCTCCCTAGATCTAAGCCGTCCCTAGCCGTCCTGCCTCACGCACCGTTCCACCTGAAGCACCGTTCTGCATGAGCCCTGACAAACACCGTTCAAAAATTCTGCATAAGCGCACGTCTCACGTCGATGCAGAACTCAACGCGCGAAGCGCAACCCGCGTGAGGCGAAATGGGTATGGAAACCTTACACTAAAGAGCAGCCAGAGGTCTGAGGCTGAAGCAGACAATGAGCGGTCGAAGCGCCTGTGCTGCAAACACACCGCATCCTCCGTGGATGTTTTAGGGTCTTTGTAGGGTTTAGAGGGGAGCATAGGTATTTAGTAGGGTCGAGTGAGCTTGTCGGTTTGGGGTGTTGCAACTTCATGTTTGGTGCAGGGGGATGATGACTTTGTGTAAGGGCTCTTGAATGAAGAAGGGTGCCAAGTTGAGAGACGGTTTGTCGAAGCCTCTTTAAATAAACTTCTTCCCAGGTGAAGTGAAGATCCCTCCATGGGAAGCGCTTCGCTTCCCGAGAGAGAGAGAGAGAGAGAGAGAGAGAGAGACGCACAAAAGCCGACACCCCTTTGAAACCCTAAACCCTTTCGAAGCTGGAAACAGCTCAAGACTCTGCGACTCTATTCTAGAAGTTATTTGCAGATCCTGACTCTGCAGCCCGCAGCACTGCAAGTCAGCGCAGGTTGCGAGGGTTTGGGTTTAGAGCTTAGGGGGCTTGGCAGGTTGCAGGTTTAGAGTTGTGCTTCAAGACGTGTTTGCGTGTCGGGAACCAGCAGAATGTCATTGTTGGAAGCTGTGGCTGAAGGACTAAGTGGCCTCAGGTTTTGGCATTGGGCTTAGGCTCGGAATGTCAGAGACTTTGGTGCAGATGCCAGACGGAAAGCTTGCAGTTACGCACTGAAAGATCTACGCCAGATACACATGCGGCTGACCGCGGGGTCTGTATGCACACGATGCATATACCGGGACCCAGACCTAACCTGGACCAACCTTCGAAACCCTGTGCGATCTTGGTTTTTGCCACTTAGTCAAGGAGTCCAAACGAACCCCACCCCAACAGCGATGTCAGTGGTGACAATATGTCAGCAACCAGTGCTCCATTTGATGAGAAAATATGTTTCATGTACTGCAACAGCAAGACTCCCTAAACCCTGAACCCGAAACCCTTGAAGGAGTTCTAGGGCTGAGGGCGAGGGGTTCGGTCCTGGCAGGAGCGGTCGGGAAGGAACAAGTGACCTGAACCTGCACAGGGGCGGGGGGGTGCGGACTCTTGGGCACCCTACACCCTATAAACCCTAAACCCTAAACCTCCAATCGACCAGGTGACCCCATAGTGTCTGTAAAGTTGGCGAGAGGGTCGAGTTGCATGCGAGTTCTTAGGAATCTTGGTACCCCTTAGAATCCCTTAAAGGGTATGTGTAGAACAAATTTTAAAGCAAGTATCTCGTGGAAGACCTAAAGATGCAGGCCTGTGTCGAAGACAACCGTGAAGTTCTGTGGCTTCGGATGGCCTACCTGCCATGCAACTGTGCTCTTGTGTGCATGAGCTCATGAGCGCACCCGGTTCCAGAAAAGAAGCGCGGCCGCTTTTCTCTAGCCGGGGCGTGTGCCGCGTGGGGTCTGAGCGCCTCAGGGCCTTTGTCTGCTCTCGCAGAGTACCTCAGCAGTCTCTTGTGTGAGATCCAGAGGCTTGGATTAAGAGGTAGTTGCTTTCTGCACCGATTCCTTTGCGATATAAATACGTTCCGTGAGACACACCCGTCGCCCATCGAGCAAGCAAAGCTTAGCTAAACAGACACACACACACACGTTTTTCCTGCCGAGATCGAAATGCTTCGTGTCACTTCAATGTCATGAAGCTCCCTACCTCGAATCCCCAATATAGCCCAACTCCAATAAGGCTCACAGCTCCTCTGCGGCCAAGCAGCTGGTGCACGTCGGTGGCGCTGGGCTCTTCTAGACATGCGCCTTGCTCGTGCGAGCTTGGACCTTCGGCACAGCCTTGGCTCGTCTCAGAGCCCCGACTTTCGAACCGATTATATATATATATATATAATATCTAAACCCTAAACCCTAAACCCTAAACCCTAAACCCAAAACCCTAAACCCTAAACCCAGTATATACATATGTAGGGGCCTGAATAGTTAAAAAAGGGTTTAACGGAACACAATTAGTAATTATTCCGGCCCCTATAGTAACCCTCAACCCTACACCCTTAAACCTCGTTTTAAAAAAAGTATACCCAAAAGCATTCCTCGCGACCCCCCCCCCCCCCCTGCCTCCTGTCGGACTTTGTGACAGATCCCTTGTAACAGTGCTCCAGAAACTTGAGGCCTTGCGTATTGTGTGCTCCACAATCCTCTTGGGTTCCTCAAGAGAGTGCTTGGAATCTTGTCCCTGCAGACTTCCCAGGGCTTCGAGGCATGGGCACTCTGGCTCCCAGGAAGCGTTTTGTGCATTCTTCGTTCCAGGGATGTCCCCCTATAGCGCCCTAAGCCCTAAACAAACAGAGTGGCGTTGGCATTGAGAGTTTCGGGTAGATGCCAGTGGCAGGGTTGTGAGTGCTTTGTACGGGCTAACTAACCTGAATACGCACATGTGGCTTGGTGTGTAGTTTTAAGCTTCAGGCTTCTGCGCCCAGATTGGGGATTGCAGCTTCCGGGGCTTCAGCTTTCACATGCAGCTTAGAATCTCTGTCGTGGACCCGGCAAAAAGCGAGGTTCTACGTGCAGACTGCACTTGCGGGGATCACATCCATCTGAACCCAAGCAGCCTACGTGAGGAACAGTCAAGCTTCAACCCTAAACCCCCAACATGCTAGAGTTTCACATGCAGCCTGGGGCACAAAGGACTCTGGCGAAAGAGGCGCCAACAGCGCCGCCGCCGGGTGCGCTGAGCACGCCACGCAGCCTGACAACGAGGGCGACACCAACATGGGGTTTGAGAATGGGACCCCAACATGAATCCCCAAACAGTAGGGCCACCTTATAAGGACCCCATAAGGTACCCCCCCTAATTTCCCCCATGTCGGTATTAGAAGTTGGCTTCGTGAAATTGCGGATGTGAGCACAACACAAGCATGCCAAGAGCTTGGGGTTGTGCTGCAACGTGGGAATCGCCAGGGGTCAGAGTCGTTAAAACAAAACCTGGGCCCAGAGCATTCTTTATGTAATATTCCATGGCGCAGGAGAGTTCCAAACATCCGAGGGTTTACCAAGCAGGAGCACTCAACAGTACTAAACCCTATAAGCCCCTCAATGCCTGGCCTCAACCAGACTTTGTCGGCGTTGGAGGGCACGCGCCTGTTGTTTTTCTCTGGGAACGCTTCCAATGCCGCTCAAAAAGTCCAAAAAACCCGATGCGCAACCCAAGCCTCCTACAAGTTCAAGACTCTCAGGAGGGCCGAACGTATGTACTTGCTGCGTACAGGCTTTTTTAGGTGTCTGCGCAAACATTCAAGTGCATTAGTGCACTACTAATGGCAAGGAGGCCTTCAGCAAGGAGAGCTCTGCCATACGCCCACACATGACGCTGTGCTGATCGCTCCACTGGAGGCCGCAAACCGCCATGGCGGACGCAAGGAATGCCGACACTGACTCAAGCGTCTACACCACAAACCCGGTTGAAGCTCCCAGGACCCTGAACGCTAAGTGGATCTGACCGACGAGCAAACTTGAGCGTTAGAGTGGTATAGGGGCTCTTGTCATCGACACCTGTCTCGAACATCCCGAGAAGGCTTACGAATCTTGTATGCCCTAGCGTCTCGAGGACGGTGATTTCTGGACCTGAGAGTCAAAGGGGTTTTCTAGTTCCAGGAGTTTTGGTCTTTGCCTCGCCTCGAGGCTCACAGGGTACCCGAAACCCTGCAAACCCTATAAACCTATAAACCCTATAAACCCTATAAACCCTATAACCCTATAAACCCTATAAACCCTATAACCCTATAAACCCTATAAACCCTACAAACCCTATAAACCCTATACCCCTATGAACCCCATAAACCCTATCATGGCCCTAATAACCCCATTAACCCTAGAAACCCACCCTACAAACCCCATAAACCCACAGACCGGAAGGTGCATGGGCGAACAACACCTTCGAGCCAGAAACAGGCGGATGCTCCCCTCAACTGTCCGCCCCACACCCAGAGACCCAGTTCCTTTGCTTGGGGGGGGGGGGGGGGTCGGGCAGGCACCAAGCTGAGGAAATGGAAATTCGTTTTTGCTAGAAGAACTGTAGAACAGGGCCCCAAAAACCCTGAATCCCACGCTGGGCCCCCACAAACACGCGCCGGCGTGACGAAGATGCCTCGAGGAATTTTCAGGCCCCGGTGGGCGCTACAGGGGCTTCGGAGAACTAGAGGTTTATTGGCCATGAGGGGACATCAATAGGCTGAAGAGAAGTCACAGCAGAAAGGGACAGAGAGAGAGAGAGAGAGACATGTGCAGATACAGATGTATATATACATATATTCAACACATATATATATATATATATAGAGAAAGAGAAAGGGTCGAGGCTGTCATGCTGCAAGTGAATCTCTGATCCATCCGCGGTGAGCTCAAACCCTGAATTCTGCCCTCAGCCCATCCTTTCCAGACCCAGGGAATAAAAGGTGCCCTTTTTGGTTTAAAGGGGTTTAGGGTTTCGGGTTTCGGGTTTAGGGTTTAGGCGGCATACAAGGGAGCCTAAACCCCCAAAAGGGGAATAAGGGCCTACTCTGGGTCCCAGCTTTTTACACCTGCTGCAGTCGCTGTGCCATTTCTTCATCCAGGGAATAGAGCCAGCAAGTGGAGAGAGAGGGAGAGAGCACAGGGGGTTCAGGGGCCTTTACTTTGGCTTAGTCACAGAAGAAGACCTACCTCACACACATGCATACATACTTTCCAGCATGCAGTGCCACGAGGGCTCGTCGTGATCAAAATCCGAACGATAGCTTCCTGGACTTGCAGCGGAGGAGCTTCCATAGTACGCTGTCTTGTGCGAGACTGTTCGCCCGTTGACCTGCCAAAGGGCTTAATTGGGGTGTTTCTGCTATGTTGCGTGGGTGTGATGTTCCGTGCTTCGAATACATGATGGATGACAGCGGCTGCTGCTGCGTAGGAGAACTCGCATCCTGCTAGCTCGAAGGGGCGGAGTTTCGGTGACATGAGAAGCCTGCTGCTCATGTGCGTATGGCGGAGGGCAGGAACCCAGCCCCGGAATAGTTGGGTTTAGGGTTTAGGCTTAGGGTTTATGCCAAATGCTGCCCCGCTCTGACGCAGATCAACACCCGAAAGTCCATCGACACCACATGCAGCCCTGAAGCCCCGCACCCCCACATCCCAGGAATGCCAAGTTAAAACCAAAAGCCTCCGCTCTAACCCCACCCTTCCTTGCTGGCCTTGACGCGGACAATCTGCCTCGAGAGTGGAACGGTGAAACGGCGGCAAAGGGCAACCTGCGCGAGGGGCTTCATTCGAGTTTAGGTTGAATTCGAGATTGAGAGCACATGTCGGGTTGCGAGTCTAGCACCTGAATACAGCAGCAGCACAGTGGTCAAAAGTCCGTGGTCGCAACAAAGTATCAGTGAGCTTGCGGACTGGGCTCCTGACAAAAACACCCAATGACTACAAAACCTCCCTGCTTGCATTCGTTTCACTAAACTCTGGTCCTTCCGACTCGTACATCAGTTCTCTCGTGGGTTTCAAGACACACATCCCAGCTGCGATCTGTGGCTTTTGCTGCTCATTCTTACTGACCCACTTGCCAGTCCTCAGGAAAAGCGCACGCGTGCTCTTGAGAGATGTTGTGAGGTGACCAGGGCAAAGCCCGGCAATTTCCAGCATGCTTGTCGCTTGCTTCCCTGAATCCGGCTTCGTGGCTGGCTTGAGAAGTCAAAGCAACCACAAGGACCCTAAGCAAGAACTCCTCCATGTAAGACCATGTAAGATCCTACGGCCAAATGTCCACAACAAACGGGCGATGAATCCAAGCTCTCAGCTGGGTGCGGCCATGGGCTCGCACCTGCCACCAAACAATGAAGAACGCTTTGAACATGTCCTGCACAGACTTCTGGTGCCCCAAGAAACCTACCTCTGTGCGTCGACACGTGAGCGACCGTCGGCCAAGGTCACGCAATAGGGGTGTGGCTTTTCGGTGTTCCCTGTCGCTTTACAAGGGTTTGATGGTTTTGCTATGGGCCCCAATGGCAACCCGTCGCTTTGCAGGGTTTTGCGTTACCGGCCGTCAGTACCAATACAATGAAGATAATAGCGACGGACTGATGTTTCTACTATGGGTACTATTATGACGGATGTCGCTTTTCGGTGTTCCCTCTGGCTTTACAAGGCTGCTGACCCTTCAGCATGCACATGTCCTCGCATTCCTCGCAAGGAAAAGCCGCAAGCACCAAAGTTTCGACCCTTGCGAATGTGTGTCCCTGCAGTCCTGGGATGGCCTCCTTCGGGGCCAAAAAGCCACGTTTCCTTTGCAAGCGGTGCAGCTTGCACCCAGGAAGTCGTGGGAGGAATGACCACACAAGAGTCTATGCAGTCATACCTACTGAAAATATTCTCCGCCGCGGCATGCCCTAGCCATACACCGAACCTTCCTTTTAAGGCACTGCAGTATTGAGTTTGGCTCTGATCCACATCTCTGCTTCGCAAAATCATTCAAGCCTATTGCCAAAGTCCACAAAACGGTCTTGGGGATTTGTCTGACCTGGAGAGTAGTGAAGGACTTGGCCGGGGATTCAGGGATATCCAAATCCGAATCCTGGAAGCAAAAATCTCCGCAAATATTGTGCTCATTTGCGTCCGAGGATCAATATCGTGCAATCGCCAGCCGTCCACCAAGGAGTTTCGGAGGAGGGGTGTGATTGCTTGAGCCAATGTAAGCCAGCATTCCCCGTCACTTTCCTGGGACACGCTTTTGCAATTGCGGCTACAACTGCCTTGCCTCTGTCTCCTGGCAGGAAGGACAAGCCGGAACCATGATGAACCCGAAAATTTAAGGCTCATCTACCCGAATGAACAGATGAACAAATATTCTTAGTTAGATAGATAGGTACATAGATGTGTATATACTCACAATGTAAGGCGCCCAGGTTCTCTATAATTCTCTGCTATAGAACTCGTAACGTGCTCGAGTTTCCGCGGCTGTAGCTTTTCGCCTCGCAGGGTAAACTGGTATAGGTTTGCACCATTTGGCGCGTGTCCGAGCCTTAACCTACTATTTGCTTAAGAACCCCCACACAAAATAAAACAAAAAAAGTCAGTATTACATTTCCCTTATAGGAATACTGTCTTTCTTTTTTGGGGGGTTCGTAAGCAATTGGTAGTAGCCGACCGACCGTGAGTATGCAGAGTCGCTCTGTGCACGTGGCCAGCTTTCACTCAAACAGACCCAACATCCGAACGCCTGCTTGCTCGCAAGGGGTGTGCTGTGTCGACTCGTGAAAGTGTCCTGGAAGTCAAAGAAAGCCAGCCACATGTCCCAGGCACACGGCAAGGATTCTAGGGGCTGCATCGAGTGGAGAGCTCAACAAGACTACATGGGTACTGACTGTAGATGTTCTTCGCCTGAGCTCGGAAAAAGGGCCTGCAGAACCCTGTAAGCTCCTATAAACCATAAACACTACAAAGCCTGCAAACCCTACAAACCCCATAATCAAGCCCCCACCTGAAATCCAGCTTTCTGCTTGGGCTCCAGAAGCTTTTGGGAAACCCTGACCCCGGTCAAACATCGCTTATGGGGACCCCGGCATGACCAAGTTTAGGGCCTGTGTAGGGTTTCGGGTTCCGGGTTTAGGGCTTAGTTCAGGGTTTAGGGTTTAGGGTTTAGGTTTTTTTGCGTAGGGTTTAGGGGTTAGGGGTTAGGGGTTAGGGTTTAGGGTTTAGGGTTTAGGGTTTAGGGCTAGGCACCCCCATGTCCTTGCCTTCAGCTCGCCAGCTTGCTGACGGCTCTCTGCATGAAACAGTTCTTGAAACTGAGTTTAAAAAGGCTGCAGGAAAGAAACCATCAAGGGTGCAGCGTTCAAGAACCGGCTTTGAACAACAAAACCGTGCACTTCACCCCCAAAACGCGGAACCGCGGAACCCTAAATCCTGTAAGCCCTAAACCCAGACCCTGGACCCTTTTTGCATACACCCTGAACTGGAACCCTATGGCCTTTCTATCGCTTAACAGCACAGCGCTTGCGTCTCAAAAGTTCTAAGCCGGTCTTTGGTCAACCTGGCTCCCATGTCTTGAAAGGCATGAATCTTTCGGCTAAAGGTTGTCGGGGGCTCTAAGGGCTTTAAGGTGATTTTTGGGGTTAAGCACTAGGTCCGAGACAGCAGGTGCAGGGTAGGGTGTAGTGCTTAGAGTCCCAACCACAGTATGTAGGAGTGTAGACTGAGAATGACAGGTCACCAGGATTTAGGGGCAGCTGAAAAAGAGCCTCACTAAGGGGGCTGCCGGAGCCAGGGAGGTTTAAGGTATGCTGGGGAGGATGGGGGGCAGGTCGATGAAAAGTATGCACCCCTTAGTCAGGGGCGGGGAATTCTTACGGACGTGGCTTTATTGTATGTTTGTCGTCGTCGAGGGCCCCCTTTAAAAACAGAGAAAATAGAGGTTTTCCAACTAGACTTTCGTATGAAACAAATTGAGGAAACAAAGCTTTCCTCGAGGTTTCCATGTTAAAAATCGAAGGAGATACAGGTTTTCGTGGAAATCGAAGTTTTCTGATTAAAGTACGGAGGAAGTGGTGTCTTCCTGTTTATGGCAGGATCTTCTGAAAAATAAACTGGCTGAAGCAAACTTGAAAGACTTCAAACGAAATACCGAGTAGGGCGGTTGGGGGTTCCACCCCCAATTCGCCAACACAATTCTTGCATGACGGATTTGGAGAAGGAAGTTCTCGCATGCTTTCCTAACGCAAGTCCTCGTTGCGGCATGGTCTTGAACATTTTTCTATTTTTGAGGTCTTCGATTCCTTCAGCGTTCTTTTGGTATGTCGGTATGTCTGTTCTTTCGCTCTTTCTATCGTTGTTCTTTCTCAACCTCTATATCCACTTTGTTTTCATGGGAGGGCCATTTCCTTTGTATTGTCATCGGCAAACCCATATTTCCTCTGCACGTTGATCGGAAGCCCTGGACATCCCCCCCCCCCCCCAAAAAAAAAAAGAAGAAAAAACACAAAAAGAAGTACCAAATAATTAGGGTGCCATTTTTTGCACCTTAAGTTCGTCAACAATGATCATCCTAGAGGCCATCAAGGGTTTGCTTTTGGGTTCTTGTAGGCTTTCGGCAGCTTGTTTGGAGGCTCTGGCTCTGTGTCACTGCTCATGGTGGCGGTGGACACGGCTTGCCCCTTGAGGGAGCGGAAGTGGGCATTCACAAAAAATATCTGCAAGAGACGCCTGGGTCCAAGGTTGCACTCAGAGATGTAGAGCTTAGGGATGGTCGTGTGAAGAAGTGGGGAAATTGACTCCTGCAGACTTAAGTCAACCGTACACGTGCCTTCTTGATCATGACAAATAGACGCTCAAAAAATGCAACGGCCTCCTTGAGAATTGCCCTCTGAAGACATGTGCGCGTCACTGCCCTCAGCTCCTGGACCTACGTTTTGGGGGCCGTTTTGGGGAGTGGGGTTTCTGACGTCGTGTCTTCTTCCGACTGTGGGGGAAGACATTTCCCCTGCGAAACCCAAGTGTCCCTGCACACACGCAAACCGTGTGAGCGGGCATGGCCCTCACCCCATTTACCTCATGGTGGGTGGGGCTGGCCCTCTGCAAAAGAAGAAGCTTCTTGGCACTTCCTCCAGCTGACAAGGGTTCCGAGGCTTTCGCCCCCGGGCACTGTCCCTGGCAGTGAAGTGCTCCTCTTAGTTGTCCAGTACCTAGGGGTTTTAAAGGTTAACCTTTGGGATTCTAAAGGGAATATATTAACCCAAAAAGGTTAAAGGTTACCTACTCTACTTAAGTCCTTAAGACAGATCCAAAAATCTCTCCCCAAGCGGCAAGTCGCGACCTACCTTCGCTCCCGCACGCTGGGAGGGAAAAACAGAGCCACAGGGGGCTAGGTACCCAAACAGGATAACAATACATGATATAGAATGTATACAGTATACTCAGTATGCAATCTGTGATCTCCAAAAGTCTCCAATACAGAAAGTAGATATGTATATTTATATTTATATAATACTAAGTGAAAGAATAAGAGTACTCATAATTACATCTTATAATCTTCCAATATTCAATCCGTATTTTTATACACGCATATCGCAGCGGTGTAGGGTGGAGCTGCAGGCTACGACTAGCTTTCAGCGGCGGCCGTTCGTCGGGAATCTTATCACTCTGGCCCCCTACTCTGTTATGCGCATGATGCTGACTGAACCTTGAGCCCTGAACCCTACAACTACTTACATCTAAATCAAACACTTGCACCAACCAACCAGTGTACCCGCCGTTGGGCTTAAAGGGCTTGTAATATCATAAATCTCCAGTGTCACGGTTCAGGGTCTTGAGTTTATCAAGGCTTGCCGTGCACCCCTCAGACCCTCAACGCTCAACCCGGAACCCGGGCTTTTTTGCGACCCGCCTAGCTGGTCAGAATGTACGGCAAAGCCTTTAGGGCTGGTGTTTACCTTCTGGGACTCGATGAGGCCTGAGACTCTAAAGCTTCGGGTGCAGGGTTGCTTGGTACCTGGCCCCCCAAGCGCTGTTCAGCACTATTGAAAGCACGTAAGGCTGCGGTTTGGAACCGTTGAAACAGCGTGCAAGCTTCGAATTAAGCTTATTACGTGGAGCCACGGAGCTGCCGATTCATCAATTCAAAACGAGTCTTGAAACTAACCCGAACTTCAGACAGCGATCAGCTTCAGCTGAAAGCTGATCGTGCCCACCACCGCCGCGGTGAAGTACACAAACCTTGCTTCAGGTGCATTTTGGTTCCGAACACCCTTAGGCCGTACCGTCATTCCCTGAAGAATTCTTGGGGCCTGCGGCCTCCATCTGAGTGCTGGGAATCAAATCTTGTAGCAAGTCCGGTAACTCGGAATACGGTTCACTTCGATTTGTGTTGAGATCTCAGCTCTCGCCCAGAAAATGCCAGACACAGCCTGCAACCCGAAAACCTCAACCCTACCTGGGCGCTTACTTGAGCCTCCCTTTTGGCACCTGTATCTCATCTCCCCGAAACCCTAAACCCTCAACCCAGAAACCCAGAAACCCTAAACCCTAAAGCCTAAACCCCAAACCCTCCCTTGTTACTTTCGGGGTCCTAAGCCCTAAACACACAGCATTCACTACATTTACTGTAGTTCTTGCACTTGTTGCATGCCAGTACCCCCCTTAACTCCCGGAACTCCCTCAACCATGGCATCCTTGCACCCGACACCCTACACCCTAAACCCTAAGAAAACCCTAGAAAACTAGAAAACCCTAAACCCTAAACCCTAAACCCTAAACCCTAAACCCTAAACCCTAAACCCTAAACCCTAAACCCTAAACCCTAAACCCTAAACCCTAAACCCTAAAGGCGAGGAGCTTCTGCAGGACGCCAAGCGTCACCCGCGTGTCCCACATGAAGAACCCGGACTCGCTAAGGGTCAGGAACAGCGCGAGGTCCATGTACTCCCCTTCTTCCTGGGCGAACCCTAAACCCTAAACCCTAAACCCTAAACCCTAAACCCTAAACCCTAAACCCTAAACCCTAAACCCTAAACCCTAAACCCTAAACCCTAAACCCTAAACCCTAAACCCTAAACCCTAAAGGGACTTTTTTACTTCTGGCAAGCATAGTACATTCCGCCTGTGAGCTTGAAACAACGAAGTCCATGTATATTTTTGGTTGGGTGATCCGTGTTAATTGAAAACACGCTTTGCCTAGTTTTTGGATTAAGCATCAGAAGGGTTTTGGGGCTCCGGGGCTTAGGGCTTCTAGGGCTTAGTACAGGTTTACGACCTGGATTCCCTTCTCAAAGAAACCGCACGCTCGCAGGCACCGCGAGGGTTTGGTCGACTTAATCAAAAAGGGCGGCGCAGTGCTCAGAACTACAACAAACCTCAAATACAAACAAACCCCCAAACCCAAAGCCCCTCGAATCAAATGGATCTTTTGCGGGGGGCTTCGGCGGAAAGCAAAGAGTTCGAAGCGGAGGGCCCCAGCCCCAAGCACTCCTACTCTGACGCAGGTTCTACTCTCAACTTCTCAGCATCACAGCCTGAGCCGAACCAGTTCACTCCACTCCGCTCCACCTCCACTCCGCTGCAGAAACGTCATGTCTGCTCACTGCGTGCAGCTGCGCTGGGCACTGCAAGTGCTAAGCAGGTTCCACCACATTTGCAGCCAAGCTTCATCTTCATCCCCATCCAGCATGCATAGCCTCATGGGCACACTGTTTCTTTTTGCTCGGGGTTTCTGCGTCAGGGCAGGAAACCTTTGTGGGGTAACCGCCTGCCTCTTCCAGATGTAGTCCTGTCCGAAAGCCAAAGGTAGTTGCATCCCTTCTGGAGGCAAACGAGCCTGCAACTGAGCCCTGCAACCTGAAGCAGGCCCGTCCGCTACTGCTTGATGTTCGAATACCACAGCTGTGCCGCTCATTGAGATGGGCAGCCCTAATTAAAGACCATGAGAATATCGGGACGCGCGGAGGGCTGTGCGACTGCAGCCCCATGCCCCATGCCTTTCGAGCACTTATATACGGCAACTCACAAAAGCCCCAGGGCTACCGGCATTAGACCCTATATAAGTCCGAAAGCCCTCCAATCAAATGGACCATGAACATCCCAGTCACAAGGAAGGCAACCGCGTGCAATCCGCAGTTGCGCAGGCAGCGACATACCTTGGGGAGGTGGAGGGAGGGTGGAAAGGCGTAACCCCTCTAACCCTCAAGCCTAAATCCTACATCCTCAATCCCAGACCCTAAACCCGAAGCACCATAAGCAATGCATGGCTTTAGGGTCGACAATCGGGCCACCCCTGCCGGCCACTACTTCGAGTACTACTTTGGAGTGGGGTACCCCACAACTATGAAAAAGTAGGCTTTAGGGTTTAGGGTCGTGCCGGCACATAGAAGTACACAAGTTGACTCAGGTTCGGGTTGATTCACGACACTGCCCGCACTTTCGTCATGCCTTCATATCTAACCCTACATCCCGCAACCCAAAAACCCTACAACCCCAAAGCCCCGCATCCCCAAAACTCTACAACCCTAAAACCCTACAGCCCAGAAGAAACAAAACCCGTAATCCCTAACACCCGACCCAACACCCTAAACGCAATAACCGCCAATCCGATAACCCAAAAAAACCCGAAACCCTAAACCCCCCCCGAAAACACCAGCCCAAAGGGACAGGGATGATGGCATGACGAGGGCCAGGACCACGTTCGGAACAGCATTGGCTCCGTAACCCTCACCCCAGGCTTGGGATTTTGAAGGCAATCAGGGCATTGAAGGGATCTTTTTGAGGGCTTCTTTGGGAGTTTGATTTTTTTGTGGGGTTGAGGGCTTTTTTTTCAGGTGTAGGGACGTTTTTTGCTTGCCACCCGCCTAGCAGACCCCCACTGATTCTGCAGGGATGTTTGGGGTTTCGGGTTTAGGACGTATAGGATTTGATGTGCTTTGGGGTTGAAAATGGGGTGTATAGGCTTCTGCCCCCTGTCCTATCAGTCACCTTAGATCCAGATGTGGTTGTTGGTACACCCTCAAGTCCGCACCTGGCCTAGAAAACATCGAGACAGAAGGTTTTGTTTGGGCTTGGGGCTTCGGGTTTCGGATTAGCATTTAGTTTCGGGTAGCTGAATTGCAACTCGGCGAGAAGAACGTGCAGTTGACTGCTCTGGGCAGCCCAGCCACAGTAGGGATGCAGACTTTCTTATGGCACACGCAGACTCACCTGGGGGGTCCAAAGACCCCACCCTAAACCCTAAAAACCCGAAAAACCCGAAAAACCCTAAACCCTAAACCCAAAACCCCGGCCTTAAAGATGTCGTAGAGCATCGCAAAAGCCACAAGTACCGTGGTCGACGCCAAAGAGGCAGCTGTCAGCTGGTACATTCCTGACAAGACAAAGCGCCCTCTACAAGGGGCTCAAAGTTGGCCCCTGAACCTTTTGAGGGCTCAGGAATTACAGGGTCACATGTGTGTTGCGCCCGGTGAAGGAACCTCAACTGGGCAGGCAGGCACATGTGCAGGCCATGTACTGAACCGATGCTGGAGCAAGCAGGGGCTCGACCCGAAAACCCCAAAACAGACCTGCACATCCTGCAAACACCACATTGATCCCTACTACCGTGAGTTCCTTGAAGAGAAGCTGCGCAGGTTTATAGCAATGAGCTATAAACAAGCGAAATGCATGAATTCCAGAAAATACTAATGCGAGAAAATATACCGACTAGGAAAGAAACGCCAGTGTATGCGATGTGGCTTGTCTTTCTCTCTGCTTTTCCCTTCACTGCTAAGCTAACTGAGTCAAACACAAAGTCTTGCTATTATCTTGGATTTCTATTGCCTTTCCGATGTGTCTTTCCCATATTTGGCCAAAAAAACACTTCCTTTCTCCTACTTCTGAGGGTGACGCCGAGACAAACTCCTTTCAAGCTAATTCATAAACTCAAGAAACCACCAATGAAGAAGCACACCTGCGAAGATCCAAAAACTGTCCATCCAGTAAGCTGCAAGCAGAAGCCATCAATTCCAACGATATGCGCTCCCTCATCGAATGATTTTTTGGGTGTGCTGCAATCATGTAAAAAAGCCGATTTCGGACGTGTTGTGGTTGTGGGGGGGGGGGGGGGGGCAGAGAGGTTCCCGATTGATAGAAGAGAACTCTCGGCGTGACCCCTATAGGGGCACCATCGTTTGTCTTTGTAGCCCAGTAACGAGCTTATGATATTGGCCCTAAACCCTAAACCCTAAACCCTAAACCCTAAACCCTAAACCCTAAACCCTAAACCCTAAACCCTAAACCCTAAACCGTTTGCGGCTTGGTTACTTTCATAAGGGACAATGAAGATGGGAAAGCCCTTGCATCCAGGAGGCGCGACGTCTGACGCATGGCGCCGATGAGTTCCCTCCACTTCATCCGAGCGGTCATGCACGAGATCTCGCCTAGAAAGGGCTTGTGTGGCGTCTTGAGAGGGCCTTCTACTCTCTCTATCTCTCTATCTCCTCTATCTCCTCTATCTCCTCTGACTCTCTATCTCTCTGTGTCTCTATCTCTCTCTTTCTTTCTTTCTTGGGGGCGTGGGGGCGAACCCCCTGGCTGTGTGCTCTCTCTCTCTCTCTCTCTCTCTCTCTCTCTCTCGCTCGTGTTCAGAGTTTATGTAGGGGTGTGAGGTTTCTTTGAACCCTTGTAACCCAAAATTCTGCGTACCCAAGAGCCTCAACTCTCAGTGAGCCTCCGGCGGCGGTGAGGAAGGTGGCGGAGCTTGGAGTCTCATCACTGTAACCCTAAACCCTAAACCCTGAACCCTAAACCCTAAACCCTAAACCCTAAACCCTAAACCCTAAACCCTAAACCCTAAACCCTAAACCCTAAACCCCCCCCCCCCCCCCCCCCCCAGCCACCAGGATCGACTCCGGATGTGCCTTCGAGGACGCTGCGCGCGAAGGCCGCGATGGCCAGCGAGATGCCGCGCCATTTCGAGTTCTGCAGGGTGGGTTTAGGGTTTAGGGTTTAGGGTTTAGGGCTTAGGGTTTAGGGTTTAGGGTTTAGGGTTTAGGGCTTAGGGCTCAGGGTTTAGGGTCTATAGGGTCTATAAATTATATAGGGTTTAGGGTTTAGAGTCTGGGGTTTGGAGTGGTTCTATGCGAAACTCTGCACGAAAGCCAGCAAACCACAAGCTTCCCCGACACATGTTGCCGCTGTGCTTTACCTTCGGCTCCAATGTGGTGAATAAACAACTGTCTCTTCTTCCTTCCCCTTCGGCTGCCGCTGTGTGGGGTCTACGTCGAACTATGGCTTCGACGACAAGGTGCTTACAAAGGTGTACTTAGTAGACTTCATCCTGCTCAGCGTGGTTTGTAGAGCCAGCCCCTCTGCTGTCTCTAAGTCCCAAACCAGATGGTTTGGGCAACTCTCTGACCAGCTTTGCCCTTGAAGCATCCAGACACTACTTTTTGCTGAAGAACCCACCTACATCCCTATATTGCCCTTATAAGGAGGATGTTTTGTGAGTTTTTTTGGTGGGGTTCTTAAGCAATTAGTCGGACAAGACCTGCCTGGAGGTAGCACGCACATAGCAGCATGGCCGTGGTGAAGGCGTAGGCGACGGGCGCCAGGACCTCCAGCCGGGCGAAGTGGGGAGGTATGCGTGGTTAGGGTTTTCTGCTTTCGGGTTTCCTCCCTCTCTCTTGTGGTTGCCGGGCTTGCGGCCCAACCTCTGCAGGGCACCAGAGGCTTGTTTGCCTACCTTCTTCCGCTACACCTGGAGGAGGGTGAGTCGTCCCGTCTACTTCTACTTAGCAAGACCTCGATGAGGAGATCCCGTATCCAAGACCTCATGAGTTTTGACCTCGCTGACCCCAGGCGCAAGGATGTGTCAGGAGGGCAAACTAGCTGAGACGACTGCACCGCCAGTCGGACAGCAGCTTGGCAAGCAACAGCGCAGCGACTGGCTGAGCAGGGTGGATTTTGCCACCCGCCTTGCAGTCGCTGCACGGGCTCTGTGCTCAGATCCCTATAAACCCTAAACCCCCTGACAAAGACAAACAAATAATGAAACACAAACAAACCTGGCCTCCAGGGCACCCAGCGTGTCCTCAGCCGCGTCACTCTGCCAGGACCAGATCCGGAGGCCCACGACCAGCCTTGCATTGGTCTTAGCGTCGGGTTTAAGGTTTAGGGTTTAGGGTCTGGGGTTTAGGGTTTAGGGGTAGTTGCAGGCCTTACATGGGCTTATAGGGAGTGTAGGAGTTTTGGGAGTTTCGGGGCGGCTTAGGATTCAAAGTGAAGGGCCCTCTCTTGGGGCCCTGGCTCAACAAGGCTCTTTGCTCTGTTGGTCCAGAGGCCTATGTGGGTGTGGTGCGTATAGGTGTAGGCATCCGATAGAAGAACCCTTGCTTGAAGAGCGACGTGTGTAGGGAAAGGTGGGAAGGTATCATCCTCCCGGAAGAGGAAGGAGGCCGGATCCCGTGTGATATCTCGAGACTCTAGATTGAGCTCAAGGCCTGCTGGCAGCTTTTATGGGCTTATTGATCAGTCCAGGGTCTGTGCTGTGTAGCGTTTATGGAAGGGTTGCTATAGTTGAGTTCAAGCTCTAGGCGCCATAGGATTTCGGCTTCATAAGGATCGAAATCCAAAGAACCTAGTCTGCAAAATCCTCCCTACCTGTTCCGTAAAAAAAGAGGGGGCTAGGGCGGAAGGTAGGGAGGGCTAAACCCTAAACCCTAAACCCTAAACCCTAAACCCTAAACCCTAAACCCTAAACCCTAAACCCTAAACCCTAAACCCTAAACCCTAAACCCTAAGGGGCTAGGGGGGCCTGGGGGGGGGGGGGGGGGGACAAGTTGCCTATACCCTAAACCCTCTCTCTCTCTCTCTCTCTCTCTCTCTCTCTCGCAGACTCGGGAATCCGTCAGCTGCCCTAAACCCTAAACCCTATAAACCCTAAACCCTAAACCCTAAACCCTAAACCCTAAACCCTAAACCCTAAACCCTAAACCCTAAACCCTAAACCCTAAACCCTAAACCCTAAACCTGGGGGGCTGGGGGGGGGGGGGAGGCCTGCGGGGGCAGACAAGTCGCAGCCAGACCCCGGCCAGGAGAGTTGCATCTAGCGCTTTCCTGGGATGGAGATGACATGCTATCTGGAATCTTCGGCTTAGGGCTTAGGGCTTAGGGCATCTTAGGGCTTAGGGCTTAGGGCTTAGCGCTTAGGGCTTAGGGCTTAGGGCTTAGGGCTTACGGCTTAGGGCTTAGGGCTTAGGGCTTAGGGCTTAGGGCTTAGGGCTTAGGGCTTAGGCTTACGGCTTAGGGCTTAGGGTTTAGGGTATAGGAGCTAGGAAGTGTAGGGTCTTGAAAGAAATGTGGGGTAAGTGGAAGAAAGGGTTGGGCTCCCCTGGCGGCACGGCATATCAAAGCCCCTTGCTTTGCGCCCTGCCCTTGCAATCTCCCACCCCCGAGACCCTACCAAAAGAAGCGTCCTTTTTGTGGGTCCGGTATTGCTTTAGTTTCTTTGTTGTTGCCTTATTGTTCTCGATATGGTTGGTTGCTGCGGATATTTCTGGGGAGCTGCGCTGATAACATTGCGATAATGTTTGCGGTGTGTCATCTTGCGACCTGAGGAATGAGATCCAGTAGCATCATGCAGGCATGGGAAGGGAGACGTTGGCTCAATCACGGGGGTGCGTGGCTACTCTCTTCTACCTGGAGGTTCATGGTACTTATGAACCAGCTAAGTGCTCCAACATGGTCATTATTGGGTTATACGTACAGTTGTAATTGGGAAAATAAGTACCATGAACCTCCACGTCGCCCCAAACCTCTTCTCCACTTTCCCTGCCAACCTTCGCCGATCACATCGACTTCTTCTGTGAGCTACGTATGGGGGCGGCACAACACCTAGAGGCTTCGCCCTACGTGTGGGCCTCTCGACCCTGACATATACTCCTGGCCGTGGCTTGTGCCGGGAGCTTCAAGCTTCAACTCCGGGCAACAAGTAAGAATGAGCAAGTGATAATACTGGTGCCAAAGACCAACATGCGAATAATACGAATAACAGCAAAGGCAATCATCGGCATCACGCTATCTATATATATATATCTATATATTGCACTTATACGTGTACTTATTCGTTTGGTAAAATCATGCAAGGTGGTGATGAAGACGTCGCGCCGCTGCTTGGCCCAGTAGTCGGACAGGCCGGCCCCCTCGATGTACTCCTTTTTTTCTGGGGATGGGGGGCTTGCGTGGTCGCTTAGGGTTTGGGGTCGACTCTCCAAAAGCACCAGGTTCCCAAGTAGCCTGAGAAAATACGGGTGCCTTTCCTTGTTTGGTGAGGCTTCCCCACCCTGAAGGAATAAGGCGTGCTACCGGGCATCCAAATGACTCAAGTCGCTTCTTTGGTACCCTGAAAACTAGGCGCCGCCATTGTCTCAAACTTTCATAGGGACTCCCGCGCACGGCTTTTCGGGTAGGGGGCCAAGAAGCTGAAAGCCGATCATGGCCCGTTTAGATTCTACAAGCTGTTCACTGATTTTGGTCCTTTCACGCACCAAGTGCCTAGAGCACAGCTATGTGGAGAGATCCGGACTCACTCTTAGGCAGCGACCGATCTTTTGCAGGGCCCATACAGGAAGGTCGCCAAAGCTAGGCTCAAACCACAGTGGATCTTGAGTCGCAGCTTGTCGCGACATGCGCGGTTTCCGGGCAGCGCACCTCAACCATGCCGATTCCCATCTTCAGGGCGATGTATGAAACCCTAAACCCTAGCCTCCAAACCCTACACCTAAACACCCCATAAACCCCCTATAAAACCTGTCAGCCCTATAAACCCTAGAACAAGCCCTATAAACCAGCCACAAAAACCCTTCAACCCCCCCCCCTGCAAACCCCTAAACAAAAGGTAAAACATGCATGTGGACCCCTTTTCGGAGGCTCCATAAGATGCTCCGAGATCTGCATCTGCGAGTTCGCCGTCTTCCAGTAGCCTCAGGGAGCCGCCGGTGGCTGCGGGAGTTGGTTTTGGGTTTAGGGTTTTGGGTTTCGGGTTTAGGGTTTAGGGTATAGGGTTTAGGGTTAGGGTTTAGGGTTTAGGGTTAGGGTTTAGGGTTTAGGGTTTAGGGCCTAATTATAGGGCTTGGGGTTCGGGTTTAGAAGGGGTTTTGAGGGTTTTCTTTATAGGGCTTAAGGTTGTCAACAGTATCCTATAGGGGAACTAAAGGTTAACCTTTGGGATGGTATGGGGATTATAGTACCCCAAAAACCTTCAGCACTACCTGCTCTGCTGCTAAGTTTGTTGGTGGCGTTGGTGGCTGCTTGAGCTGTGTTCAGTTCAGGGTTTAGGGTTTAAAGGGCTTATAGGGTTTATGGGGTTTTAGAGGTCTTTATAGGGCTGATGGGGTTTAGAGGGGTTTTTGGTTCAGGGTTTAAATGTTTTAGAGTTTAGGTTGAACTGTATTTTCACTCCTCCTGACCTTAGAAGAACCGGAAGTCGAATTCGAAACAACCTGGGCAAGGGCTGGCATATAAAACGATTCATGACTCTCAGGAATAGCCAGCATCAAAATATAAAAAAAGCAATAGCAGTATATACAAATACACATGTATATATATATATATAATATACATACAGACTAGGGCCCGGGAAGTTCCTGAAGAGCCTGAGAGATTTTCTCCGCCCGCCTTCGAACCACGGGTGGTTCGGGAGGCAAAAAAAAACCCCGATGCCTTTTGCAAAATGGGGGTTTCCGAACTTAGGGGTTATCATTGGGGTAGCTTTTTATAAGGGAATCCTACTATTTGGGGGTCTATATGAAGAGTGCTTCCTATTTCCGGAAACCACCAACATGTTGCCCGGCAGCTATAGAAGCCGCCGCAAGACCACACAGCCGCCAGGGCGCCCAGAAGGATCCTCGGGATTGCTTTGCCCAGTTTCGTAAACCCTCTCGATCCCAAGCCAATCCCTGAGGCGGGCTTTGCAAGAAGGGGAGGAATGCACCCTAAGCCCTAAACCCTAAACCCTTTTGCTTCGAGGTGTTCTTGTGGCAAGGCTTTGTGGCCTCTTTGCGGGTTTTGGGTGGCCTTGCGGTTTATCTGCAGGTCGGGACAGTGTGTGCTGAGGCCCTTAAGCCCGAAACTCTTCCAATAACCGGCTTTATTCCACGAAAGAACATGGCCCTACACCAAGACCTGCCCACCCAGGCATCCCGCGAAGCCCAAACAGCCGCTCCAAACGTTCAAAATTCTGGCACCCCGAACCGCCGAAGCTCTACTGTGCCGCAGCCGGATCCCACGTCAGAAAAAAGCCATGCGATCTGACTGACCAATGATGAGGTGCATCTATAGATTCTTCGGATACTTCTTCCACGCATGCTTACCCGATTCGCAGGACTGCTCCTGTTCTTCTACTCGTTCTTCCCGGGAATTTGCCTGCAGGTCAAGAGTCATGCTGTCTGTGGCCAGGGCGGATGAGCAGAACGGCAGAGCCCCTGCATTGCGGCATACCACCAGCTCCCAACCGCTGCCAACCAGGCACAGAAAGGCCAGAAACCTTTGCTTGCACTGTCTTCCGCAGGGAAGTCAGGTTTCAGGTCGTATGGGGGATTAGAACCACAAACCTCAGATATGCCACATGCCTATACAGGCGGCGCCGATGTCACTCTTCCCACAGCTCACTTCCTTCTCGGAGGATGCCCTGAATTTTTCCCTACCCCTAAATAATTGGTTCTAGTTTTCGCGCATTGGGTACATGGGGGGGATATATTCCCTGCGGATTTCAGAGGTTCTATAGGGACCCGCAGCAACCCTTCCTGTGTGTTCCATTCATCCCTCTTGGTTTTGAAGTGTTGCGAACTGTGACAGGGAAGAAAGCAAGTCCGGTGGACCCTTCGCCACCTAAGGAACGCCGAACCTCAAAGCACCCCCAACCCCAAACCGCTAAAACCACTAAAACCACCAAATGAAGACTCTCCACCCGAAGCCCAAGTCCAATTCAACAGCTGAACTCGCGACTCCCTCTGCAAGAGCCGGGAATCTCACATGCTGGGCTCTAGGGCAAGAGCACGAAAGTGCTTTTGCCACGCATCGCAACAACTGCGGGGATCCCCTGGTGTCCCTGATGGGCTCCTTGAACCCTCAACCCCTAAACCCTTTATAAACCCTAAACCCTAAACCCTAAACCCTAAACCCTAAACCCTAAACCCTAAACCCTAAACCCTAAACCCTAAACCCTAAACCCTAAACCCTAAACTGAAACCCTAAACCCTTAACGGGCTTCGATTTCGTTCGGGCCCAAATCCACACGAAGAGTGGGCGATTATGGGGAGCGGGCTTCATATTACAAGACGCTTTCCAAAGCCAAGAGCAGTGAAACCAGAGACAGACAAACATGGACGTGCCAAAACTATGCATGGCAAGGCTCCCTCCCTCCCTGTCTCTCTCCCTTCTCTCTCTCCCTTCCCTCTCTCCCTTCCCTCTCTCCCTCCCCTCTCTGCCTCTCTCCCTCTCTCCCTCTCTCTCTCTCTCTCTCGCTCTCGCCCTCTCTCTCCCTCTCTCTCCTTCTCCCTCTCCCTCTCCCTCTCCCTCTCCCTCTCTCTCTCTCTCTCTCTCTCTCTCCCTCCCTCTCTTCTTCTCCCTATACATGCATGCACACAAATAGGTAAAAGTGAATGTACACACACATACATATATACACATATATATATACACACATATATCTATGTACACGCACACATGTATATGTACATATATCCCCCTTCTGGTCGGGGGCGGTGCCTTGAGTTGCAGGCATTGCCCCGCATGCCAAGGGGATACTGTTGGAGTTTGTGCAGCCAAAAGGGGATTAGCTGAACTTGCTTTTTCCCTTAGTCTTGCTGCCGGTGCGTGTGTGCGTGTTTGGTACGACCACCCCGCACCCCAAGCCCTGTCTCCGAGCCAATGCCCCCAGCTTAGTACCTTTGTGAGGGATCGCAAGGGGAAGAGTTTCTGTTCCTGTGAAGTGGGCTGTCTTGCCTAAGTGCCCAAATCCAACCCAAGCCGCCCGGCTTGGGGGGGCGGGCCCATGGAGGTTCGGGTGGCGTTTTTCCCAGCTCGGATTGAGGGGCTCGGAGCGTCGAACTCTTGCCGGACCTCCCCAATGACGCAAGCGGAGGGGGGAAGAGATGGCGGGAGGGAACGTTTCCGTTGGCCGGAGTGCACCCCAGGCCGTCCACTCACTCACTCACTCACTCACTCATATGTACATATATACCTTGCAGCTTCCGAGAATCCCGGATGCCACAGCAAAAAATCGACGCGACCAATCTTACAACCTTCCAAACAGGCTGAGGAGCAGCACGCCACAGTGGTAGAGCCTGGGCTTCTCATCCAACTAAGTGCTTGCTCAGCGCATCAGTCGGGATGTAATCATGAATAAAGGCCCTAAGTCACTAGGTTGGCCCTTAACACCCTGAAGCACTTTCGCACGAGGCCAGAACTGTGAAAGAACCCCAAAGCCAACTGGCACCGCCTGGCCCCTCAGGTTCATGGGGGACAAAGGTGGGATGCAAGCCGAAGCCCAAGAAGCTTCGAGATGACGCAAGCTTTGGTCGACAGCCGCGAATGAGAGTTCTCGTCGGTTCGCGCCTCACCGAAGCATGGGAAAACGGTGTTGTTGTTGTTGTTGTTGTTGTTGTTGTTGTTGTTGTTGTTGTTGTTGTTGTTGTTGTTGTTGTTGTTGTTGTTGTTGTTGTTGTTGTTGTTGTTGTTGTTGTTGTTGTTGTTGTTGTTGTTGTTGTTGTTGTTGTTGTTGTTGTTGTTGTTGTTTTGTTGTTGTTGTTTTGTTGTTGTTTTTTGGGGGGGGGGGGGGGGCGGGGGCGGAGGGGGTGCGCTCTTCTGTGCTGGCACCTCTCCACAACACAACAAAACCGTCAATAGAAGGCAATAGATAGACATGGAAATGTGTACATCCGTGTCGAACCAACGCATACATGCATACATACCCATCTCTCTCTCTCTCTCGCAGCTTCCGGTTTGTGGCTTATTCCCGCGACCTTGCCGTCACAAAGAGCAGCGGGTGCACGCACTTCAGTCCCCCGGCTAAAGCCTAAAGCTGCTTCTTCCAATTCTGTCGGACTCTGAGTGCCTTGACAGTAAATGCCTTTCGCAGACCTCGATGGTCGCGATCTGTAACATTACGCCCGCATTGGTAGCATGGGCGTTTGCTGGCAGTAACACATGGGCACCATCAAGGGCTCTCGAAACCGCTGACAGAACGAAGAGTCGGAAGGTTTTGCCTCGATTCACTTCACCGACCACGCCGCGAACAACTGGAACTTGTCTGCCGGGGTCGGGATCTTACCCTAAACCCTAAACCCTAAACCCTAAACCCTAAACCCTAAGCCCCAAACCCTTACTAAGTTGGTCCCCTCCCCCCCCCCCCGCCCCGTCGCACTGCGACCTGTCTGTACCGACTGCTCCACGGAGCTACGGACTGGTTAAGTGCAGATCAGAGCCCAAATTACAATTCAGCTCAACAAAGCGTCCTGTATGACGAACCCCTCCGGTTCACCCCCTCATGGTTTAGGGTTTGGAATGGTTTAGGGACTACTCTACTGAACTTGGAACCCCAGCACAAATTTTGGCTGTTTCTTGGGAATGACAATGCCCAAAAAAATAAATTCCAAAGCATCCCAAAGACTAGGGTTTTTCAAGTTCTCGAAGCACTGCGCCTTGGTTTGCACCACCGGAGTCAGGCCAGTAAGGCGGCACAAGATGTGAAGGAAGCTGAGCCAAGCTCGCAGCCTGGGGTTTAGGGTTTAGGGGTTTAGGGGTTTAGGGGTTTCGGGGTTTAGGGGTTTAGGGGTTCAGGGGTTCAGGGGTTCAGGGGTTTAGGGGTTTAGGGTTTAGGGGTTTAGGGTTTAGGGTGGCGAAAAGGTGGTTGAGGGCCTGGGGTTTAGGGTTGTAAGGAGTTTGATGGGGCTTGGGAGCTTCGACTCTCGCGGTGCGCTGGCGAACAAGGGCTTATGGTTTAGGGTTTAGGGTTTGGGTTTAGGGTTTAGGGTTTAGGGTTTAGGGTTTAGGGTTTAGGGTTTAGGGTTTAGGGTTTAGGGTTTAGGGTTTAGGGTTTAGGGTTTAGGGTTTAGGGTTTAGGGTTTAGGGTTTAGGTTTAGGGTTTAGGGTTTAGGGTTTAGGGTTTAGGGTTTAGGGTTTAGGGTTTAGGGTTTAGGGTTTAGGGTTTAGGGTTTAGGGTTTAGGGTTTAGGGTTTAGGGTTTAGGGCTTAGGGCTTAGGGCTTAGGGCTTAGGGCGTAGGGCGTAGGGTTTAGGGTTTAGGGTTTAGGGTTTGGGTTTCAGGGTTCGGGCACCAGGGTTCAGTTTTTAGGGATGAGGCAGACACCTGCCCTACATCAATGATGTCCAAAACTACCGTAGGCTTCTTGACCCACGCTTCCTGACTCTCTTGCTTTGATACGTCCATAAAGCTCTAACACTTGCCAAGGCCACAGGAAGTTGGGCTGCTCAGCTTCTGCAGCCTCCTCGGGGTCGTCCTCGGCTAAACCAGGGCATCGGCTTGGGTAGCGTTAGGATAGGATTTTTCGGATTTACGGGGTTTACAGGATTTGGGGTTTATGGTGGGAAGGGGGTCATTGTTGTTCAACTCATGGGTGTTCAACTCCAAGGGGAGAATGGACAACTGGTCAGACTGCAGGCTTAAGAGGCTGAGGGGCGACGGGTCATGCCCTCCAGACAAAAGCAGACCTTGAAGCTTCAAGCCCCAAATTCAACGTGCAATCCGCAAACGCCTAAGTACCCTCAGCCGTGGCATAATTTCTAGACCTGCTGGAACCTACAGCTACAGAAGGAGAGACCCAGCGTCTGGAAATGCCAAGCACTCCTCCCCGCCATCCTGGAGAGTTCACAAGCATCCCCCTTGCTTGCTCTTTGGCTGAGTTTTTTGGGGTTCAGGATGTCAGCCAGAAGCAAGCACAGGGGATCACAAGCCGGGGCTTAGGGGTCTAGGGATTGCGGGTTTAGGGGAGGGGTTTGGGGTGCAATGAGGGTTTAGGCCAGTTTAGGCTTTTCCGCGGTTTCAGGCTTAGAGTTGGGGGGTTTGGGCCACGCGCTGAGTGGGCCGAAGAACGGGTTCACACTGCTCAAATTCGTACGGATGGGACACCTGGCGAATCGGTCGTCGGATTTAAGGCATTGCGCTCTGTATGTCGAGTTTGATTGGGTCTATGGGGTTGCTTCAAAATAACCCTAAACCCTTTTGAAGCTGGACTTGCTGACTGCCAGAAACCCTAAACCCTAAGACCAAACCGCCCAACCTTCAGGCTGCAGGCTCTGAGCCAAAGTCCGGCCCTGAGACCCTGACATGTTAACGGCCCGGCGCTCTCAAGAAGAAAGAACTCCTACGGCAAACCTTCAGAGGCGCTGCGTGCATGAGGGCTGCATGTGTCTCACCGATGCTTGTGGGCGAGGGACTGGAACGAAAAGCTGTGTCAAGTTTCCCCAAAGTCTCGCCCCGCGCCTTCCCACCACCGCCCAAACCAGAGAAAAGCAGGTCAGAAAAACGAAGCTTGCGTTTGGCCCCTACCCCATTTCGAACAGCAAGACCCCACCCCCAAACCCAATCAGCCCCGATACACCCAAAACCCCGAAACCCCAAATCCTAAACCCTAAACCCTAAACTACATAAACCCTAAACTCTAAAACCCAAATACAGAACCAGAAACCCTAAACCCCATGCAACCCCCCCCCCCCCCCTAAACCCTAAACTACATAAACCCTAATCTCCATATAAAACCCAAATACAGAACCCGAAACCCTAAACCCCATGTAAACCCCCCGGCAAACCCGCTTGGTCCGGGCCTTGCTCGGCGGCGTTGTGCCCAGAGGGGGAGGAGCCGCCCCGTGGGGAGGTGTCGTTGGCATAAGCTGCGCCTGGCACTGGTGTTCATCGTGGGGGCAGGGGCGGGGAAGGGGGCGGGGGAGGGGGGGGTGGGGTAGGATTTAGGGTTTAGGGGTTTTTTGGCGGGGTTTAGGGTTTCGGGTTAGGGTTTCGGGTTTAGGGTTTAATTTTGCCACCTGCCTAACTGACTGTAATATCGCACTGCAGGGAATTACACGGCAAGCATGACATCTGTCTCAAAGTGAAAAACGCATGCGCCCATACTCAGTTTGTTACACTGGTTTTCCGCCCACTCTTAACCCCTTCGCAAAAACTCAAAGCATTCAAACCACCAATCCGCAACAAAGCACTTCTACAATCTTCGTCTACTGAGCTATAAAGTTGGGATAGGGCAGCTGGAAAAAGTCCAATAAGTATAAGTCCTTCAAATGCGAAGTCGTGTGTGCTGCTCTCTGGCCCTTCGTTTCCCCGGTCAATACCCCCCTAAACCCCAAACCCTAAACCCTAAACCCTAAACCCGAAACGCTAAACCCTAAACCCCACATCATTCTCTCAAGCACCGAAGTAAGGTACCTGTCACACTCAAACTATCGGTATTGACCAGGTCCCGACTGTCCGCCTACGGTCCCTTTCCCATGTGGAGTTCTTCTTCACGCAGTCTAACCCTAAACCCTAAACCCTAAACCCTAAACCATAAAACCCTAAACCCTAAAACACCATCAAACTCAACCTTTCAGCTACCCCCCCCACTCTGGGTCACTTTGGACAGGGATGTATAGAGGCAGACTCGCAAGTCTGTGCTGAAATTTGCTTTGGTGCGGCTCCATGTATTGAACCTTAGCAACCAGTACCACCTCTCGTTAAAGGTTTAGGGTTTAGGGCAGTATTTGGAAGTCGGGGGGGGTTGTTTTTGTAGTGCTTGGCGCGGGTTGGCAGATCCGACCGCAGCCTTCCAACCATCTCTCTCAACCCACATCTCGCTCGCTCTTACGTGCTTCTTAATGCTGGACGGTAGCCAGAAACCCTCCCGAAAGAAAGGCCCTAAGCCCTAAACTAAACCCTAACCCTAACTAACCCTAAACCCTAAACCCCAAGAAAACGCACACAGCCACGTACATGGACAGTTACGTAGGCTGATTCTTGCTTGGCTTGGGACTTTTTACTAATCCATCGACCCCCTTCCCAACAGGGCCACGGGAACAGCTCAGAGTTGCGGTCCTAAACCCTACAAGCCCTAAACCCTGTAAACCCTAAAAACTCTTGTGGATTTCATTGTTGGGGATTCTCCCGGGCTGTCGAGAGTTTCGCGAATCATGGCTGGCCTCACGGTGGCGAAAGAGGTTGCTCCTTGGGTCACGTTCTAGCCATCCGAGCCAACTCCGGACTTCTCATGGCCAACATGTGATGGGTGCTCCCATTCAACGACTCAAAGGCATTACAACTGGAAGAAACCTTCAGCACTCCAGGGTTTCGGGAACCTGGCTGGAGATTCTGCTTGTAGATGAGGCTCAAGGAGACGTCGCTGTTGGTCATCCCAGTTGAAACGCCGATGTCCTGCAAATGTCACTCGGCATTTCGCGGTGCGGCTCACTGGTGCTTTCTGGTTTCAAGGTTTTTGAGGGTTCTCAAGGGTGTAGACCCGAAACTAGACTTGCAGAACTACAGGAAAAGCGCCTTCATTTTGAGGCCTAAGGCCTACACCGCAGATGAGTTCCCGAATAGAATTTGGAGCCCCATATTGCACACGCGCGCACACACACACACATATTAATGTATACATATATAGATATATACACATAGATATATCTTGCATCATCTATACATATCTAACTACATATATATATATATATACACGTATCTATACATATATATATATATACACATACATAGAAAAGACCTACATACATAGACATATCTTCATTCAGGAAGGGTCCAGTGCACGGTCTCGATCCCCGGAGCTCTTTGAAGTCCTCGGCATGGACGAGGCGAGGCGCGGGGCTTTGGGTTGTGGTTCTCTCTCTCTCTCTATATATATATATATCTATTTATCAATATCACATATCTGACAGGTTTGGGTTTCCTTTTTGGCTTCTTTGGGCTTTTGTCAGGGTCTGTTTGTGTTTGCAAAAAGTTGCTTCAAGGCTTTTTTTGGGGGGTTGCCAGGGTTTGGAGGGCTTGATGTGTTGAGTCACCATGCAGGGCTACACGCTGGCAATCGCGGACAACTCCAAAGAAAGCAGAATTGAACGGTTTAGGGTTTTTTTTTTGCCACCCGCTTAGCTGACCTCTCGGACACTCGGTTTAGGGTTTAGGGTTTAGGGTTTAGGGTTGCTTTTTTTGGCCCAGCATGCACGACACGAACTTCCTCCAACATCACAGATCGGGTTCTCAAGAGAATGGTTCCACCCCGAAAGGCCCTCGGGGGAGGCCTTCGGGCATTGAAGGGATTCCTCTGTGGACGCCCGGGGCAGCTTTGGAAGTCAAGTGTGCGTGGGTTTTAGGGTAAACCCTAAACCCTCTCTCTCTCTCTCTCAGGCATTCGAAACGTCAAGCCTGCCAGGGACAGCTCTCGTGGCTACCCCCGTGAAAGTGTAAGCGGGACAGTCAGAAGTGTGCGAATTACGGTGAGTAAGAGCAAGCGCATGCAGCAACAGCCAGACTACAACTTCGCAGAGAAGACCCTAGAAAACCCTAAACCCTAAACCCTGAATCCTAAACCCTAAACTCTAAACCCTAAACCCTAAACCCTGAATCCTAAACCCTAAATCTCTCAACCCTGAACTTCCTCAACCCTGGGCCTTTAGGATGCTTAAGGTTTGGGGAGCACTGGGCTTTTGAAGATGTCTAAGGTGTAGCATTGGGATGTTCCCCTTATGCTAGCAGTCCTTAGGGAACATCCCAAGTTCATAGGGTGTAGAGTGTTTAGGTGTTTGTGGTTGGGGGTGTAGGGGGGTTAGGGATGTTTAGGGTGTAGGTTCAGGGTTTGCAGTTTAAGGCGAAGAGGCCTCTAATCAGTTTCTCTTCGGGTAGTTTCATGGCCCCTTAGTATGGGCCGTTGGAAGTGGCACCGTTTATATACCCCTTTTTGTTCCCCTTAAGGGCCCACACATCAGAACCCTTTAAAGAGGTACGGGACCACATTGAGGGCCCATGAAGCTACCCGTAAGGTTTCCGAAACGCTCGTCTCAAATCCACCAGATCTCGCATCCTCCATGGCCGCCCGAGGGGACCCCGTTCCCCAACGTTTGTTGCTGCCGAGGCTCTTTGATGGCTTGGAGTCGTTGTGGAGACCGCGACTCTTGCAACTCTTTGACGACATGGCCTTTCGCAGGGATTGCAGTCTTGTTGGTCACAGATGCCTTATAAACATACCACGTCTCAGTTTCGGGCAGTAGCGCTCCTTGTATACACTTTCAACACATCCTTACAGGGGAATGTAGGGTGTTGAACGCTATGCCATTCCGCCAATCCTACAGAAAGACACTGCTTGAGAGCTTAAATTGACACAAAGGCACACTTCAATTCCCGGGCCTTTGCGACTTTGCGCATGCTACAGTCTGCAGCACTCATCACACTTTTTCGTCGCATGGAGGATGGTGCGGATCGACACTTATGCAGAGGCTCGCCCAGAGCAACCCAGGACCTCATCAAGGAGGAAGCCAAAGGCTATTGAGACACCCTTAAGATATTCAGACACCCTTAAGACTCTCTTCCGAGCTAGCCCCTGCTCACCCCCTAGACCCAAGAGCAACCCAGGAACAAAAAAGGGTGACCTTTTTGGTTTAAAAGGTGCTGGTAAGGGAACCTAAACCCAACAACAAGGGAATAAGGGCCTACTGGGTCCCAGCCCCCATCCAAAAACCCAAGACCATGAACCCCGAAACGCCCTGATGCCATCCGAACCCCCTGTCCTTGGGTGAAGACGGTTCCTCCGCCACAGGCGACGCGGGAATGCCTGGTTCCTGGGCTGGTTACGACTCTCAGGTCTCAGAATGTTACCAAATTAACCTGGGTAGAGTTTCAGGGCTCTTGTGGTTGTTGAACTCATTCCCCTGCCAACAGAATGAGGCTGTGGCAAGGACGGATTGTTAGGAACCGGCGCGTTTCGGACTGAGGCTCTTCATTGCAGATCCCCGAGGTCTGAAAATAAAATGAGGCAGCGCAATCGAATGCTGGGTTTGGGGTGGGTGGGCATTCTGCAGGAGGCACCCTGAGACAGGAGCTACCTTGCGTTGCGTTGAACAGCGCCACAAGCTCACAATTTCCGCCCTCAAAGACTAAACAAACAAGACGGCGTTGACTGAGCTGGTCACCTGACCCACTGGTGCCGGAGGGGGTGATGGGACGATATCGGTATGAGACAAGGGGTCGGGTCAAACAAGCCCTGAGCCCTGCAACCTAATGAAACCGGCTTCTGCTCCTCCACCCCCCCAGTTACACACCAGCCAGTTGATCAGACTCCCTTAGGATCCACCAGGCAGTGTGTGCCAGCCCCCCCTCCAACAACGCTTCAAGCAACACATTCATGGAGTCCGAGCCGGCAAAAAACGTCCAATCCCAAAACCTAAACCCTTCCAAGCCCGAAAACCCCCCTCATCCCACACTAATTAAACACGCTCCAACCCTACGAACCCTACCAGGCCTTACCAACCCTAAACCCAAGCTTCTGGCTGCACTTGGGCCTGCTTTGCTGGCACGGGCCGGGGCCGCTCCTGCGCGTTGGCGCAGCGATTTTGGCTTCTTTAGGGTTTAGGGTTGAGGGTTTAGGGTTTAGGGTTTAGGGAGCTGTTTTCTGCTTTCTTTCCACCTGGCCTTGGGGTTCGGATTGATTTCACGCTTGCCAAAGATCTTTGTTGATGATGAGGCTTAGGGATGCATGGGGCTTCCGCATTTTTTTCTGGGGGTTTGGGGTTGCGGTGGGATTCAGGGATTGGCTTGGGTCGGAAAACTTCCTGCGGCTTTGATACGTAAGGTTTCAACTGTAATTAGTTGACATGCCCCCTGCCTGGGGCCTGGGGCAAGCCGTATTTCGCGCTTGATACCCCTACAATAGACATGTGGAAGTTACCTGAACCCTAAACCCTAAACCCTAAAAGCCTAAACCCTAAACCCTGAAGCCTCCCAGACCCGATGGGTCCTTGGAGGCCGACCTTGACACAGCCTCTCGGCTGTTCCTCGGCTTGTCACAGAGGTCTCGTTCTGTGGGATGTGGGGATTGGGGGGGTGTCCGAAATTCGGGGTACCTTCTTGGGGTCAATCCTACTGTTAGGGGGAATATTGAGGAGTACCTACAACCCCCAATTGAGGTTTAGGCTCGGCTCTTTTCTTGCCACCCGCGCTGCACGCACCCCTGGGCTTAGAGGGTTTGAGAACTTTGCTTTGCGGGCTGCCTGAGGTGCAGGGAGTCGTTGCTTCGAATGCAGACGACTTCCCAAACCCTCAAAACGCAGCCAACCCAAAACCCCCTTTAGAGGCATGGGGCCTGGCAAGCCCTTAGCCTTCTGTTAAACCCCTTTCAACAATAGATGGGTTAAGCAAGGCCCTGCAGACTCCACAAGCGCTATCCCTGCACGCCGTCTGAGCTTTGTAAGCCTTACGAAAGGAAACAGAAGCTCTCAAGCCTACTAAAGGCCCGAGATGGGCCCTCATCGCCAATCTTCGCCTCGGCCTCTGGGCCGACGATGGAACAAACAGACCAGGAATCTGGTCTCCTTCCCCTACCAAGAAACTTGGGACCTTCCCCCTTAGACTACCAGTCCTAGGGATCATAATAAGGAGGGGGGGGGGGGGGGGTACTATCATCCCAATTAAGAACTGGGGGAACATCCCAACATAAAGCCCTAAAATCCGAAACCCTGAAAATCGGCCAATCTTGCCCCCAAGACACTGCCGACTCCACGGTGGCTTGGGCGCCTCTCAGAGATCGGCTGGAAATACAAAAAAAAAAGTCCGAGATGTCAAGGGCAAGCGGCAACAAAAAGGCAGGGTTTGGGGTTTGGGGTTTGGGGTTTGGGGTTTGGGGTTTGGGGTTTTTGGGGTTTGGGGTTTGGGGTTTGGGGTTTGGGTTTGGGGTTTGGGGTTTTGGGGTTTGGGGTTGGGGGTTTGGGGTTTGGGGTTTGGGGTTTGGGGTTTGGGGTTTAGGGTCCCGGGTCTAGGGGCAAATTGAGCCTTTGACCTGGGTTGGTTGCGGGGTTTGGCTTGGGCTTACCAGACTGGAGACAGGCCAAAGTGTCTGTTGAGGTATGGTCCTGTTTGTTAGTTGGGCCTTCGTTTGGGCATGGGTTGGAGTGAGGGCTTCAAAGATCGGAGCCCCAAACAGCCACACCGACAGCCGCGGAAGCCTTAAAGAGGTGCTGCCTGGTAGTGGGGTCGTAGACTGCGAACAAGTTTCGGCGCAAATGATGCTGTCTTCCGCCAGAAATTGATCAGAATCCCAGAATCGTATGTGTTGTGAGCCTTTTTATGGTTTCGGGCCTGAAGCGTTCACGACTCCCCCAACACCCCACCCCACCTGCCCAACAGCAGGACTTACCAACTTTCCGGACTGGTGCCATTTCTCAGGGCTAAACCTAAACCCTTTTATCCCCAAACCCTGTGACCCTTTAATCCCAAAGCCACGGTCATGAAACCCTTCCCGAAACCCTAAACCCTTTAGAGCCTGCACCCTAAACCCTAAACCCTAAACCCTAAACCCTAAACCCTAAACCCTAAACCCTAAACCCTAAACCCTAAACCCTATAAGCCCTAAACCCTAAACCCCCCCAGCCCGCCTTCATAGAGTGGGCATCCAGCAGTTGGTCCACGTCCTGCGGGCTATCTTCGGATGAGGCTTGGGCTTAGAGGGGCAGAGACGGGTTCAGACTGCTCAGGGTTTAGGGTTTAGGGTTTAGGTTTTTTTTTTGCCACCCGCTTAGCTGACCTCTCGGACACTCTGCAGGGTTTAGGGTTTAGGGTTTAGGGTTTAGGGTTTAGGGTTTAGGGTTTAGGGTTTAGGGTTTAGGGTTTAGGGTTTAGGGTTTAGGGTTTAGGGTTTAGGGTTCAAAAGGTAGGGTTGAGAGAACGGTTTCAGGGCTCGGGAAATTTGTCGGCCTTGGCATCTCTAAAGGAGCTTTCTGGCACTGTGGAATGCCCAAGTCGCTGTGCCAGTTGGCTATTCTCTCCATAGCAACAAGGCGAACATGCAAGGCTCCTGTCCCATGTTGAAACAAGCAAGCTCGGTGTGGCACGAGTATGTATAGATACGAAAACAGATGTGGATGTAGTCATAGAGTTGCGCGAAAGCATGCGCGCATGTATCTGTGTGTCTAGTACTTGCAAATATGATCGAAAGAAGTTAGCACATATGTGATGGATGACTTTTATGCTTGCTTCAAGAAAAATTCTGATCGCAGGCCCCAAAGGAGCAAGCAGCCTTTGCCTCGATCGGTCTTCTTGGAGGTCCCTCGTCCCGAAAACTTTCCGGGTTTAGGGTTTAGGGTTTAGGGTTTAGGGTCTAGGGTCTAGGGTTAAACCCTAAACCCTAAATCCCGAAGCCCTGTCTGTGTCCTTTTTAAAAGCAGAGATTCCCCGACTCTGCACAGGTGAGGGAAGCCTTAGTCTCCAAGGAGGGTTCACATGGGGTTTGGGGAGTCTCGGGTATCTGAGAGCCTGAAACTTAAACGGAGGCGAAAAAAAACCAGTCATACACCCTCGAAGGAACAAGTTTAGGGGCGGCCTCCTCCTCGACCCAAAAAAAACACGTCGGCCAAAATAATAGGCCATAATACTATTCATGTACTTTTCTATTGCTCGATTATAATACCACACTATTCTACTCCATTCCCGGGGCCCGATGTGGCCCGATGTGGCTCTTCTTTGGGGATCGGGCAAGTCAAACCTGCGCAAGCAAAAACTAATCCCCGGAAGGGGCGGATTCAGGAAGGTTAGGTTCATGGAGTTTAGGGTTTAGGGCTTGTGGGTTCCACAACAAGAGAAGTCTTCAGGTTCTGGACTTGGAGGCGGCTGGGCCCCAAAATCTGCCAGAGTCCCCTCTCAGACGAAGAACCACATCTGTTTGAATGGCTGTATTGTATTCCTAGGCCCCTAGGGGCCCGCAAAAAAGATTGGGCCCTTAGTTTTGGGCTCTTGTGTACCTCTTATATACTATGTGTATCTAAACGCGTCTTGGGGCTTCAGGGTTCCTAGTTTTGTGCGATTCAAGGCTCAGCGTTTGGGATAAGATAGAGCAAGGGCACCTGATCGAGATTCCTAAGCCATTTAAGGGTTTGGGTCTTTTGGGTTCCTGCTCCCCCTAAGCCCTAAAAAACCCTAAACCCTAAACCCTAAAATAGGGATCGCAACACTCCCCCCCATAACAAAGCAACAGCACTACACAGTTTCTTCCAAAAAATAACGAATATTCTTCTTTATAAGAGTAATATAGGTTATTTATTTACTTGTTTTTATTTATTATTATTTGTTGGGGGGGAGGGGGGTTCTTAAGCAAATAGTAGCAATAATTAGCATGAAAAAATATTTTAAGCAAGATGCAGAGTAGTGTAACAAGCCTCAAAAATATTGTTTGATTACTTGGCAATACTTGGCACTCATTATGAATTGTGCATATCTGATGCCAAAGAATCCAGACTCATCAAAGGCGCGAGAAGACCATCGAAGCGGCGTGGCCAGCCATGGACACAGCCTGCCCAAGGTTTTCAATCGAGTAAGAAGGGTTTGGTGTCCATAGGGTTTAGGGTTTGGAGTTTCGGGTTCCTTAAACAGAAGGCTCTGGGTGAAAAGCGGAACAATCGTTTGAGCATTTTGGAGGCCTTCGAGGCTTTTTGTTAAGGGTAGGGGAGGGGGGGGGGGTGAAAGAGGTCGACGCCGTGTTCTGAGCTGGCTCTTATGGTGGGTTTGGGGCTTTAGGGTTTAGGGTTTCGGGTTCAGGGTTTGAGAACCCTATAAACCCTTGTTGCAGCCCAACCAGGCTGTGCAGAACTGCCGATGCTCTCGGGAGTTCTTCTCTGAAGGTGGCTGAACTCTCAGCACCCGATGAAAAACCTCCGCAAAGAATGCAGGTACTTCCGACACGGACCGACCCCTGGTGTCTTCCTAACTGTTGTTGAGCAGTTATAGTTTTTAATCATACCTTGGTATGTTCCCGCTTGTACCAACAATCCTTAATAGGGATTATAATAGGGGGTTCTACAATCCCGACTAAGGACTGGTCGTATAAAGGGGAACATCCCAACTCATACACAGCAAAATTTCTTGCAGCCCCTTGCGCTGAAGTGTCTTACTCATCCCTCAGACGGTCGGAAGTAGGTCCTCTTGAAAGACGGAACATGCTGTTCAACGACCGCTCTATCACGACAAGGCTGGCACCAACAGAGGCTCCCAACATCTCTCCTATGGCCCAGGCCAAACAGAAGCACTTCCTCAGCTTCACCCCGCACCCTTCAGGCAACGCCAGTCTCGGCAGCACGCTTGCCATGCAGCCTGGCCTAAAACAACCCTAAACCCTAAACCCTAAACCATAAACCCTAAACCCTAAACCCCAAGCCCCAAACCCTTACCTCCCGGAACAATCATTGCTCGCAAAAAGCCCCATCTCAGGAACCGCGCTTCTCGAGTGCGTTGCGATCCAAGGAAGCCTTAGACCTAAACAGGGGGTGCCTATAGACCCTCAAGACCCTGGACCCTCAACCCTACTGCCTAATGCCATGAGGCTAAACCCTAAACCCTAAACCCTAAACCCTACACCCTAAACCCTAAACCCTAAACCCTAGACCCTAGACCCTAGACCCTAGACCCTAAACCCTAAACCCTAAACCCTATTTTTTTGCTCGAGGTCTCTCTGACGTGCCTGGCTCGCCTGTTACAGGCCAAGACCAACATACCGTCTGACCTGTGCATCCCATTCCGTTTTGGCCTGGGCTATCCACATCACAACCGCAAAGTCCCTCCACGCTGTTATAAACCCTAAGCCCCAAACCCTAAACCCTAAACCCCAAACCCTAAACCCCAAACCCTAAACCCTAAATCCTAAACCCTAAACCCCAAACCCTAAACCCTATACCCTAGCAAGCTGTCAGAGCCTGCTTGCCGGGTAATGGCCGCTCGAGCAGTCGGCTGAGCTTCTCGTCCATGGTGGTCACGCAGCGTTCTCGGGGATGGTTAAAGCTTTATAGGGTTTTTTAATGGTTTGTCGGGTTTTCTCGCTTTCATGGGAGTTTGTAGGGTTTGTTGTTCAGGTTTATAGGGTTTTTTTATGGTTGACAGGGTTTCGGGCGCTCAAACGCGCAGGCAACAAGCAAAAAGCGAAGGTCTCCCTTCAACCGAACTTCAACAGCGGTGGTTTCCGCAATAAAGTTAAGGGTTCTAGGGCTTAGGGCTTAGGGCTTAGGGTGGCCCGAACCCAGCGAGTTCCTGGATCCCACGTTCTGGAACTTGTCAAAGTACCCTTGCTGCAATGCGGACATCATCTTCATTCCTAATCGATAGCAGAAGGGTGCAAGCCTTCAGGGCGTCAGATTCACTTTAGGGTTTAGGGTTTAGGGTTTAGGGTTTAGGGTTTAGGGTTTAGGGTTTAGGGTTTAGGGTTTATTTAGGGTTTAGGGTTTGGTAGGCTGGCGTTGTGAGGTAAACCCTCAAGCTGTCCGCGGTGACAGCGAAACACCCTGAAGAACCCCCCTAAAATGCTAAACCCAAAATTACTAAACACCGTAAAAGCCCCAAACCCTAAACCCTCAGAGCCCCAAAACCCTAAACCCTAAACCCGATAACCCCCCCCCCCCCCCCCAACCAAAATCGAAGCTGCGCCGAGGGTCTCAGGGCCGCCTGCTCCGTCGAGTGCGCCGTGCAGAGACCCAGAATCACCTTCCCACGCCGCTCGTTGGGGAAGGGGGGTGGGGGGGGGGGTTGGGTTGGGTTGAGGGTTTGGGGTGGCTTTGGGGTTTAGGGTTTAGGGGTTGAGGGTTGAGGGTTGCCGAGGTGTTTTTCTCCCTCCCGGCTTAGGGTGTCTGACAGGGGTCGGATATGGACCGTTATAATCTTCGCAGTGCTGACTCTCGAACTATGTAGCCCAACAACCATATCACACAAACAAAATACCAACAAAATACCAAATGATAGTTTCAGATGCTCTTCTGATCTTAATATTGTTGTAAATTGAGTTTTGATAATCAGGGCGAGTTGAAAAAGAGGAGGCCAAATGGATACCGCCGGATGAAGGTTGAACGGTTGACAATAGGGGATAGGATTTAGGGGGACTCTTCGGGATATGGACACTCTGAATAAGGCACTTAAACCCTAAACCCTAAACGCTAAACCCTAAATAAACCTTAAAACCTAAACCCTAAACCCTTATCCTACCTAGGAGTTAATCGGCAAGGTACATCCATCTGTTGTTGGAGACTCCGGTCCAGCCCACGGTCCTCCGCGGCGTTCGGGCTTTTCAGGGGCCCTAAACCCAAAACCCAAAACCCTGAACCCTAAACCCAAAACCCTGGGTTAAGGGCTGAAGGGTTCATGCTTGTGGGGGGGGGGGGGGGGGTGGAAGGGCTCAAGGGCTGAAAGGGTCATAAATTGTGGGTTGCAGGGCGCAGTGCTTTCAGGGCCGAAGGGTTTCTTTTTTCAGGGCTGAAGGTTCATTGTTAAGTTCCTATAGAGGATTGAGTCCTAAACCCTGAGCCCTGAACCCCAAACAAGGGCTTAGAGTATTAGGGTGGTCCAAAACCCCTGTGCCGTTTCGGGCCAAGCTGCGGACATGTCGACCCGCTGCTAGGATGCCCAGAGCCGAACATCGGAACAAGACTTAGGGTTGGGGTTGAGGGTTTAGGGACTAGGGTTCAGGTGAGGGTTCAGGGTTTAGGGTTGAGGGTTTAGGATTTAGGGTTTAAGGGTGGTTCTAGATTTGGGCCACATGTCAGAAGGAAACTTGTCGTCAACACTAGCTGTGCTCTAACGGCCTTTTGACCAAAGGGTAAAGCCACAACTTCCTAAAAACCCTGCACGTCCTCCGATTCGAAGTGGATCACGGAGTGGATCGAATCTTGCAGGCTTCCGCTCGGCCCAGGATAATCCATATCCGTCCCTCAGCTTCGACACTACGACCCTTCAAGGGTTTAGGGTTTAGGGCTTAGGGTTTAAGGAGGTTTCATGAATTAGGGTTTATAAACGCCCGGCTCTCCGAAACCAACCATTTCCTGCTTCTCACTTCTCAAACAATGCCACCCAGTGCTGCCAATGGATGCTGGAAAGAGCTCTTTCTAAAGCTAGGACGTGTGTGTGCTTGCATCAGAAAACCCTAAATGAAACAATCGTAAGCCCTAGGAGCCCTCTAAAGCCCAAAATGTTTAAGCCCCTTTTATTCCTTCGCTCCAGTTCGCAATGACACAGGGCTCAAAGGGTGTAAAACTTGGGCTATAGGGTTCATTAGGGTGTGGGGGTCTAGGCGAAAGGCTTTCGGGGCGGGTTTAGAGCTTGTACAGGGCTTTGGGGGGGGGGGGGTGTCCGTAGACTGCCCTACAAAGCCTAAACCGCTGCCTTTTTTTGCATCCGGACTCCTGTGGGTGCTAAACAAGTGCCCTAAAGTGCCCTAAACCCTAAACCCTGATTAAACCCTAAGCCCTAAGCCCTAAACCCTAGACCCTAAACCCTAAAAGTCTGAGGATGAAAAAACAGACTGCCCAGGTTCCCTCAAGGTCCGACGTGGGGAGGTCTGCCATGGCCGGCAGGAGGTCTTTCGGAAATGAATCTTCAGGCTAGTCTCTCGTGGAACTTTAGACTCTTGGGCCTCTCTCTTCGGGGAAATAGGGTTCACGAGTCCAAGCGTGGGCTCATTTGGTTCATGAAGGGCTCTGTAAGAAAAGCTTTCGTGCTTGCTACGCCCATGTGCATGTATTCATTCCATGCTCCTGCTCCAGAACGACCTGCGGAAGACAAATGTTGGCACCTCTCTTTCCGGTCACCCTAAACCCTAAACCCTAAACGACCCTAAACCCTAAACCCATGGCTGAGGGTACCGGATTCGGGGCCTTCAGTTCACGGCTTGCTAAAGCTCGGTCCTAGTGGCTTCAAAGCGTAAAGAACCGATGCAGATGATGGTGGCTTGCGGCGGACGGTGGAAGAAAGAACCTTATGTCTGACCCAAACCCTGAAAAAATGGCTATTTTGATGGCATTCTGAGGCGCCACCTGCTGTTGGGGAAGTGGTGGTTCAACTCTACTCAGCCAGCGGCACAACAAGGAAGCCACCCAGTTGTCTGAAAACCTACTCGTAAGCCCTAAGCCCAAGCCCCAAGCCCTACGCCCTGAGCCCTAAGCCCTAAGCCCTGAGCCCTACTCCAACCGGGCTCTTTCAACCACGCTCCGCAGTTGGGTGGCAAGAGTCGCACCCTGGGACAAACCACCCCTACGTGCTGAGGGAAAAAGGGCTTAGAGTTTAGGATTTAGGGTCTTAACCGCCACCTCGGTCGCCTTTGTTCGCTCAAAGCTGTTTGCACGAGGCATCGGGTAGTGCAGTACATGGCTGTCTGCTTCACTGCTCAGGAGCCGAGGACGGGCTGCATCCAGGCCTCAAGGTCGGGGCCCAAGCTAGTCTTCTAGACCCAAAAGTAGCCTAGGAATAAACAGGGCGGGTTAAAGGGCTGTTTAAAGGAACCTAAAGTCCCAGTCTTTAATGGGTTTAAGGGGCTGATAGGGGAACCTAAGGTCCCAGTCTTTAATGGTTTTTTCTCCCCAAACCCGCCCCGAACGGTTTTCAGGCGATTGCGCCAGGTTCTTTCAGGGATTCTGGGTAGGATTCTCGCTTTGTGGCTTCAGTGAGCTTTGTTGGGAGGCTCCCCGAAAGCATGCATTCGGCTCTCTGACACTTATGGTCCTTCTTGGGGGGTCGAGAAAGGTGTAACAGGAACCTCAAAAAAGGTGACCATAACCTGCCAGGGGCATTGTTGAGGGGCACACCCCCAACCCCCCACCACCCGTAAGAGCCTGCATTGTCAAGGTTCACGGTGTCATTGCTCCATAAGGAGCCTCATGCCTCGACTATCTTCCTGACTGCCTCCGAACGCGAAGCAGAGAGCGACCTTCAAGTGAGATGGAGACCTTCATCCTCGAAACCCTCTGGCGCATGGGCCAATGGTTGCGCCAGCAGCCCCGTAGGTCCCCGACCACTGATACCATCAGCGCTGCCACGGACAAGAAGAGAATGGCGGAGGCAACCTCGGTGGGTTCTCTCTACAACTTCAATCCATGAAAAGCTCCTTCAGCGCCAACATCACAGCAATGCACGTGCTGTTCTTGTGCGGGGGAGAGCACGTGCCAAAAAGAGTCTCGGTTTCGACTACAAGGTCTATGGAGTCGGGATCGCCCTCCCAAACAGCGTCAAACAACCTTAATGGCTCTGAACTTCAGCGCAGGCAGCGTAGCGCAAAGCCAAGATGAGCAGAACGGCCACCTTCGTCGCAATATCCTGGCCGCCAAGCCGAAGGGAGAATGCTTGGAGCGCTTTGTGCAGGTTCCAAGCTTGCGGGAAAAACGAGCAGAAGTTCAGGGGGTTTGCGGCTTTCAAAACCATGTTGGGGGGCCACCCTGTCGATCAACTGCTCGGTCATCAGCTCGCTCTCTGCCACGAGGCTGCACTTCACTTGGATGACCACCGCTGCAGTGGCCACCTTCCAAGGCCAAGTGAGCGTTGGTGCTTGAGATCTATAGAGGGCAAGCCAACATAGGTTCGAATACTACCCTAAAGGCCCAGCTTGAGATCCAGAGGTCCTTGGCCACCACCCCCGCAATAGTAGGTTCAAATACTACCCTAAAGGCCTAGTATATACCCAAATAGAATACCAGAAAACCCGAATGTTCTCTAACCATCTCATCTCTCTCTCTCTAAATTCGTCCTGGTCTCTGTGTTGGTGTGTCTCCTTCTCCTTTCTACACACATTGCATGTTTCGTATCCTTCTTCGTACTTCTCAAGTTTCTGCATGATTTGAGACCACTGCGATATTTTCACTCATTTCCACATTCCCACGAAACCGATTTCATTCCTTGGAACGCATTTCCAAAGAACTGCCCCGACACCAACGCTTACCTCTCTCCAGACTGCTTATTGCATGCCTTCTTCAACTGCATAGTTCTGAACTCATCTGTGTGCTTTAGCCACGTTCATGCCTTACGCTGCACGCATGATGGCTTAGCGTTCTTGCCTGCAGGAAACTCAACTACAAGATAATGATCCAGGTTGTCCTTAGTCTTAAAGGATGTTCTGAGTAGGTTTCGTGTTTTCGTCGGTTTGGGATTGAACATGTCTCCTCAAAGATGCGTTCTTGCTACTTTCATAACATATGTCGCTTCAACGGGTGTGCTGTTGAAGCTCTTTTAAATTTTTAGACTCCCTTCAATTGAGGTGACTTTTCATCCTTTCATGCTAACTCTGGTGTGCTGCCTATGGCTGCCACTCTCATGAGAATGCTCCTACTGTGAATCTGCTTCTGCGCTAAGATTTCTATACTATGGGAAAGATCATTAGCAGCGGGCCAATTTAATGCAATTTCGTTGGTGTCATGTAGTTGCAGTGCTATTGGTCCTGTTTTCGGGTCGGTTGTTCTATTTGCTTGTAATTTCAAACTCATGTCGGCCACCGGTACAACATTTCAGGGGTTGTTGATGTCCGCTCGTTGAACACCTTACCATTAGTCCTGATTAAAATGTTTCATGTACGCATGTTACGCATGTAGCGCCACCATCAAACATTGATGTAGAAACGAAATAGGCAGTACCTCCCCGTACCTTAAATACGTCCACGCCGCATTCGCTGCAACTCCTACTCCACTGCACCGTACCGCATTGAAACTATCCATGTCGAGAAGTAGTTGCTGTGCTGTATCGTGAATGTTATTAGCTATCAACACTTCTAAACCTTCATCTGGCCGGAAGCTAGAAACCTTCTTCAACCCAAAACCAGAACCTAAACACCAAACCCTAAACCCTAAACCCTAAAACCTAAACCCTAAACCCTAACTCAGGAGGCCCCTGTTGGCAAACTGAGGCTCGCGCCATCATGCTGCACTGGGCCTAAGCGCTGAGCATTCGAGGCCCAGGTCGAGGGACAAAGCCCCATAACTTGTCGGGTTTAGGGTTTAGGGTTTAGGGTTTAGGGTTTAGGGTTTAGGGTTTGGGGTTTAGGGTTACGAAGCTGAAATCAGACTTGGAGCGGCAACATAATTCTCCCATCACATAGCTCAGCACTAGATCTAGGTTGCCCAGTATTCCGCGATTCCAAAGGGTGCCCTTTTTTTGCTTAAAGGGGTTCATCATAGGGAACCTAAACCCCCCAAAAAAGGGAATCAGGGGCACTCCAGGGCATCCTGGGGCTTGGGTGAGCTAAGGAGCTGTGCTAAGACGCGCCAACTCCGAGCATGATTGTGCGGTGACGTGGAAGGCGTGAGAAGGGCACGTGTTGAAGCAAGCAACCTGCTCAAAGCCATCAGAGCTCCAAAATGCCCAACCCCCCCCCCCCGTGGGTGGCTTAAATAGGGTCTATTTGGAAGCTGAGACTCGGGTTTTTAGACTAACCAATGCGTCTCCACGAGAGTATTCTTGGAAGCTGAGAGTGGTGTTTTTGTGTGGTAGATACAAAGGAAAGGGCATAAGAAAGTAGCGAAAGGAGCTCCTCAATTCCCTTCCTTATCTCCTATGCTCTTTTCTGTATTCATTGCAACAGGAGAATACAGGAAAAGGGCCTCCATTCCCCTCTTGTTCTTCCTTTCTTGTGTTTTTGTCATTTAAAGGGGAACAGGAGAAGAGAAGGGAAAGAGAAGGAGAGAGGAGAGATAAAAGGAAGACAGTTTTAATGGGAAGAGCCAAGAAAAGAATAGAAAAGAGAGATGAACAAAGAAGATGGAGAGACAAAACAAGGCGCAAAGAAAATGGCACTCTTCTTTATCTATCCTCTCTCCCTTCTCTCTCCCTTCCCTCTTTCTTTTCGAAACAGAAAAACGAAAAAGGAAGAACTTGAAAAGGAGAAGGGTAAGGAAAAGAGCAGAAGAGACAGGCCGAAAAGAGGGATATGATGAAGTATGGGCAAGGTCCACGCGCAAGGAGTCACTCTCTGCTTACCCTTCCACTGCTTTATCATACAAGTTCCTTTCCTGTGTTATATTAGTTAAAAGGTAACAGAAGGAGAGAAGGGCAAGAGAAGCGAGAGAGGAGAGACAACAAGGAGGCCATTTGAATTTTCTGGAGGGGCACTGAAAAGAAGAGAAGACACAATAAACAAGGAGACGGATAGCACTCTTCTTTATCTATCATCTGTCCCTTCCTTGTCTCTCGCTTTTCCCTCTATAATTAAAAAATAGGTGCCCTCTCTCCTCTTCAGGAAGCCCCCTTGCCCTTATTTTGCTAGCTTTCTGAAACGACAAGGAAAACAACACATAGAAAGAGAGGAAAGGGAATGAAACAATAGGCAGTGGAGCTCTTCAGTGTCTTTACCTATCTCTTTTCTTCTTTTTCTTTTTCATTCAATAAGGAAAAGAAGCTTCCTTTGGTGTGATTTTGAGATTCAAAAGAGAACAAGAGAAGAGAAGGGAGAGAGAAAGGAGAGAGGAGAGATCAAAAGGAAACAATTTTCATGGGAAGAGCAATGAAAATCATGGAAGAGAAATGAAGACAGGAGAGGGAGGTGCAAAATCAGGCAAAGAGAAGATGGTGCTCGTTTTCTTCTTTCCTCTCTTTCTTATCTTTCCCTTTTAAATAAAAAACAAAAGGAAGAACAATGAACATGTAAAGGAACCCATTTTCTTTTTCCGTTTGGGAACAAGGAAAAGAACAGAGGCGATAGGGCGAGAGGAGGGATTTGCTGCAGCGTGGGGAGGGTCTACGGACAAGGAGCCAACCCCGCTCACTTTCCCCATCCATTGGAAAAGAAAGGAACATGGCCTCCATTCCCCTCTTGTTCTTCCTTTCTTGCGTTTTTGTCATTTAAAGGGGAACAGGAGAAGAGAAGGGAGAGAGAAGGAGAGAGGAGAGACAAAAGGATTGCATTGTTAATGGGAAGAGCAAAGAAAAGAATAGAAGAGAGATGAATAGAGAAGAGGGAGAGACAAAACAAGGCGCAGAGAAGATGGCACTCACTCTTTATCTATCCTCTCTTCCTTATCTCTCCCTGCCATCTTTCTTTTCGAAATAAGAAAACAAAAAGGAAGAACTATGAGAAGGAGAAGGGTAAGGAAAGGAACAGAAGAGATAGGCCGAGAGGAGGGGTATGATGAAGTATGGACCGGTCCACGCGCCAGGAGTCACCCTCTGCTTACCCTTCCACTGCCTTATCATACAAGTTCCTGTCTTGTGGTTTATCAGTCAGAAGGAAACAGAAGGAGAGAAGGGAAAGGGAAGTGAGAGGAGATAACAAGGATGCCATTTTTCTGGAAGCACAACTGTACCGGAATGTGGCCACAACAAGCAGGCCAGGGAGGCTCAGGCGGGGCAAGTCTCTCCCTAATTAGAAAAAATCAACCTTGCTATTCACAGGTAGGCGCCCTTCTTCCTCTTCAGGAAATCGCCTTTCCCTTATTTTGTTATTTTGCTTTTTGAAGCGAATAAGAAAAACAACAAATAAGAAGAGAGGACAGGAAATGACTAGGTAAAGAGAGGAGCTTTTCAATTTCCTCCCTATCTCTTATGTTACTTTTCCTTCTTGGGCGGGTGTCCTTTTTCTTCCTTGAAGATGCAGAAAACTATCAAAAAGGACACCCGTTCCATCGCCCACAATTCCCTTCCTTATCTCCTACGCTCTTTTCCTTATTCATTGCAACAGGAGAATTCAGGAAAAGGGCCTCCATTCCTCTCTTGTTCTTCCTTTCTCGTGTTTTTGTCATTTAAAGGGGAACAGGAGAAGAGAAGGGAAAGAGAAGGAGAGAGGAGAGATAAACGGAACACAATTCTAATGGGAAGAGCCAAGAAAAGAATAGAAAAGAGAGATGAACAAAGAAGATGGAGAGACAAAACAAGGCGCAAAGAAAATGGCACTCTTCTTTATCTATCCTCTCTCCCTTCTCTCTCCCTTCCCTCTTTCTTTTCGAAACAGAAAAACGAAAAAGGAAGAACTTGAAAAGGAGAAGGGTAAGGAAAAGAGCAGAAGAGACAGGCCGAAAAGAGGAATACGATGAACTGAAAAGAAGAGAAGACACAAGAAACAAGGAGACGGATAGCACTCTTCTTTATCTATCTTCTGTCCCTTCCTTGTCTCTCGCTTCTCCCTCTATAATTAAAAAATAGGTGCCCTCTCTCCTCTTCAGGAAGCCCCCTTGCCCTTATTTTGCTAGCTTTCTGAAACGACAAGGAAAACAACACATAGAAAGAGAGGAAAGGGAATGAAACAATAGGCAGTGGAGCTCTTCAGTGTCTTTACCTATCTCTTTTCTTCTTTTTCTGTTTCATTCAATAAGGAAAGGAAGCTTCCTTTGGTGTGATTTGAGATTTAAAAGAGAACAAGAGAAGAGAAGGGAGACCCGGGCTCGTAATTTAGTATTGAGGGGGAGGCCCGGCCTCGTGATTTAGTATCGGGGAATTTAAAAAATCAATTTCATTTCAATGTCCAGGGGCCCGATTTGGCCAAATTTTGCCGGGCAAAATTTGGCTAAATCGAGCCGCGCATTTCTCATCGCGTACGACGAGCAGCCCGATTTGGCCAAATTTTGCCCGCAGACTGCCCGGCAAAATTTGGCCAAATCGAGCCGCGATAGTTCAAATAATTTCGGGCCTCCAGAAAGGCGCGGCTCGATTTGGCCAAATTTTGCCGGGCAGCCTCCGGGCAAAATTTGGCCAAATCGGGCTGCCCTTCGTATGCGATGAGAAATGCGCGGCTCGATTTGGCCAAATCTTGCCCGCAGGCTGCCCGGCAAAATTTGGCCAAATCGAGCCGCGCCTTTCTGGAAGCCCGAAATTATTTAAACTATCGCGGCTCGATTTGGCCAAATTTTGCCGGGCAGCCTCCGGGCACTTTTGGCCCCCCCCCTTTTCGGATTTAAATTATTTAAAGTATTTAATTCCAGGGTGGAATTAAATAATTTTAATAATTTAAAGCCCCCTTGCCCTTATTTTGCTAGCTTTCTGAAACGACAAGGACAACAACACATAGAAAGAGAGGAAAGGAATGAAACAATAGGCAGTGGAGCTCTTCAGTGTCTTTACCTATCTCTTTTCTTCTTTTTCTTTTTCATTCAATAAGGAAAAGAAGCTTCCTTTGGTGTGACTTTGAGATTTAAAAGAGAACAAGAGAAGAGAAAGGAGACCCGGGCTCGTAATTTAGTATTGAGGGGGAGGCCCGGGCTCGTGATTTAGTATCGGGGAATTTAAAAAATCAATTTCATTTCAATGTCCAGGGGCCCTGCCGGGCAAAATTTGGCCAAATCGAGCCGCGCATTTCTCATCGCGTACGACGAGCAGCCCGATTTGGCCAAATTTTGCCCGCAGGCTGCCCGGCAAAATTTGGCCAAATCGAGCCGCGATAGTTTAAATAATTTCGGGCCTCCAGAAAGGCGCGGCTCGATTTGGCCAAATTTTGCCGGGCAGCCTCCGGGCAAAATTTGGCCAAATCGGGCTGCCCTTCGTATGCGATGAGAAATGCGCGGCTCGATTTGGCCAAATCTTGCCCGGAGGCCCGGCAAATTTTGACCGGCAAATGTTGTTCCTACCCGTTCCCGTTTTGTGTGGTATTTGCATCACTTTTCCATGGTGCCAAGGGGATCCCGGCAAATTTTGACCCGCAAAGTTGTTCCTACCCTTTCCCGTTTTGTGTGGTATTTGCATCACTTTTCCAGGGTGCCAAGGGAATCCCGGCAAATGTTGACCCGCAAAGTTGTTCCTACCCTTTCCCGTTTTGTGTGGTATTTGCAGGACTTTTCCAGGGTGCCAAGGGAATCCCGGCAAATTTTGACCGGCAAAGTTGTTCCTACCCTTTCCCGTTTTGTGTGGTATTTGCAGGACTTTTCAAGGGTGCCAAGGGAATCCCGGCAAATTTTGACCGGCAAAGTTGTTCCTACCCGTTCCCGTTTTGTGTGGTATTTGCATCACTTTTCAAGGGTGCCAAGGGAATCCCGGCAAATTTTGACCGGCAAAGTTGTTCCTACCCTTTCCCGTTTTGTGTGGTATTTGCATCACTTTTCCCGGGTGCCAAGGGGGTCCCGGCAAATTTTGACTCGCAAAGTTGTTCCTACCCGTTCCCGTTTTGTGTGTTATTTGCATCACTTTTCCCGAGTGCCAAGGGGATCCCGGCAAATTTTGACCGGCAAAGTTGTTCCTACCCTTTCCCGTTTTGTGTGGTATTTGCAGGACTTTTCCAGGGTGCCAAGGGAATCCCGGCAAATTTTGACCCGCAAAGTTGTTCCTACCCTTTCCCGTTTTGTGTGGTATTTGCATCACTTTTCTAGCGTGCCAAGGGAATCCCGGCAAGTTTTGACCGGCAAAGTTGTTCCTACCCTTTCCCGTTTTGTGTGGTATTTGCAGGACTTTTCCAGGGTGCCAAGGGAATCCCGGCAAATTTTGACCGGCAAAGTTGTTCCTACCCGTTCCCGTTTTGTGTGGTATTTGCATCACTTTTCCAGGGTGCCAAGGGGATCCCGGCAAATTTTCACCGGCAAAGTTGTTCCTACCCTTTCCCGTTTTGTGTGGTATTTGCATCACTTTTCCCGGGTGCCAAGGGGGTCCCGGCAAATTTTGACCCGCAAAGTTGTTCCTACCCGTTCCGGTTTTGTGTGGCATTTGCATCACTTTTCCCGAGTGCCAAGGGGATCCCGGCAAATTTTGACCGGCAAAGTTTTTCCTACCCTTTCCCGTTTTGTGTGGTATTTGCATCACTTTTCTAGGGTGCCAAGGGAATCCCGGCAAATTTTGACCGGCAAAGTTGTTCCTACCCTTTCCCGTTTTGTGTGGTATTTGCAGGACTTTTCTAGGGTGCCAAGGGAATCCCGGCAAATTTTGACCCGCAAAGTTGTTCCTACCCGTTCCCGTTTTGTGTGGTATTTGCATCACTCTTCCGGGGTGCCAAGGGAATCCCGGCAAATTTTGACCGGCAAATGTTGTTCCTACCCTTTCCCGTTTTGTGTGGTATTTGCAGGACTTTTCCAGGGTGCCAAGGGGATCCCGGCAAATTTTGACCCGCAAAGTTGTTCCTACCCTTTCCCGTTCTGTGTGGTATTTGCAGGACTTTTCCAGGGTGCCAAGGGGATCCCGGCAAATTTTGACCGACAAAGTTGTTCCTACCCTTTCCCGTTTTGTGTGGTATTTGCATCACTTTTCCAGGGTGCCAAGGGGATCCCGGCAAGTTTTGACCGGCAAAGTTGCTCCTGCACCAGGCCCTCCTGGGCCCCAAGAAGCAATGAAACATAAGAAACAGATGAAGGATGAAGCAGATGAAGCAGATCATGAAGATGATGAAGATGATGGAGATGATGAAGATGA
>CAJNDS010002588.1:212331-294355 GCA_905221605.1 Symbiodinium natans | reverse complement strand
AACGAAAAAGGAAGAACTTGAAAGGAGAAGGGTAAGGAAAAGAGCAGAAGAGACAGGCCGAAAAGAGGGATATGATGAAGTATGGGCAAGGTCCACGCGCAAGGAGTCACTCTCTGCTTACCCTTCCACTGCTTTATCATACAAGTTCCTTTCCTGTGTTATATTAGTTAAAAGGTAACAGAAGGAGAGAAGGGCAAGAGAAGCGAGAGAGGAGAGACAACAAGGAGGCCATTTGAATTTTCTGGAGGGGCACTGAAAAGAAGAGAAGACACAATAAACAAGGAGACGGATAGCACTCTTCTTTATCTATCATCTGTCCCTTCCTTGTCTCTCGCTTTTCCCTCTATAATTAAAAAATAGGTGCCCTCTCTCCTCTTCAGGAAGCCCCCTTGCCCTTATTTTGCTAGCTTTCTGAAACGACAAGGAAAACAACACATAGAAAGAAAGGAAAGGGAATGAAACAATAGGCAGTGGAGCTCTTCAGTGTCTTTACCTATCTCTTTTCTTCTTTTTCTTTTTCATTCAATAAGGAAAAGAAGCTTCCTTTGGTGTGATTTTGAGATTCAAAAGAGAACAAGAGAAGAGAAGGGAGAGAGAAAGGAGAGAGGAGAGATCAAAAGGAAACAATTTTCATGGGAAGAGCAATGACAATCATGGAAGAGAAATGAAGACAGGAGAGGGAGGTGCAAAATCAGGCAAAGAGAAGATGGTGCTCGTTTTCTTCTTTCCTCTCTTTCTTATCTTTCCCTTTTAAATAAAAACAAAAGGAAGAACAATGAACATGTAAAGGAACCCATTTTCTTTTTCCGTTTGGGAACAAGGAAAAGAACAGAGGCGATAGGGCGAGAGGAGGGATTTGCTGCAGCGTGGGGAGGGTCTACGGACAAGGAGCCAACCCCGCTCACTTTCCCCATCCATTGGAAAAGAAAGGAACATGGCCTCCATTCCCCTCTTGTTCTTCCTTTCTTGCGTTTTTGTCATTTAAAGGGGAACAGGAGAAGAGAAGGGAGAGAGAAGGAGAGAGGAGAGACAAAAGGATTGCATTGTTAATGGGAAGAGCAAAGAAAAGAATAGAAGAGAGATGAATAGAGAAGAGGGAGAGACAAAACAAGGCGCAGAGAAGATGGCACTCACTCTTTATCTATCCTCTCTTCCTTATCTCTCCCTGCCATCTTTCTTTTCGAAATAAGAAAACAAAAAGGAAGAACTATGAGAAGGAGAAGGGTAAGGAAAGGAACAGAAGAGATAGGCCGAGAGGAGGGGTATGATGAAGTATGGACCGGTCCACGCGCCAGGAGTCACCCTCTGCTTACCCTTCCACTGCCTTATCATACAAGTTCCTGTCTTGTGGTTTATCAGTCAGAAGGAAACAGAAGGAGAGAAGGGAAAGGGAAGTGAGAGGAGATAACAAGGATGCCATTTTTCTGGAAGCACAACTGTACCGGAATGTGGCCACAACAAGCAGGCCAGGGAGGCTCAGGCGGGGCAAGTCTCTCCCTAATTAGAAAAAATCAACCTTGCTATTCACAGGTAGGCGCCCTTCTTCCTCTTCAGGAAATCGCCTTTCCCTTATTTTGTTATTTTGCTTTTTGAAGCGAATAAGAAAAACAACAAATAAGAAGAGAGGACAGGAAATGACTAGGTAAAGAGAGGAGCTTTTCAATTTCCTCCCTATCTCTTATGTTACTTTTCCTTCTTGGGCGGGTGTCCTTTTTCTTCCTTGAAGATGCAGAAAACTATCAAAAAGGACACCCGTTCCATCGCCCACAATTCCCTTCCTTATCTCCTATGCTCTTTTCCTTATTCATTGCAACAGGAGAATTCAGGAAAAGGGCCTCCATTCCTCTCTTGTTCTTCCTTTCTCGTGTTTTTGTCATTTAAAGGGGAACAGGAGAAGAGAAGGGAAAGAGAAGGAGAGAGGAGAGATAAAAGGAAGACAATTCTAATGGGAAGAGCCAAGAAAAGAATAGAAAAGAGAGACGAACAAAGAAGATGGAGAGACAAAACAAGGCGCAAAGAAAATGGCACTCTTCTTTATCTATCCTCTCTCCCTTCTCTCTCCCTTCCCTCTTTCTTTTCGAAACAGAAAAACGAAAAAGGAAGAACTTGAAAAGGAGAAGGGTAAGGAAAAGAGCAGAAGAGACAGGCCGAAAAGAGGAATACGATGAACTGAAAAGAAGAGAAGACACAAGAAACAAGGAGACGGATAGCACTCTTCTTTATCTATCTTTTGTCCCTTCCTTGTCTCTCGCTTTTCCCTCTATAATTAAAAAATAGGTGCCCTCTCTCCTCTTCAGGAAGCCCCCTTGCCCTTATTTTGCTAGCTTTCTGAAACGACAAGGAAAACAACACATAGAAAGAGAGGAAAGGGAATGAAACAATAGGCAGTGGAGCTCTTCAGTGTCTTTACCTATCTCTTTTCTTCTTTTTCTGTTTCATTCAATAAGGAAAAGAAGCTTCCTTTGGTGTGATTTGAGATTTAAAAGAGAACAAGAGAAGAGAAGGGAGACCCGGGCTCGTAATTTAGTATTGAGGGGGAGGCCCGGGCTCGTGATTTAGTATCGGGGAATTTAAAAAGTCAATTTCATTTCAATGTCCAGGGGCCCGATTTGGCCAAATTTTGCCGGGCAAAATTTGGCCAAATCGAGCCGCGCATTTCTCATCGCGTACGACGAGCAGCCCGATTTGGCCAAATTTTGCCCGCAGGCTGCCCGGCAAAATTTGGCCAAATCGAGCCGCGATAGTTTAAATAATTTCGGGCCTCCAGAAAGGCGCGGCTCGATTTGGCCAAATTTTGCCGGGCAGCCTCCGGGCAAAATTTGGCCAAATCGGGCTGCCCTTCGTATGCGATGAGAAATGCGCGGCTCGATTTGGCCAAATCTTGCCCGGAGGCTGCCCGGCAAAATTTGGCCAAATCGAGCCGCGCCTTTCTGGAGGCCCGAAATTATTTAAACTATCGCGGCTCGATTTGGCCAAATTTTGCCGGGCAGCCTCCGGGCACTTTTGGCCCCCCCCCTTTTCGGATTTACATTATTTAAATTATTTAAAATATTTAATTCCAGGGTGGAATTAAATAGTTTTAATAATTTAAAGCCCCCTTGCCCTTATTTTGCTAGCTTTCTGAAACGACAAGGACAACAACACATAGAAAGAGAGGAAAGGAATGAAACAGTAGGCAGTGGAGCTCTTCAGTGTCTTTACCTATCTCTTTTCTTCTTTTTCTTTTTCATTCAATAAGGAAAAGAAGCTTCCTTTGGTGTGACTTTGAGATTTAAAAGAGAACAAGAGAAGAGAAAGGAGACCCGGGCTCGTAATTTAGTATTGAGGGGGAGGCCCGGGCTCGTGATTTAGTATCGGGGAATTTAAAAAATCAATTTCATTTCAATGTCCAGGGGCCCTGCCGGGCAAAATTTGGCCAAATCGAGCCGCGCATTTCTCATCGCGTACGACGAGCAGCCCGATTTGGCCAAATTTTGCCCGCAGGCTGCCCGGCAAAATTTGGCCAAATCGAGCCGCGATAGTTTAAATAATTTCGGGCCTCCAGAAAGGCGCGGCTCGATTTGGCCAAATTTTGCCGGGCAGCCTCCGGGCAAAATTTGGCCAAATCGGGCTGCCCTTCGTATGCGATGAGAAATGCGCGGCTCGATTTGGCCAAATCTTGCCCGGAGGCCCGGCAAATTTTGACCGGCAAATGTTGTTCCTACCCGTTCCCGTTTTGTGTGGTATTTGCATCACTTTTCCATGGTGCCAAGGGGATCCCGGCAAATTTTGACCCGCAAAGTTGTTCCTACCCTTTCCCGTTTTGTGTGGTATTTGCATCACTTTTCCAGGGTGCCAAGGGAATCCCGGCAAATTTTGACCCGCAAAGTTGTTCCTACCCTTTCCCGTTTTGTGTGGTATTTGCAGGACTTTTCCAGGGTGCCAAGGGAATCCCGGCAAATTTTGACCGGCAAAGTTGTTCCTACCCTTTCCCGTTTTGTGTGGTATTTGCAGGACTTTTCCAGGGTGCCAAGGGAATCCCGGCAAATTTTGACCGGCAAAGTTGTTCCTACCCGTTCCCGTTTTGTGTGGTATTTGCATCACTTTTCAAGGGTGCCAAGGGGATCCCGGCAAATTTTGACCGGCAAAGTTGTTCCTACCCTTTCCCGTTTTGTGTGGTATTTGCATCACTTTTCCCGGGTGCCAAGGGGGTCCCGGCAAATTTTGACCCGCAAAGTTGTTCCTACCCGTTCCCGTTTTGTGTGGTATTTGCATCACTTTTCCCGAGTGCCAAGGGGATCCCGGCAAATTTTGACCGGCAAAGTTGTTCCTACCCTTTCCCGTTTTGTGTGGTATTTGCAGGACTTTTCCAGGGTGCCAAGGGAATCCCGGCAAATTTTGACCCGCAAAGTTGTTCCTACCCTTTCCCGTTTTGTGTGGTATTTGCATCACTTTTCTAGGGTGCCAAGGGAATCCCGGCAAGTTTTGACCGGCAAAGTTGTTCCTACCCTTTCCCGTTTTGTGTGGTATTTGCAGGACTTTTCCAGGGTGCCAAGGGAATCCCGGCAAATTTTGACCGGCAAAGTTGTTCCTACCCGTTCCCGTTTTGTGTGGTATTTGCATCACTTTTCCAGGGTGCCAAGGGGATCCCGGCAAATTTTCACCGGCAAAGTTGTTCCTACCCTTTCCCGTTTTGTGTGGTATTTGCATCACTTTTCCCGGGTGCCAAGGGGGTCCCGGCAAATTTTGACCCGCAAAGTTGTTCCTACCCGTTCCGGTTTTGTGTGGCATTTGCATCACTTTTCCCGAGTGCCAAGGGGATCCCGGCAAATTTTGACCGGCAAAGTTTTTCCTACCCTTTCCCGTTTTGTGTGGTATTTGCATCACTTTTCTAGGGTGCCAAGGGAATCCCGGCAAATTTTGACCGGCAAAGTTGTTCCTACCCTTTCCCGTTTTGTGTGGTATTTGCAGGACTTTTCTAGGGTGCCAAGGGAATCCCGGCAAATTTTGACCCGCAAAGTTGTTCCTACCCTTTCCCGTTTTGTGTGGTATTTGCATCACTTTTCCGGGGTGCCAAGGGAATCCCGGCAAATTTTGACCGGCAAATGTTGTTCCTACCCTTTCCCGTTTTGTGTGGTATTTGCAGGACTTTTCCAGGGTGCCAAGGGGATCCCGGCAAATTTTGACCGGCAAAGTTGTTCCTACCCTTTCCCGTTTTGTGTGGTATTTGCAGGACTTTTCCAGGGTGCCAAGGGGATCCCGGCAAATTTTGACCGACAAAGTTGTTCCTACCCTTTCCCGTTTTGTGTGGTATTTGCATCACTTTTCCAGGGTGCCAAGGGGATCCCGGCAAGTTTTGACCGGCAAAGTTGCTCCTGCCCCAGGCCCTCCTGGGCCCCAAGAAGCAATGAAACATAAGAAACAGATGAAGGATGAAGCAGATGAAGCAGATCATGAAGATGATGAAGATGATGGAGATGATGAAGATGATGAAGATGATGAAGATGATGAAGATGATGAAGATGATGAAAATGATGAAGATGATGAAGATGATGAAGATGATGATGAAGCTGATTGGGATCATTGATGTCAAGGATGCACATGAAACATATTGGAACAACCGTGGAGATGAGAGAGATGATGGGGATGATGAAAAAAGATGATGAAGATGATGAAGATGATGAAGATGATGATGATAGATGATGAAGATGATGACGATAATGAAGATGATGATGATGATGCGGATGAGGATGAGGATGATGATGATGAAGCTGATTGAGGGGGCCCTCCCGCAGGAGGAATTAAATAATTTAAATATGAAGGCCCCGATTTAAATATGAATATTTAATTCGGGGCCTTCATATTTAAATTATTTAATTCCTCCTGCGGGAGGAAGCCCGGCCCCCCCCCCTCCAGGATTTAAATTATTTAAATTATTTAAATTATTTAATTCCCGGGCCCGATTTACATAATTTAAATATGAAGCTCCCGAATTAAATATTCATATTTAAATCGTGGCCTTCATATTTAAATTATTTAAATCGGGCCCGGGAATTAAATAATTTAAAAACATTTAAAGAATTTTAATAATTTAAATAATTTAAATAATTTAAATCCTGGAGGGGTGGGGGGGCGGGCCTCCTCCCCCAGGAGGAATTAAATAATTTAAATATGAAGGCCTCGATTTAAATATGAATATTTAATTCGGGGCCTTCATATTGAAAATTTTTAATTCCTCCTGCAAAAGGAGGCCCGGCCCCCCCCCCCTCCCGGATTTAAATTATTTAAATTATTTAAATTATTTAATTCCCGGGCCCGAATTAAATAATTTAAATATGAAGCTCCCGAATTAAATATTCATATTTAAACCGTGGCCTTCATATTTAAAGTATTTAATTCGGGCCCGGGAATTAAATAATTTAAATAATTTAAATCCTGGAGAGGAGGGGGGCCTCCTCCCCCAGGAGGAATTAAATAATTTAAATATGAAGGCCTCGATTGAATTATGAATATTTAATTCGGGGCCTTCATATTTAAATTATTTAATTCCTCCTGCAAAAGGAGGCCCGGCCCCCCCCCCCCCCCCCTCCAGGATTTAAATTATTTAAATTATTTAAATTATTTAACTTATTTAAATTATTTAATTCCCGGGCCCGAATTAAATAATTTAAATATGAAGCTCCCGAATTAAATATTCATATTTAAATCGTGGCCTTCATATTTAAATTATTTAAATCGGGCCCGGGAATTAAATAATTTAAATAATTTAAATAATTTAAATATTTTAAATCCTGGAGGGGGGGGGGGGGGGGGGGCCTCCTCCCCCAGGAGGAATTAAATAATTTAAATATGAAGGCCTCGATTTAAATATGAATATTTAATTCGGGGCCTTCATATTTAAATTATTTAATTCCTCCTGCAAAAGGAGGCCCGGCCCCCCCCCCCTCCCGGATTTAAATTATTTAAATTATTTAAATTATTTAAATTATTTAGATTATTTAAATTATTTAAATTATTTAATCCCGGGCCCGATTTAAATAATTTAAATATGAAGGCCACGATTTAAATATGAATATTTAATTCGGGAGCTTCATATTTAAATTATTTAAATCGGGCCCGGGAATTAAATAATTTAAAAAATTTAAATAATTTAAATAATTTAAATAATTTAAATAATTTAAATAATTTAAATAATTTAAATATTTTAAATCCTGGAGGGGGGGGGGCCGGGCCTCCTCCCGCAGGAGGAATTAAAGAATTTAAATATGAAGGCCCCGAATTAAATATTAATATTTAATTCGGGGCCTTCATATTTAAATTATTTAATTCTTCCTGCGGGAGGAGGCCCGCCCCCCCCCCTCCAGGATTTAAATTATTTAACTTATTTAAATTATTTAACTTATTTAAATTATTAAAATTATTTAAATTATTTTAAATTAATTTAAATTATTTAATCCGGGCCCGATTTAAATAATTTAAATATGAAGTTTTTTTTTTTTTTTTCCCGAATAAATATGAATATTTAAACGTGGCCTTTCAATATTTAAATATTTAAAATCGGGCCGCGGAATTAAATATTAAATAATTTAAAAATCTAAATAATTTTAAAATAATTTAAATATTTTAAATCCTGGGGGGGGGGGGGGGCCGGGCCTCCTCCCGCAGGAGGAATTAAATAATTTAAATATGAAGGCTCCGAATTAAATATTAATATTTAATTCGGGGCCTTCATATTTAAATTATTTAATTCTTCCTGCGGGAGGAGGCCCGCCCCCCCCCCCCTCCAGGATTTAAATTATTTAAATTATTTAATTCCCGGGCCCGAATTAAATAATTTAAATATGAAGGCCACGATTTAAATATGAATATTTAATTCGGGAGCTTCATATTTAAATTATTTAAATCGGGCCCGGGAATTAATAATTTAAATAATTAACTAATGGAAATAATGTAATTTAAATAATTTAAATAATTTAAATAATTTAAATAATATATTTAAATCCTGGAGGGGGGGGGCGGGCCTCCTCCCGCAGGAGGAATTAAATAATTTAAATATGAAGGCCCCGAATTAAATATTAATATTTAATTCGGGGCCTTCATATTTAAATTATTTAATTCTTCCTGCGGGAGGAGGCCCGCCCCCCCCCCCCTCCAGGATTTAAATTATTTAAATTATTTAATTCCCGGGCCCGAATTAAATAATTTAAATATGAAGCTCCCGAATTAAATATTCATATTTAAATCGTGGCCTTCATATTTAAATTATTTAAATCGGGCCCGGGAATTAAATTTAAAATTTAAATAATAATTTAAATAATTTAAATAATTTAAATATTTTAAGTCCTGGAGGGGGGGGGGCGGGCCTCCTCCCGCAGGAAGAATTAAATAATTTAAATATGAAGGCTCCGAATTAAATATTAATATTTAATTCGGGGCCTTCATATTTAAATTATTTAATTCCTCCTGCGGGAGGAGGCCCGCCCCCCCCCCCCTCCAGGATTTAAATTATTTAAATTATTTAAATTATTTAAATTATTTAAATTATTTAAATTATTTAAATTATTTAATTCCCGGGCCCGAATTAAATAATTTAAATATGAAGCTCCAGAATTAAATATTCATATTTAAATCGGGGCCTTCATATTTAATTCAGGCCTGGGACCCCCCCTAGGACCTAAAATAGGGTCTATTTGGAAGTTGGCTCTTGTAAATAAGTATACGTTTTGGGGCCTTTTTTCCTCTTGTGAACACGAGTGCCAGCTTCCAAATAAACCCTATTTAAGCTGCACCCCCCCCCCCCCCCTCCCAAAGAAAACAAAAACAAATCAATCAATGCAAATATATGTGTATATGTATATATATATATATATATCTATATACATATTTTATTTATCTGTATAATATATATATATATATATATTTATATATAGATATTAATTAGGTGCGTCTATAGTTCCCTGGTTGGAGATCCAGCCGAAGAGGCCCAGTAGGGTGGATCGCGGACTCCGATCTGCATGGCCCTGAGGCGGCAGCCTCCCAGAGAGTCTTGTGCATGTGGGGTTCAGAGGTTTTAGGGTTTAGGGTTTAGGGGTTTAGGCTTTAGGGTTTAGGGTTTAGGGTTTCAGGTTTAGGGTTTAAGTTTTTGTTTGCCACCTTCCTAGGTTCAGAGGTTTAGGGTTTACGGTCAAGGTCTACGGGCGTAGGGCACCCATTCCTGTCAGGATTGGGAAGTTTCGGGTTTGGGGTCTTTTCGCTTCCGGGCTGTTGCAGTGGCCGGGCTTCACAGCGTTTGGGGTCTTGACTTCAGGGTTTTAGGGGTTTAGGGTTTGGCGTACACACGTCGTACCGGGCCATGGATTCGGGAGCGTGAAAATCGGAGACCGTCAGATAGTCAAACCGAGTTGAAGCTCTGTAGAGAGGGCTGAAACGCCTGCATTGAGAGCAGAAAAGGCTCCATTCGGTGGCTCCGTTCGGTTGAGAAGGGGCTCTCAAAAGAGGTGTCCCAGATTGATTCTTTCCAGTGCCAGAATGTCTGAGGGTCTAGACCTGGATGTCAGACTGTCTGAGTGCTGCTGCCCTGCTGCATGCCAAGCCCTGCCAGACACACCAATGAAGCAGACAGTAAGAAGAAAGACGGCCTCTAGGAAGGATCCTTCGTCTGAAGCGAAACAAGGCAGACAAGCTGAACGCTGTACCGACGTCTGCAGCGTTTTGTTCTTGGAGCTCCTGCGTGGGCAATGCCTTTTGCAAAAAACCCGGATTTGTTTCGATCAAAAAAACTCAAAAGGTCACCCTGGCAAGTCATGGGTGTGTGCTCCGTTGTGCGATCCTACACTGGAAGCCATGTTGCAAACGGGTTTCCCCTTTTGCAACCCTAAGCCCTTGGGGTGGTCAGGGGGTCGCTTGACTAACATGTTGTCCTTGCCCACCTCCCTTGCCCATGCCTCTCGACAAGATCTCTCCAATATCTTGCCATGCTCTGTGAACATCTCCCCTCCCAGATGTTCCCACTCCTGCCTGCACCCTGACCCCTAAGCTCCATCATACCCCAAACCCAAACACCCTAAACCCAACAAACCCCCAAAAAAACCCAAAAAACTAAACGCCCTAAGCCGCGCCTATCATCATCACGCAGAGCATCGGTGCAAAAGCCAGGCTCCGCTGGACGGCCCCAGCGGAGTTTGTAGCCCAGGCCCCCAAAGTGTGGCGCAGGAAGTCTGAGCAGCCGGGTGTCGGGTTTAGGGGTTTACTCGGCTGGGTTTAGGGGTGTAGGGTTCAGGGTTTCAGGGTTTACGATTTAGGGGGTGTGATTGCACAAGTACGAGCTCAAACTTCAATGGCAAGAACTACAAATAAATATACATGGATAAATATAAATATATATAGGGGGTTTACGATATTATCGGTACCTTATAGGGGTCCTTTCTATAAGGGGATCCTACTATTTGGTGGGGTCTAAATTTGGGGTCCCTTATTATCGTAAACCCCCATATGGGAATAGCAACGATCAAGATGACAACAAGCTGAAACGGACAGTCTCATGCAGCGTGTTCCGCATAGACAGCTCCACTTTGCAAAGCCGATTTCCCTGAATAGCCCCCAAACCCCCAAACCCTGTTGAGGGACGGGACTAGTCTGAGCCTTAATTTCGCAAAACCTTTGGAGCTTTCGGGCAAGCCAGGGGGCTGCCCACCAGCAATGCCAAGTTGGCGAGATAGTAGACCACGGTCCTTCGTGTATGGGGGCTTAGAAGGCTCTTTGAAGGCTTGCATCCTGCAACGTCGCGCAGAACACTTACAGGTCCATGTACGTGCTTCGGCCACAAAGCGCCTGCTTTTTTGAGGTACGTCCAGGGCAACCGAGACGCTTTGCACCAGTTGCAGCAACAAAAAAACCAACAGCACTCCAGAACTCCCCAAAATGAAAAAATATTCTTCCCTAGAAGGGTAATCAGGGGATTCTTTATTTGTTCTTTTTTTGGGGTTCTTAAGCAAATAGTAGCCCCTATAATATGTAGCTTGGCCGAGTGTCAAGGTCATAACGCATTGCATGGCAGTGGAGAGTGGTGGAGATGCGGCAGATGCCGGCGACATGCCTTTCGACCTCATGGCACATACGGTGCTGAAAGTGGGCCAGCAAATAGCCATCACAAAGCCCAAATCTACAGATGGACCCTCCATGGTACCCTTTGTCATCGAGCCATGTCCCTTACAAATTTTCAGCAGCTCCCACCCATCCCCCTAAACCCTCAACCCTAAACCCTAAGCCCCTTTTATGAACCCAGACTCAGGGCATCAGGTTCAAGAAAAAATCTTAACCCTAATTAAACCCTAAACCCAAAACTTTTCAGGTGGTGTTGCCAAGGCAGAATGAGCCGACATTTGCTGGCCGTGACACTCCATCACTGCAACGCTGAACAACACCACCACCGTTCCGACCTGGAGCAAGCCGTAGGGGTTTAAGGGTGTGGGTTTAGGGTTTAGGGTTTTAGGGTTTTAGGGTTTAGGGTTTAGGGTTTAGGGTTGAGGGTTGAGGGTTGAGGGTTGAGGGTTGAGGGTTGAGGGTTGAGGGTTGAGGGTTGAGGGTTGAGGGCCAAACCCGGCATCGTGTCTCAGAAAAGTTGCCGACATGAACCCAGTGGCATAAATGCAGCATGTCGTGCCGGCCCAGAATGCACCCAATGACTGTCGGTCCGATGCCGCATTGGGGGAACAGGCCTTAGGAAGAGACTCTCCATGATGCCGCAAGACTTGCCTAGGCGTACGACTCTCTGCCAATCAAGTTCCGCAGAAATTCGGACCAGTCGCAGGACCGGCAGCTTCATCGCCCAGCAAGCACGACCCTTTCGGAATTTCCTGGGGCTTTTTGTCAATGTCAAGCTTTCAAAAAGGTTTTGCCGCAAGCCGCAGCTGAAAACTGGCCTGGCTATGGATGATGGCGTATATCGATCGTGCCGCCTGGACAATTGTGGCAAGAGTGGTCCTCAGCCGCAATTACTTGACAATGATGTGTTGTATTGAATTTTGGAGCCTGCAACACGGATACACGGATGTGCTGCTACGGCAGATGCTGAGAGCTGCGCAGGTACATGGCGAATGCTGCCCAAGGCCTCCAAAAGCACGCTTCAAAATTACAAGATCTGCAAGATTCTAGTGTCCCCTCACAGCGTAGTTGCCGGATTCCTTGGGCTCTGGACAAAACCCCACTCTGTCTTGCCGTTCAGCGCTGACTTTGTCTAGCGCAAGTAACGAAACCTTAGCCGCCTTTAGCCTCTCTGGAATAACCACCTCTTCATGAGTCACTGGGGCAGTTCGACTTCTATCTCCCCCGTTGCTTCACCATCAGCTGTAAAGCAAAGGGGGGAAGCCGCTAAAGTCATGTCGGATGGCCTGGTCTCCAATTGCAGCTGCACTGCCCGCAGGGCGATTGCAACCAAGAGTACACACAACATTGGCGGAAACCTGTCCAAGAATTATTGGACAGGGCCACTCTGCGAAAATGTACGTGGCAACTCATGGTGACTATTCATGAAACACACTGCGGTCTCGCCAAGCAGCTGCAGCGACATTCGCGCTGGAAGGACTAATCTGTCTTCTTCCTTGGGGTTGTTCAAAAGGTGCTGGTCTCCAACTGCATGCAACGAGCAAGCTGCACGTGGCTTGGTATCGAAATTTGTCCCAGTGACCAAATCCGAGTTCGACATTGGCGAGATGGCACCATAGGGGGGATCCTGCAAAGGTACAAAGCAGCTTCGCTTCAAGTAGACCAAAAACGGCAGAATCAAGCGGAGCAAACGACCTTGCATACCTGGGAGGCCAGATACAGAAGCGCAAGCCAGATAAATCATTGAGGCGAATTAGACAAAGTCTCAAACCCTACCTTGGCCCTGTTCCCTCCAAACTTGCCAAAAAACTCTAGAAAACCCCCAAAACCCTCACAACATCCCTTCCTCCATCTTTCGGGCTTTGCGGGGCGCGGCCGCAATCTCCCGGATGCCGCTCTCAACCAAGTAGGACACAACCAGCGCCAGCGTACCTGGCAAGGTGCGCCGCGCAGACCAGGGAGGTTTCTCTTGCAATAACACGCTGCTTCACTGAAGTGCGCGCGCTCTCTGGATGTTCAAACCCTGCCGACAGGGCTTCTGCCAAACAGAATGGCCAAGGAGCAGTGCATGGACGGTCCCAGCGGCTCACTGTCACCACTTCCTGCCTGAAGAGCATCGTTGCTGGGACGGAGGGTGTTCCGCTTGGCATGTGAAGCACTTGATTTGCACAACTAGCATGCGCAAAGGTGGGCCTGCATGACCACGGTGCTGAGAACAATGGCGCCGCAGCACATGAACAGAAAGGCCGTGGCAGTGTGCCGAACGCCAACCATCGCAGTCATGATGGTGTCCTTCAAAATTACAAATGACGATAAGGAACAACACTGACACAATGACATGAACCGAAACAACCTTTGCATGGCTCAAGGTTTTCACAGGACCGTCAAAATAATGACAGGCTTTCACCACGCCTGTATCTCAGAGCTGCCATGCCGAGCCGACGACACGTCCGCGATAAAGCGAACAAAGCACGCAAGGGTCGCACCGTACCTGGGCATTTCAGACAACACACTTGTGTTGCCAATTGTTTTGAGGTCACATTGACTTCACATATTGGCAGACGCACAAAACAGCAAAACGCCAGTATCAAGCAAGCGTCATGCACAGCTGTGCCCAAAGTGGCGGTGCACCAAGAGCATTTCCGGCCAGCTGGACCGCACGAAGTCTGGGCACAAAACAGGTTGCAAACAACCAATCTGCAACAAGAAGCAGCCAATGTCCACTGCAATCCAAGTTGCCGAGTTCCGATCCTTGCTTGTCGTTCTACAACACTCGTGTAAGCAGAACACATGTTTGTTGTGGTTGCTGATGCTTGTACTGCGCACCTCGCCACTTGGCGTGCCACCCAGCGACATAAGTATGGCAATCACCGGAACTAATGAAAGGGCTTCCGTTGCCTCATTTGGATGGACAATCTGCGCGGTAGAACTCATGGAGATTGACATGTGTCCTGCATGTGTCGCACCTTCACCAGGCGTGCCTCGATAGAAGAAGTTGTGACCTTCACCACACAACGCAAACAACGTGCCGCTGTTGCACTCCACATTCTCAGGCGCGGGCCTCTTTAATGTTGGAGACAAACCGGCTTAACCGCAACAGTATGACCTCCGCGTGCTTGCTGTGCGCACTTGCCGCGTGCATCATGCACAAAACCAAATGCTCATCCAGTGGGCACAGAATCACCAAAACCCGCGGCAAGCTTCAGTGTCATGTAAGCCCAATGTAAGCGCGTGGCAGCCAAGAAAACGCTGAAGAACAAAGTGCTCAACAACATCGTGCAGCGCAGTGCCTGGGCAAACCGTTCAATGCCCGAGCTGCCACAAGAGTTCCAATGGTGCACTTGCCGGGTGCATGGCCGGAGCAACCGGTATGGAGCTCGGGGCCCCAAGAACTTCATTGCCTGGCATTGAATAGAAGTACTTGGCAGCTCGGGTTTAGGGCGTACAGAGTTTATGTGCAAGGTTACGGGTACATCATGGGTGTATGTTTGTTTGCAGGGTTCACTTATTCCAGCTGTCTGTGAAACAATTGATTTTTCATGTCCATGTGAAGCAATTTTTTTAATTACGCGATTTAACGTGTAGGTGGCAGCCCCGAAGGGCCTCCAACGGATCGGCGCAACGCTTCCTCCAAGTCCGTGGCAGCGAAGTTCGCCTTGCACATGGGCTTCACGTGGCGTGTTTTTTTTTGCTCATAAAAACATTAGGGAGGGTTTACGTGAGGTTTAGGGTTTTTGGGGAAATAGGGTTGAGGACAGGGGTACAAGTTTTCCCTGGAAGAAGATAGCTCGTGAAAAACATCGGTCGAATCAACAGAAGTCAAACCTGTCGGAGCGTTGCCCGTGAAAAACATCGGTCGAATCAACAGAAGTCAAACCTGTCGGAGCGTTGCCCTGAATGCGACAGCCGGGGATGCTACCCACACGCAACACGTAACACACCGATCCTAACACAACCATGAACAGGCAACAGGAGAAGATGAGCACATATGAGCAAGATCGGGAACATGTCAGAGCGATCCCGAAAAGTGTTCCCCATGATGGGCCCTAAACCATTTGCCGTTTATCCTTAATTAGTCTTTGGCTCCACATCTTGCTCAACTGAATCCTAACAAACAAACAGGGCCAAGGCACCAAATCCATGGCGGGCCACATGCGCGGTCGCGCTGGAGCAGCGGAATCTGGAGCCACACATTCAAATTGTCGTGTCGCTTTTGCTTGCGAGTTTTGGAAGAGTTTAGAAGTTTGGCAACAGCCGTGGGGCATGGTTTAAATGATGGAGTTAAACGCCCCGCGCAACCGCGACCGGACGTGCCCCCCGGACCAGGCTTATGAACACGCGCGAAACATCGGAGAGTGGGCGCGGGTAGTGCATGAAGCCCAGCGATAGACATCGTGCTTCAAGCACGCCAGGAGTCGGATCAGTGAATGCTCTTGTTCACTTCCCGCGGTACAGCAAAACAAACCCAAAGACCAAAGAACATAAATCACAAGACCCAAAACACCGCCCCTCCCCCCGCCCCAACAAAAAAACTTTTAGAGGCCTAGAGGGTTTTTTCCAACATTCACGGCGGATTGTGCTGGGCACAATGTGGCCAATACTTTCTTGACAATTGTAACGCAGCGAAAACGTTTGTCTACTAACAAATGTTCGATCTGAGTGTATCAAACGGATCACCACCCCTTAAGAAAAACACCGCAGGGGGGCGCGGGGTCCCCTGCAGTGTTTTTTCAATTGGGGGGGTCGGTGCTTTTCCTTTGTTTTCGCACCCCCACCTCGCCCAAAACCGAAGCCGAAAAACATTGGAAAAACCAGGTCTGGGATCTATAACCCGTCAACCAACTGGCCTTAAGGCGCATGTCGGGGTTCCGCTTAAACTCATTTTTGCCACTATTCTGGATTCTGCAATACTGCCCTGCACCAAAAACCGACTGCCAAGACAACGAGATACTGGACCCCTCGCTTCAATTTTATCAAAAAGCATGGCTTTATGTATATCTCGGGGCTCCACTTAACGTGTTCTTCGCGCCACTATTTTGGATACTGTGATCTTACACTGCCGAGAAAACGGGTGTAAAAGAGACGAGGCACTGGATCTTCACTTGGATATCAGGATGCATCTGAAACTCAGATCTCTTCCACTCCCAAAACTGGCCGCCACTGTGGTTTAACAAACGGGATACGAATCAGACAAACAATTGAAACCCTCACCTTGCAGACTTCCAAGAAAAACAAAGGACCTGGCCGAGGGCCTTTTCACGATTTAGCAATCGCAAGACTCGGTACAATCCAACAATCAATGCACGTACCCACGCCTTCTAGCTTCCTAACCCCAAACAAAGGCTTAAACAGCTAAAATCCTGCGAGCGCCCCGTTTACCCAGAGAAAGCTTCTTTCTGCCTCTGTGGAGGGCTGGAAGACACAGCTCCGGGCTTCAGGTCCAAAACTTGGCTGAAACTCAGGTACCGAGCACCCAGCAAAACTTAAACTTTCCTATTGTAGGGGACAGACCCAAAAAGTTCAAAGTTAACCCAAAAGTGCGGCCGGGGATCTGGACCAAAGTTTAAGGCTTTTAGGAGGTTTTCGGGTTCAGGATTACTGCTTGTTTAAAGTTTCGCTTGCCCTGGTTTAAGCTGAAGGGTTGAAGCCTTAGAGCTTAGGACGCGAATGTGTGTGTGTGTGTGTGTGTGTGTGTGTGTGTGTGTGTGTGTGTGGTGTGTCCCTTTTGTTCTTGATCTTTGTCTCTGGCACTGCGGCGCGCAGGAGTTCTGCGCGGACAAGAAATTTTTTTTTCACGATTCTTTTCCGCCTGGCTGGTGGCTGTCCAGTCGTGGGCTACACGACTACTACCCTCTCCACCTCGCTCACCCGCGCAGAGGCAACCGACTCGAATCTGACGGCGCCGCCAGGTCAAGCACGCGCTCCAAAGGCGGCTCGCTGCGCTGGCTGGGGTGGAGCGGAGCGGGCCACGGCTTGTTGCACGGCCACACCGAGCAAGCTCCACCAACGGCGCGACCAGGCGGTGTTGGGCGCGTTCCGGAGCGCGGGTGGAGCTTGCAGGTCAAGCACACGGATGAGGTCGCTCACGAAGCGGATGGCTTGTTGGTTCCAGCGGCCTCCAACTTCGGACCCGAGTACGACGAGTTTCTGAGGGCCGCTGCTACTCAGCTCCGGATATAGGCGGAGGGCTTGCAGCGCTCGGCGGTTCTCAGCACGGCCCCGTCTATATCGGCTGCGCCTGGCTGTGGGTGTCCCGTCCGGGTGAGGGGCGAAACCAGCGTGGCATCACAGCACATTGCCCAGCACACGACGAGGTCAAGCCGTCGGCGGTCATCTGCAAGGACTCCCGCTGCCGTCGTGTGCGACAGCCACTGCTGGGGCACGACCTGCCCGTCGGGGCCCACCGCCTCTCGCGCCACGCGGGCCCATGCACGCTCGATGGTTTTGGCTCGGCGGGCCAGCAGCCCGGTGCGTGGGCAGGCAGGGGCGTGGTCCCCGTGCTGGTCCACGCTCTGGCCACGGCCTGGGTCCGGGCCACAACGATTCGGGCAGCGGGGCAGGGGCAGGCGCAGGCGACGCCGCAAAGCGATCTGCATAGCTTGTTTTTTAGCTTGCGGGGCCTGCGTGAGCGCTGCCTCGCCCGGCACAGCGGCCAGCCAAGGCTCCGGCATGTGGCCCACCTTGTGAGCGTAGCAGGGCCCGCGATGCTGGCAGCAGGCTGGCGCCGTCATAGGCGGCGCGCCACGTGGGGCATGCAGCCCACCCTTCAGCCACCAACAAGTCGCTTGCGGCCACGGCCTCGCGCAGGCAAGGGACGGGCCCCCTCCTTCTTCCAAAGCCGCCAAGCAGTTGTCGGCGGCATTCGGAAAGCGGGACCGCATGACGGGGAGCGTCCATCCATGCCGCCCAGTAGGCTGCAGGAGCCGTGCGCTCGGCCGACTGCAAGCCGAGGCCTCCGTAGAAAGCGGGGAGGGAGGCGAGCGACCAAGCTTGGCCTGCATCTACCCGCGGCGCGCCACCCAAGCATTCTTGGAGTGTCTCCCAGATGGCCTGGTCATGCCCTCGCGCGTAAGGAGCCGCGGCAAGGTGGGAGCTTCCGCAATGCATGCGTGGTTCCCGCGCGGCGAGGCGCAGAACAGAAGCAGGAGCCAAGCGCATTGCAAGTCGGGAGGTTATGCAGCTCCTCGAGCAGGTGGCGCTCCTCGTGAAGCCGCGCGTCGGCCCATGCTTGGACGAAGTCGGGGTGCCTTAATGGCGTGCTCAGGACCACGACCCTGCGCTGGGCCGGCGGCAGGTCCCTTCGCCACACGTCTTCACCTAGCTCGGCTATCCCGCTCGGTGGCGGGCCGGCCTCATGCGCGATGACGCGCGTTTTGCTAAGGTTGGAAACGATCCCGCATCAGTCAGCGATCGTGCGGCAGGTCGTGTCGAGCGCTGGCCGGGCGCGGTCCGGGATTGTAACGATGTACACGTCATCCGAGAAGCCATCAGCGCGTCCTCGTCCTGCAGGGGGGAGTCCGCACTCCGCAACGCTTCGTGCTGCCCGAGCGAGTACAACGCGGGTGCTAGTGGATCGCCTTGCTCGCAGCCCTCCCCTGGTGAACTTCCCTGTGGCGTCCGGCGTCATCCCACCAGCTGTACACCGAGGGCTGGCCATAAAACATCCGGGCAAAGAGGAAAAACTCAGGGGCTACTTCGCGCAGTTTTGACAAGAAGACCAGACGCGACATGGAGTCATACGCGCTGCGGCCGTCCAACGAGACCAGGACTAGCTGCGTCGCGGCGCTGAGCTAGGGCGATCCGCACTTGGGCGGCGAGGGCGTCGGTGCCTGCCCGAGCCTGCAAAGCGATCTGGTACGGGCGTGTAGCCCGATCGAAGACGGAGGCCCACTGCTCTGCAAGCGCACGGGCGACGAGGCGGCGAAACGCATCGCCCGTGGCTAAGCCGCGCACTCCTCCGTCGGGTTTGCGTAGAGCTGCGAGTCGGGCCATGGCCAATGCTGTCCGTATCACTGCGGGGACCGGTGCGCGCGCTAAGTAATTGGCGGCCTCCGCGAGCAACTCCACGGCTTCCGCGTCTGGCAACAGGAGCTTCAAGTGCTCAGCGCGCATGCCCGACAGCCCCGCTTTGCCTCGCGCAAAGTGGTCGCCACAGCACCTGCTGCGAGCCGCACTGGCTGTTGGGGCTCGTATTCAAGGAGCTCGGGCGGTAGTGCGGTGTGGTGGCCGACGCACCGGATCTGTAAGGGCTCGCCAAGTGTCCTGTGCCGGGGACAAGCTCCGCTGTCGTCGGCATTGCGCCCGTCCTGCGACACGACCACTGCACGCAGATCAAGCATATCATGAAACTGCGGAACGTGATGCTCATCGAAAACAACAGCTGAAGTGGATCTCGTGGCCGAGGTGGCACGCCGAGAGAAGCGCCTGGAAGAGGCCATGCAGAGTCGGCAGGATGGCAAGCGCCAGGGAAAGGACCTCGCGCCCGAGACACGCAATGCGGTGTAGGCTAGGCGCAAGAGCATGCACGAATCCGTGTACCGGTCAAGCGTGAGAACTCCCGATGGTTTGCTTTCGGCGTTGAGAACAGTGACTATCTCCCTGGGGTCCAGCATGTGCCGAGCAAGTTCTTTGGTTTCGTGGCGCATGTCCCTGCGGTCGATGCTCAAGCGCGATGCTCGTCGACGGCTTGTATGTTGCTCTCTGTGCGGGGGGTCCGTTGGCCTGCTCTCGGTTGCTTTGGGCCAGAGGTCAAGCAATGTGAGCATGGGGCCAGAGGTCAAGCAATGTGAGCAGCTGATGCACAATCTCGGAATGGATCCATGCGAGAGCGCGGTCCAAACCATCGACAACAAGTTCTTGGACGAGGAACCGACCCGGTATGACCCAGTTCCTCCCCTGGGATTTGGACGCGAAGAAATGGCGCATCCATGTGGGGATGCTTTTTTATGTGGGGGTGCGCAACAACATGAAAAAGGAACGTGTGCAGAAGGAGCATCTGCAAAATACCGGAGCGCATGAAGAATTACTAGGTAGAGCCGGTGACCGGGAAGAAGATCGACGCGGGGTTTTCCAACTATTGGAAGCGATGCCACAGGCGCGCTCGACAAAGCCTGCCAACACGTCACGACACTCCCCGGCACGGTCCCGCGTGGTGATGACACAAAGGTCGTGAAGGAACGCGGAGAAAGTGTCGGAAGGCGCGAAGGCCGAGGCCGAGCTTGTTTTGTGGGCGAACACAATCGAACACATGTATTTTGCCAGACAGCACGAAGCTGTACTGACACTAGTTGCATGTTTTGGCACAGGGCATCGTAAAGTGCGTCAGCATCATCTTCGCAAAGTGGATTTAGAGTGGCGACGACTGCTTAAAAGCACAGTTGGAGCACCTTCGTGACTTGATTGGTACGTACCCTCGCATGAAGGTCTGCGCGCATGTCCAGCAGATGACTCGAACTTCAAACTTACAGAACTGGTCTTGCAAATGCCTCCATGGTTACTGGAATTTAGTACATCACAGCACATTGGCAAAATTGTCAGCGAACAGGTGTGTTAAGCGTGCGATGAGTTGGTCGCCAAATGAAGCGCGCGTTCCTGGTAGACCCTCGACGCGTAGTTTGCAGATGCGCACTTCGATGGAATTCCCAAGACCGCGTACGTACAGCAGCAGCCGCCGTGGTCTCGAAACAACCGTGCGCACCCAATTTCTGACGTCCCGCTGGATGCATTCGTGGAATTTGCACAGCATTGAACAGAGATCATTGGTAAAACTCGCTTTCTGGCCTGAGAGTTCTTCTCGTGGACGTGCTACCGAGCCGAAGAATTGAGCACCCTCGTCGAGAACGGGGACATTTTGGCCATTCGGGCTTTTCGGCAAACACATGAGAATGAGAATGAGAATGAGAATGAGAATGAGAATGAGAATGAGAATGAGAATGAGAATGAGAATGAGAATGAGAATGAGAATGAGAATGAGAATGAGAATGAGAATGAGAATGAGAATGAGAATGAAGCATGTTCACTTTGATCATCGTCCTCAGGTTCTCGGTCAATGATGCGTAGGAGTGCAGATGAATGGAGGGGACAAATGATGAAACAGCGAGGGGATGACCTGAACGTGCCTGATATCCCGATGCGAGCTGAAGGTGATACTCCAAAGTGGTCCGAGGTTGAGAGGGCTGAGTTTGCGTGCGAAGACCCAATGTCTGAAAACAACAGTCATTGCTCGACTTGAAGCGACAGTCTGAACCACTTCGGGTTTTAGACTTCACCTTAGATGAATTCGTGATGAAGCCTGTAGTGGAAGGAGTGGACAGACATTTTGCGGTGTGATGCGACTTCGGTAATTTCAGGCGACGAACGCGGCAGTTGCGCCACAGACGGCACTACCCGTGCTGACTGGTTGATTCTGACGCCGAGTGACGTCGAGTGAACACAAGCGACGCAGCGTTAAGACTATAGCGACGCCGAATGACGCCGATCAATGATGCCGAACTTCGCTCAGCCATGTGCAGCGACGCCGAGTGACGCCGAGTCGAGACGACTAAGGCCGAGCTCGTCTTTGCATCTCTTCGTTCGTCTTCGCTCGCCTTCGTCCGTCACCGTCACCGCTTGTTGTCGCTCGTCATTGCTTGTCTTCGCTCGTCTTGGCTCGCGTTCGGTTCGCTCGGTCGCTCGCCTTCGCGTGTTCGCGCGTTCGTGTGTCTGCGCGGATTCTCCCACGACCGCGCCACTGATGCGAACATGTCGAAGCTAAAGGGATAAAGCTGATAGAATCGCTCAGGCTCCTGGTTTGGCTGATTCGCTGCCTCGTGCGCAGTATACGACGTCAGGACAGCTGCGATGTCGAGGCCTTGAGAAATGCCCATGGAAGCAAAGTTTTGGGCATCCAGCTGGACTCACGCAATGGCACGCAGTTTCGGGACTCCTGCCAGCTCCCAGGCCCGTGTGTCACACCATCTCTCACGCCCTCCTGGGTTGCGAAAGTCCACTTCCGAGCCATGAGGGCATGGAAACAACCGAAGTCACAAAACCCGGCGCGGGATTTCGAACGCAGCCATGGGCATAGTGAAGCCCTCCAGAACGGATGCGTGCCAAGAGCGGGGATGCGAAGACTCCGTGGCAGCCCCATCGAGCCCCCGCATGTCGCCGCATTGTCGCCGCCCGTGATCCCAGGCAGCGTGGCATGCCCACTATCGACGGAAAATGTTTCGAGACTTCGTGCTGGCAGCCATCTCTGAGCACACGTCACAACCGACAACCTGTAGTTGTCAGGCGAGGGGGTTCTTCCCAGCCAGGCCGTTCTCTGCTCACAGCGCCTGCCGAATTTGAGCCTCTTGCGTGTTCTGTTAAACGGTTAACCTACCACTGACCAGATGCACGTGGGCCGGTGGGTCGAGATTGTCAATGATGGCAACTTGCGCGCGTTGCGCAAGTTTCGAGTTGGGAGTGGCTTGGCAACTGAACGGCCAGCACCGCGCCTGGGCGGTCTCACTGCAGGAGTGTGGGTTCTGAGGACAGGCCGGGCGCCTTACTGTCGTGTCACTCCAATGTGCGAATCCAGAACTGGTCGGAACGAGGCCTGCACACTGGACTGCCCCGACATCATTCTTGCGTAGCGCATTTCGGCTTGACTCTCATTGGCGTCCGGTATACTGCACAACCTTGCGCTGTCACCCTCGTCGCCGCTGCGTGTGGCCGGTGTCCTTCTTCAAAACGCAGGGCCGGTCGTCCTTTGATTCGTGCTGCCACGTCTGCCAAACTTGTCAGCTCGCAAACGTTGCCCGACAAAGGTCGCTGGCCGCAGCCGAAGCTACGCAACGGGCGAGCATGCAGAATCAGTTTGTGTGCTTCCCTCTCTCGAAGACACAGGCCAAGCGTCCAACAACACATAACTCCTTTCACACGAAAGTCCCTTATTGAGGCTCCGAAGGCCCACAAAAAGCCAAGCACTCCTCTTTTCGTCGCGCTGCATTGGCATCATCCACTTTCTCTGGGTGCTGAGCCTGAGCCTTTTTAGGGGCCCGGGCTACGTCTTGGCCTGTGCATTTACGTCCAGGACTTCAATCCAATAAAGTAAGATCTGAAATCTCCCAAGGGCCTATACCCAATCGAGCGAAGCTCCACAGAAGCTTACTATTCAAAACCCTAAACCCTAAACCCTAAACCCTAAACCCTACAACCTACGAAGTCCTGGATTTCAGGGTGAGACGGGAAGGTGCGATCGTAATGGCAGCTGGCCATGAGAAGGCATCATCACACGCGTGCGACGTTCTGGTCCCGGAAGCGAACTAACGCAAGAACCTCCGAAGCTTCCCGGGCTGAATCCCCAAAAACCCCTGGAGATCAAAACTCTCCCATCAACATGATCATCCGCAATCATCGACTCTTAAGCCTCATAACTTAGCGGGTTTTGTATTCTGAGGGCGTCTAGGATCGGTATCAGGGTGTAGGGTCAAGGCAGGACGCCACAGAACGGCACAAGCGGCTGCCCGACGCGGAATGCGCGTAGTTTTGGAGAGCGGCATGCCAGGCGGTCTAAGCCCCTGATCGAAAGGGTTTTGAGGTTTAGGGTTCAGGGGTGAGAAGGGGGCACCGAAACCCTAAACCCTAAAACCCCGAAAATCCTTAACCCTCGACGTAGAATGAGGAGGGGGGGGCGGGGGGGGGGGGCGGGGGGATCCTGTGATGGCATCCTATGGCTCGGAAGCAAAAGAAACCTCATGGCGCGCCGCTCCTCGGCCGAGTGCCTTCTAAGAAGAGCCTCTGACTCAAATGAGTTGAAGGGGATGCGCTCGTCATTCAGCGTCAAAAAGAGACCGTTGCCAGCAGCAAGCTCCGAAAAAACGGTTTAGCGCCCAGGGACCCTGGTGGGAGGGTTAAAACAGGGTGGGGTTTCGAGGTTGTGCGATACAAGGGCTTCTTCAAGGAGTAGATCAGAAGGAAACTATATGCAAGGGCCGTTCAGAACTCCTAGCAGATCCGTATAAAAATCACTCATAAGTTCCTAGAAGTTGGGGTTTACCGCGTGGGGTTTAGTAATTGAGGCAAATGGACCCTAAACTCGGCTGTTCTTGAGGAATGCGAGGTTTAGGGTCCCCCAAGAAAGTGGCGCAAATAGCTCAGTTAGGGACCAGCCACTTGCTTTGGGTAGGGTGCCGTTGGGGCGTGGCAAAACCCTAAACCCTAAACCCTAAACCCTAAACCCTAAAGCCTCTCGAGCCCGTCGTCAGAGCTTGCCGAACTCCCTGCCTAGCCGGCAGGCTGCTTCCAGAGATCCCTACTACCAGAGCAAGACCCCCACGCAGGCTTTGCCTCACGAGCAAAGAGCTTCGCAGCTTAGATCTGCAGGTTATGAGCTGAGGGCCTCTGGGGTTGAAAAAATTAGACCCCGGAGGTTTTTGGAGTTGAGGGGCCTCAGTGTCTCCAAAGCCCTAAAGCCCTAAAGGCCTACGACTCGAATTATCCATACACCGTACACCCCTAACCCCAAACCCCGTCAAGCCTATAAACCCTAAAATCTAAAAACGGTCCTTGCAAGGGACGGACCATGGAATAAGCGTCCCTTCCATGGGGTTTAGGGTTTAGGGTAGAGGGTTTATGGTTTTGATAAGAGTCCCTCAAAAGTGAAATCATGACAAGGGAACGTGAATGTATTCCGGGAGCGGGTGTCTTTTCGGAGATTCTAGCGCTAGACGACGAGAACTTTGACTTTAATTACTATGATGAGTATTTCTGTTCCTCTTCTGCGATGTGTAAACTATTGTCATCACAGACCGCCCAGAAGATTGAAGTACAAGATTCGAGATACAAAAGTCCTTGCAGTCCCTAGGATCGCCTCTGACTCAGGCACTCACATCTTCGAGTGAGGCGGCCATGCGTTAAGAGGTGCTCACCCCACTGGCGGTCGTGGCAGCAGGTTTCGGAGGCTTCCGGCAGGTTGGTCTGGGATTGTCGGATTTGGGATGTCTGAATTCTCCGCATGAGGATTGGGGTTTTGGGGCTATGGGGCGTTTTTCAGGTGGTATGAGAGTTCTCTAAAGGCAAACAGTAGTAGTCGAAACTGTATAAACTGGGGATCTATTGAAGGATTCTGGGGCAAATAGGATTCTGCGAATTTCGGGCCATATACGTGGAGCTTTCACGTTGGGCCTCCCTTCCTCGCTGTGCGGAAGCCCTCGTTGAGAAAGCTGCCCCGCCGCCCGCCTTAAAAATGCGTGCGCGTTGCGGTGGCTGCAGGTTCGGCATCGGGCCCGACGAGGCGAAAAGACGATCCTACACAAGCTGCGGCAACAGCCCTATACTGCCTCCACTTCGAGAATCTTTTTGGGGATCTGAAGCCAGATCTTAAGCCCCTTCAAGTTTTCGGACCTCTTTTTACATTCGGTGCCTTCGAATAGCACAACCTTGGTACGGGTTGGCCCTTGCAACCCCATTTGGGTGGGTTCTGAGTTTTCGGGTTCCGGGTTCAACCCTAAACCCTAAACCCTAAACCCTAAAACCCTAAACCCGAAACCCTAAACCCTAAATACCCTGAATTCTTCACTCGAACATCCTTCTGGACTTTTCCAGCGTCTTATCTAGTACTGGGTTTGGCAGCTGGCGGCTTTTGGAGGCTTTTGGGTTGTAGGGGGTTTAGGGTTTAGGGTTTAGGGTTTAGGGTTTAGGGTTTAGGGTTTAGGGTTTAGGGTTTACGGTTTAGGGTTTAGGGTTTAGGGTTTAGGGTTTAGGGTTTAGGGTTTAGGGTTTAGGGTTCATAGGGTTGGCAGTGAAGGTTTCGAATGGGAATCGCGCAGTGCCCCACCCTACATCCGAACCTTTTGAAGCTCACTCGCAAGAGGCGAAGACACTGAACGTGCCAGGACGCGTGGCATGGAAGAGTGAGGACGAGCCGCGAACGGAACTTGCGGTAGGGGGAAGCATGCCTAGGAGCTACTCAGGGTCAGGGTTTACCGGTTAGTACCTCATTTGTTAAGCTCCTTCACCCGAAATCCCTAAACCCTAAAACCCTAAACCCTAAACCCTAAACCCAAAAAATTCCACCTGGCACCCAAGGGCGAAGGTTCCCCGAAAATGGCGCGGCATGGACTTTGCCAAGACCGATCGAACTAAACGGCCTCCCTGTAACCCTATCTCCAAGGTTGGAACCATGGGCCCTTCGTATGGTCCCTTGTTTGACCCGAAGTATGGGCCCTTATTGCGTGTAGTGAAGAAAAAAGTGCCTTTTTCACAAGGGGCTCAAGCTTCGGGCCCATACTTGGGACCCTAGACTCTCAACCCTGTAAACCCTTTATGAGCAGCAAAACCCTCATCTTGAAGCCGCACTTCATGCTTCTTTCTCACAGGCCCCCCAACGGAGGTCTCCAACCGATGTTCCGTGCGCTGGGAGCTGCAAACGTCCCGACCACTGCGCACCGACAACGTGGGCGCGGCGCTTAGAAGAGCTCATTGGCATTTCGAGTCAAACAGGGCCGTAAACCCTAAACCCTAGCATCTATAAACCCTGAATTGAATTTAGGACTTAAGGTTCACCAGCAGGGTTTCACCCTGCGTCGAACTGGCCGCGTGTGCCAAAGCTCTTGGAGTATAGGTGCATGACAAACATTTACTTGAAAGAAAGATATACATACATACATACATACATATCCATGTACACATACATAGACATATACATACATAGGAGATTGATTGGCTGTGCGCGCATCAGGAAACTAGACATATACATGTATATAGATATATTGAAACACAAGTTTGAACTACGAACTACAAACACCTAACAAACAGCAAACACACACACACATACACATACACATACGCATACACATGCCCATACATACACATACACATACACATACACATACACATACACATACACATACACATACACATACACATACACATACACATACACATACACATACACATACACATACACATACACATACACATACACATACACAGCTACACCTACACCTACACATACACATACACATAAGCTCTAGAAGGCCCAAGACCCTCCTTTGCCAAAGAGAGCATCTCAAAAGCACCGATGCCCGTTCGAGCAACACATGATTATAAATCTCCCTTGACTCCTTAGCGAGGCGCAAGATCCACGCATGTTGCGACGGGGCTTCGCCGGCGCGATTCTGCTTTGCTGAAACTCCCTCCTCTAACAACGACCAGCAGCACGATTCACCCTTGAAACTGATTGCCGGGACCCTAGCACCTTCGCGGATTAAGTTGGAAGGTGCCAGGTCCTAGCACATGCCCACACATCACCATTGGACGGATTTGACAGAAGACATCTGCTGTGAGAATTGGTGATGGTGGTATGGAAACATACACATAAGGGCATTCCTGCTGGGAGACCCCTTCGCCTTGTGGTTGGAGTATGAACGATGTGAGAATTTAACGTGCTGTGTTTCAAAGAAAGGCATCTCCTCCTTTATGCATGCCCATAAAGCCATGCCCTCTAAAAGCCAAAAGATTCAATACTGGCAGGCTGTGCGCATACGGCGTGGCGATCCACTGCATTAGCAGCGTGGAGCCTCTTCTTCAACCCTGAGGCAGCTTGTTGCAGACCCACACTCGCAAGCTGTTGCAAACATGAACCAGACAAATCTGCAGAGGTCAGAGACCATGCTCTGCCGATAAAACGTCGTAAGTACTGTGTCGCACGACAGCTACCCTCCACGACTAGCGGAACTTGCGGAAGCCTGCGATCCCTGCCAAGATATTGACTAAAGCTGCTGGTGCTGGTGCTAGTGAACGTCCGGTTGTTCTGTTTGTCCCTAAACCCTACACCCCAAACCCTAAACCCTAAACTCTAATCCGTATCTCAATCACCTTCACTACTGACTGCTGATCGATAGCGACGACGATGTTAAGTACGACTTTTAGCCCTGTGCAGTTTAGGGTTTAGGGTTTAGGGTTTCGGGTTTAGGGTTTAGCGTTTAGGGTTTAGGGATGAGGGTTTAGGGTTTAGGGTTTAGGGTTCCAATCAATCCATACTCGAGTATTGTCGAACTAGCACATAAGCTCCCTGCACGCGAGATTGCCACAAATGCAGCAGAGAAAATTACCGTACAAACTCGAAAGAAAGCTTCGCGGAGGAACGCCCATGCACTCGGAGCTTACGATCTTTGGCTGCGTGTCCCGAAGTGCTAAACCAAGCATTAGGCGGAATTATTCAGGTGCTTTGCATGTCGTTCCCCCCGAGCTTTTCTTAGGGAGCCTCTGATGGTGCCACGTAACCCGAAACTCTCAGCTGGGTTCTGAGGGTTTAGGGTCTATAGGGTTTAGGGTTTAGGCTTTAGGGTTTTAGGCTTTAGGGGGTTGAACATTTCGAGCTTGATGTTCCGGGGCCCTGAATCCCCAAACAACCGAAGCTGAAGAGAGTTCCGGAAAGGACCACCCTCCCACGAAGAAAACGGAAATCCTCAACATGATGGCCAAGTTTGAGGTACCCTTGAAGGAAACCATCAGGATTCAGGATTGAAGAACACACACACACACACCACACCGGACTTTTCCCTGAGGTCTGAGCGTTTATCGGCAAAAGGTTGCGGGCTTTAGGGAGCGCAGGTCCAAGGGCTTTGGGGGTCGGGGTCTTGGTTCCAGGGTTTAGGGTTTTGGCACGCGTCCAGCTCACAGAAAATCTGTGCGCTTCGCACTCCGGCTAAGCCCCAGGGGGCTCATCATTGGCCGGAATCGCAAAGGCACACTGAAGGCAGCGACTGTTCTGGCGGGCCCTGGAAATCTGTCCGCTACGGAGGTGTTAAGGACATTTTGGGGGACTAAGGTTTTGCCATGGAATCCTAAACCCTAAAGCCTAAAGCTCCTGTAGAATTCAGAGATTCAGAGCCCGTGCTTGCCTGAAATAATGCACATCGCTCGAGCCGGTATGGAGGCATGATGCTTCATGGCCCCGTTGGAGTCTGCAACCCTCTTCTGGTCACAAAGACGCTGCACTACAAGGCTTGATTATTGTCATTCTTCGTATTAGTATTGAAATTATAATTACTATGATGATGATTCTTATGATTATGTCTATTATTAGTATTATTATTGTTATTATTATCATGATCCGTATTCTTGATTCGGGTTATGATGATTATGATGATTGTAAGAAAAGTATTATAATTGCTACTACTAGTATATTGTGATTCTCATGATTCTTATTCTTTGTTATTATTATTGTTGGTAATAATTATGATTGTCATTCCTATAATTCCTATCATGCCTATCATTATTATGATTAATACCATTATTAGTACTACTATGATTATGATTATGCTTCTTATTGTTGTTACTACTAGTACTAGTACTAGTACTAGTACTAGTACTAGTACTAGTACTAGTACTAGTACTACTACTACTACTACTACTACTACTACTACTACTACTACTACTACTACTACTACTACTACTACTGCTACTGCTACTACTACTACTACTACTACTACTACTACTACTACTACTACGACTACTACTACCACCACCACCACCACCACCACTACTACTACCACCACTACCACTACCACTACTACTTGTGAGCAGGTCAAAGCATGCATGGAGTGCTTGCTTAGTGCTAGTGCAGCGTGTTGTTTTCCTTTGCATGTGTAGTTTTGCAATTCGTAACAATGCCAATGTTTTGGCTCAAGTACCGAGCTTGTGCCTTTGAGCACGGTAGTTTCGTACAGTAGCTCTTAGGTTGCTGTGCGGTCCGACCGGACGCACTCAGGCGTAGCTGCACAAGTGCTTGAACTCGCGAAGTCGTAAAACAGCGTGACCGGGCTGTGATTGCATTGGTTTAGTGCAAGTCCAGTGCTGGTCGACTTCACAATTGGGGGCTGTTCTGGGAAACGTACAGCTCTTGTGCCTACGGCCCGAGTGGGCAAGCATTGCTTTGCTTGTCTGTCGCGGTCCGTGACCTGGACGCGTGGACTGTGTGCCACGCTTGCGGCCTGTTAACCAAGGCGCGGCGCTTCGTGTGCCACGCCTGCGGCCTGCTAACCAAGGCGCGGCGATGTCCGCAGAGGTTGCAGGTCAGGCCGAGGGCGTCACCCTCCTCGAAGCGATCGAGGGTGGTGACGTTCCCTATCCCGAGCGGATGAGCTACGTCGCTTGGCTTAAGTGGCGTAGGGAGACCGGCAGTCGTCCGTTGTCCAAGCGGGATGGGGTTAGCACAACGCCAGAGCAGGAGGCGGCTCTCTGGCGAAAGGTCATGAAGTTCCTCCACGACGCCGAAGGCGAGGACGAGGAGGAAGAGGAAGAAGAAGAGGACTCCGAGCTAGTCCCTGAGGCCTCGGGCGCTGGAGGCGACAGTCCGCCGCGGGTGGATGTCGGCGCCGCGGCAAGGGAGCTGGCCATGGTCCCTACCGGTGCTGCCTATGTCCCTGCTACGGCACCAGGGTCCCGCCCGGCGGGACCGTCTGGTCCGCCGTCGACAGCAGGTTCAGTCCCAGGCACCGCAGAGGGCTTGCAGGCGGAGCTGCGCGCGATTTTCCGTCCAGACCAGGAACCGGTCGCGGACTACTTGACGCGCGTTTCGCGGATAGTCCTCGCGCTCAAAGCGCATGGAGTCACGGTGAGCTCCCGTGACCTTGACGCCTTGAGCACCAAAGCCACCCTCCTTGCGGATGAGTTCTCGAAGATAGGCGGGGACTGGCATCCGACAAAGATGGTCCGTCGGCTGCGGACCAGGTTCTCGGTCGCGGCTTTGCGCGGTGGCGAGGACCCCGAAGACGCAGAGGAGATTCAGCGTGAAATCCAATGCATCGGGGAGCTTATCCTCGCGCTTGGGGGAAAGGAAAGCTCGAGCCAAGAGAAGGTTTGGAGCTCTCCGTCCGATGTGCCAGTTGAAGCCGTGGGGCCGCGTTCCCCAGGGCTCCCACAGCCTGCGACTGCAAGTGGGTTGGGGGTAAGTTTGGACCGTGGAGGTTTGCACACTGCCGAGGCTGCAGGTGGTCCTTCCGCGGCCCGTGACCTGGGCGCGACGGACGGCGATTCCCCTTTGCGCGCAAAGCTCGCGGCGCTGGAGATGGAGATAGAAGCCCTGAAGCGAGGTTCAGACGGCGGAGGTTCGCAGACCGGGTCCCAAAACCCGGCGGGCGATTTCGCCGCCGCACTCGCCGCCCAAACTGAAGCGCTGAAAGAAGCGTTAGCGCAAAGGGGCGGGCAAAGCTCCATAACGACGGTCAAAACTGACCTCACGTGGCCGACGCTGACCGACGACAAGTCGGACGCGCGAGACGTTGTCCTGTTCTACGAGGAGTTCGAGGACGTCTGCGCGCTCGCCAACAACTGTCGCGGTATGAGTGCGCGCGAGAAGCTGCTAGCGCTACGCGGGCGCTGCCGCGGCTCGCGCATGAAGACGTACACGAACGCCTACCGCGCAGCGTGGAAGTCGGGAGAGGTTCTCTCCGACCCACAGGCAGTGTACGACCGCATCAAGAACAAGCACTTGATGTTCGGGGAATCGCGGGAGGAAAGAGAAGTCCGCGTGGATGGTGAGCATGCCTCCCTCGCTAAGGGCAAGCTCACAGGCCACCAATTCGAGCCTTTGTTTGAGGCGTCGATCGCGGACCTTGAGGCGGTGGGTCTCGGGAAGACCCCACGAGAGTTGTACCTCTCGTACCTCCGCAAGATGCCCCCGTATCTCCAAAAGGAGATACGTAACGACAAGCGATTGTGGCCCGGCGACCCCAAGGACGGCGGGCTGAGAGGGCCGCAGACTTGGGAGGAGAGCCACAAGGTCGTCTTGGAGTACGAACAGAGGGAAGCAGCGCACCGTGCTGTTTCCCACTCTGTGTACTCCACGACCGGCTCTCCAAGCGCGGACCCGTCGGTCGCGCTAGCCGAGGCTCAGAAGGAGATTCGGAGCCTCAAGGCCGCCGCTAAGGCCGCTGCGAAGGGAGCAGCTGCCGCGGCCAAGGCTGGCGCGGATCAGACGTTTGCCGCTGCGTCGAAGGGAGCTGGCAAAGGGGCGGACAAGAAGATCTGCTTCCACTTTCGCGACCACGGGAATTGCCCGAAAGGGGATGCCTGCCCGTTCAGCCACGACAAGGAGCTTCGCAGAAAAGCTCTCGCGGCTAAGAAGGGTGACCAAACCTTTGCCACGGCGAAAGGCAAGGGCAAAGGGAAGGGAGGTGGCAAGGCAAAGGCCAGCGCTAAGCCTAAGGCTGCGGCCAAAGGCGCGGCAAAGCCACCAGGCACTGTTTGCCCCTTTTTCTCCAAGAATGGGTCGTGCAAAAAAGGAGCCAGCTGCGACATGGTCCACAATCTGACGACCTCAGGAGGGACGCCGGCCTTGCCTGCCAACTGGGCCGCGCCCTCCGGGGCTTCCATGTCCAACCCCTTCGCCGCGTTCAGCGTCCAGATAGGCAGCTCAGGCGTCCAGGCAGGCGTCTCAGGAGCCGCAGGACGCGCCGCGGTGCAGCAGCACGCGCTTCCGTTGAGCAAGGGTGGGCGGGACAAGTTCGCCACCCTGGACGATTTGCCGAAGGACTGGTGGAACCGGGCGGACAACGAGCCAGGAGGCTACCAGTACAGAACGGTAGTCCAGGTGCTCGACCGTAAGGTCGAGTGCATGCTCGACGGATGCGCCGGCGCGAACCACGTAACCGAGGAACTTGTGGTGGGCATGATGAACCGGGCTGCAGAGCTGGGGATCGGTACCGAAGATCCCGGCTTCCCGGTCGTGAGACTCGAGAAGTGGGTCCACCCCGAATATGTGCATGGCATTGCTTCGGGAGCCCCCGTTCCTCTGAAGGGGGCAGCAGTCTTGCGCGTCACGCTGCTGGAAGGCAGGACGGCGGACGACTGTCGCCCCAACACTGAAATTTTCGTGCGATGCAAAATCGCAGCCAGGGGGACGTCCGATTGGCACGGACTGATCCTCGGCGGCAGAGCATTGGACTGCGCCGGAAGGATGGGCCTGGGCTTCAGGCCGGGTCCCGACTTTCACGTCCTCGACACGCTGGGAATCAGAATGCCCAGGTGCGAGGATCACAGCAAGACCCGGAAGGACAGGGCCTACGCCTTCGAAGCGCGGTTGTCGAGCCTGGACGACGCGTCATGCACCGAGCCTGGGGGCGGAAGCCGGGAACTCCTCCGCTACGACGGGGAAGAGCCTCTCGAGCTCTCGCCAGGCGACGGGGTGCTGGTGCCTGTCGTGCGAGAGCAAGGAGTCTCCGCAGAGGGATCCCTGTCCGAGGTAGTGCTTCCGGTGGAGTGCGGGGTCGAGGCCGTACCAGGCCTTTGGCCCACAGGAGAGGGAAAGGGGTTTGTGTTGCTCGCAGCCCAAGAGTGCGATCACTCTCTCCAGCCGGGCGAGGTTGTTGCGGAAGTGCGTTCCGGCCTCGTTAGCACTGCGGCCTGTGGTTGTGGCGCGGTTGAGACGGTGTTCGAGTCGGAGCCGTCTCCGCAGGCATGTGCGGATTGTGGGGTCGCCGTTGCATCGGTTGACCACGACCCGTGCTTTGCTTGCGGGTCCGCGTCCAGGGCCGCGGCAAGAAGCTTCCAAGGTTGTTCCTCGTGTGCGCGGTCCTTTGGGCGGCTGCGTACCGGCGCCAGGATCGGTGTGCTATCGGTCCTTGCTGCGGTGACTGTTCTCGCTTCGGTGTGGGGCGGGAGCGGCCCAGTTGGGCGCCCTGTTGAGGAGCCTGGAGTGCTTTCTTGCTTGGACCACCTTCCAAGCGTCGACAGCTGGTGGGAGGCGCCAGGTGGTTACGCGTCTGTGTGGGGTAGGCGCCCTGCGCAGCAAGACCTTGGGACCCTGGCGGTCGAGAAGGCGCCTTACGAAACGTGCTTGCTTCAGCGCGTAGGTGAGGCGTGGCGTCTCTGGGACACGAGGGATTTGCGTGTGGCGGAAAGCGTTGCGTGTAGCGATGAAGTTCCCGTCACCGAACGCCTCGCGGTCTTCAGGACGCGCAAGGGGCCACGCTGGGCTGGCTGGCGTGCGGGATCGGCCACGGCTGGAAGAGGCGCGAGTGATGCTGTGCGCCCAGCAGACGCGGTCAATACGGCGCGCTGCCCGAGCTATCATATCGTGGAGAGCTGGGACATCGAGAAGATGATCGAAGAACCTCCAACGGACTACTATTATGAGAAGCTCGCGGCAGATATGCGCGCCCGGCATCCTAAAGCGTGCCCGCACCTCCTCGACCACCTCGTTTCCTTAGAGGGTTTCCTAGATAAGTCAATCTTGTTTGGCTTCTCCTTTGGAATCAGCAAGGCCGAAGTTTGTGTCTCCAAAGGCAAGCTCCTGGGACACAACATTGGGCGGGACGGGAGTTCGCCTGACGAAGAGCGTTGTCAGGCGGTGATTGACTTTCCCCCGCTCTGGGAGAAGCTTCACATTCAGCAATTTTTGGGTTGCGCAAACTGGTTGCGCGGCTACCTGCCTGTTGAGTATGGGCACGCAGCCAAGATTTTAGGGCAGTGGCAGAAGCCAGGCGCCGTCTTTCCTGAAGGCGGGCTGGGCTCAGCCGCCACCGAGGGTTGCAAAGCCTTTAAAGCGATTAAGCGCATGATGCAGAATCGCATCAATTTGGCTACCTTCGACGAGGCCTCTGCTGCGGATGGGTCATGTCCCCTTGAGCAGATCGCGGATGCGTCGGGCATCGCGGTAGGGGGCAGCGTCGTGCAGATGACGCGTGACTTGAGTCAGCTCAAGGTGCTTATGACGCACTCGAAGAGCTTGACCCCCGCGCAGCAGAACTGGCCGCCCTTGATACAGGAGGCGTTCGCCCAGCTCGAGGTAAAGCGGGCGACACGCCGCATGTTTGGCTCTATTCGGACTCTGTGTTGGACAGATCATGCCAACCTTACCCGAGCGCAAACATCGGACATCGGAATGGATCCGAAGCTCGTCCGGTGGGTTGCAGAAATCCTTATGGATGGGTCTGAAATAAGGAGCCTTAGCGGTCGCTCAGCGACGCTGGGTGACAGTTTTAGCCGCAACCCCAAGGATCGGGATGCGCTCCTTGCGGCGAGGACGAAAGACCTCGAGGGCCTTTCGGGCCAACTCCGAGGATTCGACCTGGACCAGTACCTCGGAGAGGGTACTGAGGGTGACGGACCAGTGCCCTGGGCGGTCGGGAACGACGCCGTCCCAGAGCCTGCGGGCCGTGTCCAGGCCGCGGCTGTGCCGATGTGCGTCGTCGCGGCCCTTCCGGTGCGCGTCATGGTTGTCTTTGACTATGCGCGTTGGAAAGAGCAGGACGCAGAGCTGACTGAGATCAGGCGCGTCTTCCAAGCGAGCCTCCCTGGAGTTTCTGTGGCTGTCAGGGGTAGTTGGGGTCCGTTTGAGGATACCGACGGGCTTGCCTCGCATTTTGATTGCGGGGCCGGCAGGCTCGCAGGGGCCAAGAAGATCAAGCGGATCAGGGTCGACTTGCTCACTTCGTGTGCCAAGGTTCTTAGGGAAGCTTCGGGGTTTCGTCCGCAGTTCCTCATAGGACTTGGGCAAGGCGGGCTGGTCACAGCCGTCCTTAGGTGGCCTTTGGTTGTTGAGCTCACGCTCCAAGCAAGGAACCTGCAGCGCAAAGAAGCTAGGGCTGTAGGAGAGGCTTGGGCAGGCATCAAGGCTATCTGGGCGGTGCGGCCACGCCTTTGGCGCACGCAGCAAGGCCACTTGGAAGTGGCCGAGGCTTGTCCGGAACTCAAGAAGGATTTTCCGGAGCCTCCCCTGCGAGGTTTTGGGATCGTAGGGAAGCAGGCATTGGGGGCGGAGGTTCTGCGGTCCTTGAGGCTGGACGCGGTTCGTTCCATCGATGATGCCAGCATTAGAGGGATGCTGGACGAACCGTCGCGACCCCTCTGGGACCATGAGGGTCTATGCATCTGCGGCAAGCGGACCTACCTGTTTTCTCGCTGCCCCGCCTGCATCGAGAAAGAGGCAGTCGATACCTCGGTGGAGATCGCCGAGCGGGAGGAGCTCGAACCTCCGCTTGAGGGCGACCTTGAGGCCCATGAGGTGGGCCTAGAGGTCAACTCCGTCCTTGCGACCTTGGATAGGACAGGAGGTTTGTTTAGGGTTGGGTCCTCAACCATCCAGCAATGGGCGGTAGGGTTCAGGACTACGCCCAAGGATGCTCCCGTTCCCACAGCATATGGCATGCTGAGTGGGAAGATATGGAAGAAGGGCCATTCCACGAAGCTCAGCCTCGGCTCCCAGCACAAGGATCTTTCCAAGTGGGGCGATGTGAAGCCTTACTGGACCACATGGGTGGTTAGAGAAGATGGTGCTGTGGTGGCGGGGCACAACTGCTCGCCCCTGGATGCGGTTCAGGGCGACATCGTCGTGCATTGGTCGTCAGTGGTGAACTGGCACGGCCACAGACACGTCGTGAATGAGCAGTGCGAAGTGCTCTGGAGGTCTAAGGGCAAAGAGGTTGCCTTAGACCCCTCCTTCGGCAAGCTGATAGCCCTTGTGGGTAGGGTTACTCAGGTCATTGGCTGGCGGGCAACCGGAGAAGCCTCGGATCCCCGCAGTTCTACCCGGCAGGCGTCAAGGGTCCTTGCTCAATTCTCTGCGTCCAATGAGGGCGTAGAAGGGCATTGGACCGCGGGCGCTATCAGTCGCGGGAAGAATGCCAATGAGTGCAAGCCGAAGGATAGAGTTTTGGCGTTTATGGGTGAGGAGCACAAGGGCCCTGCAGTGGTTCTAGAACTCGTCAGCCATAGCCCCATCCTGTGCATTTGGGACCATTCCTCAACCAAGGTCAAGGTCGAGTTTAAGGGCGGTGTTCAGTCTTTGAGCCTGATCGCGGAGGAGGACGAAAGTCGTCGTGAGCAGCTTGCGGTCGAAGCAAGGGACGCGGCGAACATTTCGGAGTTCCGAGTCACGGGATCCCTTCGTACGGCGTGGTACGAGGGCCAGCGGCGCGATCCCTCATTGGCGGGCTCGATTCGCAAGCCGGAGCCGCCGATGGTGATATCCGGAGACGGGTTGCTGGAGCGCGAGGTGACCCTCAGGACGGGTCAAACCGTCGTCGTCCCAGTGGTTCCCAACGGGGCTGCGGGCGCGAATGGGGTGACCTGGCGCCGCGCCTGCTACAATTCAGTCCACTGTGGAGTCCTTGGGGCCCATAGGTCTGCTGAGGTTACCATCAAGCTGCTAGAGAGGGCAGTCTGGTGGCCCGACTTAGAAAAAGATGTGCGGACCTGGGTCGCCAAATGTCTCGCTTGCATTAAGGGCCGCTCTCGGCCGACGAAGGTCGAGGCTCGCGCGGTCAAATGTGGCGCCGAGACATGCTGGCAGGAAGTCAGCGTGGACTGTGAAGGCCCGAACCGAGAGGACAGGGAAGGGCATAGGTACTCGCTTACGTACTTCGATTGCCTCAGTCATGCTGTCCTCCTCGAGCCGATGAGGTCTCTGACTCATGCTGAAGTCAGGAGGGCGTTCGTACGCTGTGTGCTTCGCAGCAGGACGATCCCGAGCCTCATCAGGTCGGATAGAGGGCCAGAGTTCAAGAATGCGCTCATGGCAGAACTCAGCGCTATGCTTGGGACCGAGTGGCGGTTCAGCGCGCCCTTGCGGCCTTGTGAGTTGGGCGCAAACGAGCGAGTCCACCAAGAAGTTCAAAAGGTGCTGGGGGCGGTCGTCAGGCAAGTCGGCGCCTCCCTTTCCGAAGCTTGGGCGGATTGGCTCGTGGCGGCGGAGTACGTCATAGACAACACTCCGGGACCCCACGGGTATACCCCGAGGGACCTAGAGCGGAGCTGGTCGCTCGCTCTACCACTTGAAAAGGACGTCCTGCGAGACGCCTTGCAGTTTGAACCCATCTCTGATTGGGCTCGGAGCCAGTTCAAACAGTTCTCGGAGCTAGCTGCTGCGGTCCGAGAGCACTGGACGCGGTCTTCAGAAGCGCGGGCGAAACTTGCAAATCGCCATAGGCGCACTGTGGACCTTAAACCAGGCGACCGAGTGGTCTGGAACGCTCCGAGGGCCCGCTCAGAGGGGGCGGGGCGTGTGCCTTGGAAACCGGGTCTGACCGGCCCCTGGCGCGTGTTGGAAGTCAAGGGCCACAGGCTCACCTTGGAGCCCGTGTCGATGGAGTCGGGGGGTACTTCTTCCGCCCGGCGCGGCCCGATGGAGGCGCACGCAGAAGACTGCATTCTTGTTCCTGCGGATGCAGATGGCGCGGAATCCCGCGAGCCGGTCGTCTTTGAAGACGATGAAACCGGCGGGGACGGCTCGTCTCGCCCCAGCTTAGGGCAACAGGTTCAAGGCGACGCCAAGCAGGTGGAGTTCACGCTGAGCAGGCGCGGGAGGGACTTCGTCCTCCGCCTTGGCGACCGCATTGCCTATCGGGGCGTAGGTGGAGGCCCGAAGGTGTGCAGGTTAGGACGGGTCACGCAGGTGGATGCGGCCCGTGCGCAGGTCGGCGTCCATCGCTATCTCCCCGACGCCAGCGGGGTTCGCGTCAAATGGCGGCTTGCATATATCGCCGAGGACGGAGCGCTCACGCTTTCAGAAGGGACCCGTCCGGCCCATGAAGCGGTTTCTGTGAAGGAAATCATTTCCAAAATCGACCTAAACCGCGACGGCGTGCTTGCTGCAGCCTCGGCCAGAAAGTTGGACAAGGGGGCGTATTCGTTGCAGGACAGGACCCTCGAGCGAGCGTCTCGTGCCAGCACGAGTGTGCTCTCGATCCAAGAGGCCCTCGCGGACCTCTTGGTCGCGGAACCCCGCGCGTTGCAGCCTAGGGCTTCCCCAGAGTCGGGTGCTGTCGAGAGTTGGTTCCGGCAGTATTTCCTTGGTGGGGTTGCTGATGTCTTAGAGGTTGCTTGGGGTGACGCGGTCGTTTCCGACGCGGCGAGGAGGCACGGGTACAGGGTTGTTCCCGCTTTTGTGCAAGGCAAGCAGGCCTACGGGATCACCTGGGACCTGGCCGCAGAAGAGCACTCGGAGGCCATTAGCGGCGCTGTTCTGCGCACAGAGCCGAAGGTGCTCGTAATTGGGCTTGAGGGCAAGAATGTGCCCCGGGCTTTCCTCCAGCTAGTCGTCCGGTGTGCAGGAACGCACACGCGCGGGCGCCCACGTCGCGTTGCGTTTGCAGGCGCAAAAAGGCGAGTGGGAACCTTGGCGGCTAGAGGAGTGGGGCGCCTTGTTTGGGACGCTCGCTGAGCCACGCTGGCCTTGGGCTTTCGTGCGGGCTGACATGTGCCAGTTCGCGCGGGCCAGTGGCCGCGGCAACCTCGTTGAGAGCGGGGCCCTGTGGCTCGCCGACTTCAGCCTAGAATCGGTAGGTTTGAGGTGTAGTAGGCCGGATGCGTTGGGCGCAGTGCGGCACAAGCACGTTGAGCGCGCGCAAGCTGACTACAACCTCATAGGAGCGGCTTTCTGCGCCTCGCTCCAGGACCTTGGTCTGAGGGGCGCAGAAGAGCTGTGCACCGCTGCAGTTGAAAGCTTTCCAGCGACTGCGGGTGCAGATAGCGCCGCGGCTGCGCCACAGCCCTCTCCAGTCGTTCCCCTCCCGGACGTGCGGTCGGGCGAGGACCTCACGCCAGCAGAGCGTGCGGAGCTGGATAAGGAGGTGGATAAGTATGCCGCGGAGAAAGAAGCGTTTTGGCGGACCAAGGCGGACGCCAAGGACTGGGATTCCGTCCGGGCTGACCTTGAGGTCTATGCTCTTGCGGGCGAGAAGGTCGCGGAGGATCCTAGGCGCACCGAGGCCTATAGAGACCTCGTATGGTCGGGTTTGAAGATCGAGCCTGGACCAACCAGACCCGGGCTGACCGATGCTGACATCGCAGCCGTCAGGGAGGTCATACGGCGAAAGGCCGCTGGGTTCTGGGTGGAGGACACCACCAGGACCACGGTCAGGAAGTTCGCCCATGACTGCATCCCCACCGGGCCGCCGGTCTCGTCCCAGCCTCACAGTCTGAGGGGCGAGTCCGCGCAATGGGTCGACGACAAGCTTGAAGAAGAATGCAAGCGGGGTCAGTTGATCCGCGGCAGCTCGGCTTGGGGATCTGCGCCGTTTCCGACCAAGGAAATGCCCAGCTACAAGCGGCATAGGAAGCGACGCTTGGTGGTTGACTACCGCCGCGTGAATGCCCGAATTAAGCGCTCCACGTATTATTGTCGGCGGGGCAGCGATGTGCTCGCCGCCGCAGTAGGTTCGGTTTGGTATACCTTCGTGGATGCGGTTAGTGGGTTTAATCAGATTAGGAACACCAAGCGTGCTCGCGAGGTGTTGGCCATTGTGGCAAGATCAGGGAAGTATCTCCCTGTCGGCCTCACCTTTGGCCCGATTAACGGCCCAGATGACTTCAACTTTGTGGTTGATAGGGCCTATGCCCCCGGCAGAGATAGGCGCCTTAAGTATACTAAGGAGTGGATTGCCTACGTGGATGATCTTACCGTTAGGACGGGTAGGGTCATTGATGGGCAGTTTTTCACTGATGCCCAAGCCGAGGGGGCGGTGCGCGAAGCGTGCGCCAAGGGGGCAGTCGCGGCTCCGCAGAGCGCGTCGTCTGCTCTTGAAGCCTTAGGCGTTCGCGGTGCGCACAACTCCAAGCGCGCGAACCATGACGCGGCGCGCTCGGACCAGAATCACCCCACGCGCGTTCTGATGCTCAGGATGTTGGGGCTGTTCGGGTGTTTCTGTGTTCAGGGCGGGTGTTTTTGGGGCGGGCCGTTTCCCAGGTCGCCGGTCTGCGGACAGAAGGATTTTCCGTCGTTCGTCGCGTGCAGCTTCGTTCGTGTGTCCCGCAGCCAGTGTGTAGGAAGCAGGCCTAGAGGTTCGGTCCAAGGTCGAAGCAGAAGCCGTAGAAGCCTTAAAGCCCCGACCTTAAGGAAACTCCCCAAACCCCCGCCGCAGCGGTTCAAGTGTGTTGTAGAGCCTAAGGGTAGGTAGTCCCTCCCCGCGTTCGTGCCTGTGCACTGCGCCCCGCTGCGGGTCGCGACCAGACCCCGGACCTTCGTGGTCAACCACAAGGCCCCGCTGCGGGCCGTGCCCTGGCCGCGCGGGAGCGGCTGCCTACCACTACTGCACACCGGCCCCTTGCAGCGGGCCGTGTCCTGGCCGCTCAAGGGCGCGTCAGGTTTCCCTCGCCCATCGGAGGTCCAGCAAAGCCGCGGGCCTCAGTGCCGCGATGGGTGGAGGAGGGTCTAAGGGCAGGGGCAAAAGCAAGAGCCCAGGCCCTAAGGGCAGAAAGGGCCCGCCCACGATAGACGACGTGCAGCGCCTGCTAGTCCGATGCATGCGGCACGGCGAAGGCGGCTGCAGAGGCCGGTTCGGTCCGGGCGGCCTCTACCCGGTTGACGAGTTGATCGAGCAACTCGGGATCACCATCAACCAGTACAACCAGGCGGTCGCGCACGACGCCAGCCAGCGGAAACCGAGGTTGGATACCTCGCACACTGGTTTCCTTCGTGCCTTCCAAGGCCACTCTGCCGATTGCGGCCATCCGATGGGGTTCATGATGGAGGGCCTAAGTGAGACGGCCATCGACGACCTCATCCGTCAGTATGGCCCGGCCATGTGATGTGGCACGGCACGGACTTGCATGTCGTGCCAAGCCTGTTGCAGAACGGCCTGATCCCCGGCGGCGGGCCGGGAGGCCGCCTCGGGGTTCACTACGTCCTAGGACACTGCCCCACGCAGTGGGAGGACGGAAGGCGCGGGTTCCGCCGCGGATCGACTTGCATAGTCGAGGTCCGACTGGCGGTCCTGCGGGACGCCGGAGTGCCCATCTATGCAGGAGCGGATGGGGTGGCCCTCACTGGCCAGATTAGGGCCACCGGCATTTCCCGCATCTGGGCACTCCCCAGGGGCTCGCCTGTCTACTCGGACTTGATAGCTGAGTTGGAAGTGGATAGGTTGGTCTTGCGTGTCGACCTAAAGAGTTTAGGCGACCCCAGTGCGGGCCCCAACCCGCCGTTGGGGCGAGGACCGAAACTGGGCACGGTCCAAGCGTCCCAAGCTGCTGCGGCCAGCAGTGGCGCGGCGAGCTCCTCGACGGTTGTGCTGGCCCCTGCGGGTCGTGTCATGGCCGCGGGGGCCGCCCAACCTGTTACCCCTCCTAAGGCCGCGCCTAAGGCCAAAGGGCGTCCCCTAGGGACTCCTAGGACTTCGATCGTGCCAGCGAAGCCCAAGGTGTACCCTAGGCGCAACATCCCGGGCCCCAATGTCCTCGAGCCCGAGGACTCGCTCGAGGAAGAGGCAGCCCAAGCAGCTGAAGGTGTCGAGGAAGATAGTTCCAGCTCGGATCTTCCCGACACGCGGGCGCCTCCAGCCGCGGTCAGAGTGAAGGAGGACGAGGAGCCCGCTAGTGGGGCCCAGGCCGAGAGCACGGAGGAAGGAGTCCTCGTGCTCGGCCAGTCTGTGGCGCGAAGGAATACCTCGCGCGGTCCGAAGCTCTTCTTAGAGCGCAGAAGCTCCAGTCGAGAATACTGGAGGTTGCGGGAACTGCGATGGTGAAGCTGGAGAAGATCACCAAGCGGGAGGAGTCCCTCAAAACGCTGCGCCGAGAGGGAGAGAGTCGGGCGGCCGGGGAAGGCGCCGACGGGGAAGAGGTGTCTGACGATGGTCAGGACGCCCCCGGGGCTGCAGGGCCGAGCAGTACCGGCAGGCCTTCGGGAGGCGGGACCGCCCAGTCCGCCTCAGCCTCAGAGGAGCCTCGCCCCAACGCTGACGGCCACTACGGATGTTCGGCTCCGGGATGCGGGCTAGCGTTTGAGTCGCTGGTGCAGTACCACTTGCATCAGGCGGCCTGCCATGGCGCCTCTCTTCCGCCCAACCTGGGGATCAGCCCCTCCGCACCTCTTGACCCTTTTCGTCAGGACTGGCGGGGACGGCTGTTCCGCCGAGGAAAGGACGGTGGGTATGGGGAGGTGCCCATGCTCCGAGTGATTAGGTACCACAAAGCCAACGGGTACGATCACTCGAGAGTCCCGCTCCTGAGACGAGGGGACCGAATCCAGCTTGAGGATGGATCGCACCACATCTATGGTGGTAGCCATCCGCCGGGGTGGCTTCGCGACGACCCCGAGCTGGACCCCCCTGGCGCTCCAGAGGGAAGCGATGGAGGGTCCACGCCCAAGAGCGAGCCCACGGAGGAGGCCGTGCCCGAGCCTCCGCGGAAGGCCGCTCCGCGCGGGCGGGCCCTCGAGCCGCCGAAGGGCGACGTCCAGCGACGCCTGGCCGAGCGTCGCTCCAAGCGAGACTACTCGCCGGACCTGGTGACGCCTCTCGACGATCTCCATGCCAAGGAGATCGACTCCTTCTTCGCGGGCGACCCAGCCGCGGATAGCCTTGACGTCATTTTGATGCGCGCCGAGGTTCGCACTGAGTCCCACCTCAAGGTTGGCCGGGAGGAGGAAGAGCCCCTGGTCAAGGAGGAACAGGAGGAGGAGGCGGAGGTCGTCAAGGACGAAGAGGTCTCGGTTGAGATGGAGGCTGCCACCGCGGATGAGGCGGACGAGGTCGCCCTCCCAGCCAACCGAGCCTACGTCGAAGGCCGCTTTTACCCCTACGGCAGCTGGCGGTGCTTCTTCTGCGAAGCCATTAACCCGGTGACCGAGGACCAGTGCCTCACCACGCACGCGGGCGGCCCGAATGCGGGCGCCCCGTGCGACGGCCGATGGATCAATGGGATCGACATCGGGTGGTGGGAGGTGGATCCCCAAACCGCGCCGGAGCAATGGCGGCGGAGGTTTTCTGCCGAAGAGCTTGAAGACCAACAAGCGCGGGCAGATGCCGCGAGGCTCCTCAGCGATGAGGAACTCGCTGAAGCCCTCCAGGCGGCCGAGGAGGCGCAGGCGGCCGAGCGCGCCAAGAAGCGGGAGCGGCGCCAGGCGGAGAAGGCGGAGCGCGATGATCACATCAGCGAAGCGCTCCGCATAGCAGGGTGGCAGTGCCCTAACTGCTATGAATGGAACCTTTCATTCAGGCAGTTGTGCTTTAGGTGCAGCACACCTCTCCGTTTGGCAGAGGTCGTGTCCCGCGGGATCCCGGATCCGCGGCGCGGCGAACAGAGGGACTCGGGCTCCGAGAGCAGCCAAGATGAGCTGGAGTACGAGATCCTTCTGGCCAATCGCGCGATGGATCAGGAAACGATCCAGCCTCTTCTTAGAAGCAAACACAAGAAGAGGGGCGGCAAGAGACGTCGCGAGGAGGCGACGCACGGCAAGGGCCGCGACCCGTGGGGTGCTTGGGCAGACGCCCGTGGCAAGGGCCAGGGCAAGCCGAAGGGCAGGGGCAAGTCCGATGCCAAGGGCAAGCCCAAGGGGAGGGGCAAGTACGCCTGGGGCGCTTTCGCCGCGGGCATTGTTGCCGCGCTCCAACCCCGCCCAAGCACCAGCTGGGTCCCATCTTTCCCGTGCGGGTCGGCCCGGCCGCCGCCGAGTGTTCCGCTTCCGCCGCGGACCCCCTTTTTCCTAGGTCGCGGGCTCCTCAATCGGTTGATGCACGCCCTCAACGGGAACATCAACGGCTGGTGGGGCCTGGCGGCTGCAGCGTCGGCGCCGATTGCCTTGCAGTTGCACCGCGGGGTTGTGCATGTTGTCGAGGACTCTATGCACGCGGTTGCAACGATTTCGGCCGACGTGGTCGAGGAAATCGGTCACGGGGCGAGGCGGACCGTGTGGGTCGCCGGAACAGCCATCACTCTCGTGGTAGTGATCTTGTGCAGTGCTGTTCTGTGGTACGTGAGTCGTGCCGTTGCCAATCGCATTGCGCATTTGCGACATGGCAACACCGCGGCCCCTGAGGCGCGGCTGTCTCAACTCCTTGGCTCTGAAGCGACGTTTGAGGTCGCGAGCACCAAGAAAGGGGTGACCCATAAGGTTTGGGTGCACCTCAAGGAGGAGACAGCTGCCTGTGGCTGTCGTGCTTACCTGGCAGAGGGACGTTGCGGGCATTGCGATGCCGCAATGGACACCGCTCGATCCCTAGGGTTCTTGCACGCGGCCCAGCGAGGCGCGGGTCCTGCGCTCACAGACTCCATTCGGAGTACCGCCTCCGATGCCCTAGCTAAGGGTAAGGTGGTGTTGGGTTTGGGGAACAGTGAAGGGTGTTTCTCCCAACTTGCGGCCAAGAGCCGCGGGCTCTCCTGCTTTCAGGGGCTCGCGGGTCGTGACCTGGCCGCGGCCCCAGCAGATGGAGCGAGCGCAGCCCACGCACATTCCGGCTCCGTGCAACGTGCCGCCACTGCCACTGTGGCGCGCACGCCAAGCCGGAGGAACAAGGGCCCAGCCCCCGCTAGGAGTTCTCCAGTCAAAGAAGCGGAATTCCTTGCGGGCGGGCCATACATTCAGGCCGCCCAAACGCTGCTTGGTTCCGGAGCAGCAGAGGATGTGATCTACATCCGGGCTTACAGCTTAGATTGCCCATCCTGCATCGAGGCAATCGAAGCGTCGCTTGGCAAGGTCGCAAGCGTTCGGATTGTCGCCGACATGGGACAATGCCACCGCACCAAGCTTCAGTGGCAAGCGTTGAAACGCTTGGCGGCCGCAGGTGCCGAGGTGAAGGTGGGTTGCGGCACATCCTTGCGCGACGCCTATGCTCGCGACGGCCGCGGGGCTAAGGTAGGCACCGGGATTCAAGGGCTGCACCATGCCAAGGCCCTTTGCCTACTGCGGCCTGACGGCGCGGTGGTGCTGATTGGGAGCCTCAATTTCACCACAAGCAGCAAGGCCAATGCGGAAGCAGGGCTTAAGCTTGAGGTCCCCAAGACGCACCCTGTCGCGCAGTCCTACGTCGAGGATTTCCAGAGGGTGTCGGCTGAGGCATTCTCCCTCGATGAGGCGGTTGCGAAGCGCCCTCAGTTGGAGCGAGCCAGTAGCTCCAACGTTGCTGGCAACGCCACTCGTGCCCCCAACACTGCTCCACAGGGTATCGAGTAGGCTGCGGCCAGTTGGCGCGGCGTGGTATGTATCCACGCATTATCAGAGCCGGCGTTGCAGCACGGCACGCTGCTTCGCCAACCTTTTGCACTTTCTTTGCGTGACTGCGGGCGAAAAAGCCGCGGCAGGTTGGAAGCCTGCCCATTTTGCATTCCCCGCACTTTTCTTCTCCGCCCTGCCTGTGGCCCCTCTTGTCGAGGGAGCTCTTTTGCAGGTGCTGCGGACCGTGTCCTGGTCGCGGCAGTGCGCTCGCCGAAGCGCGTGCGAGTTGCACTGGCTGTGGCACAAGCAATGTGCGCGGCTCTCGCTGAGTCCGGTAGCCCGTAGGGTAGTTCTGGATAGGTGAGTAGCCGTAGCCGTAGCTTAGGGCCGGTAGTGTGTACAGTGTACCATTTGTACCATAGCTTTGCACTAGCAGCACAAAGACCTGCCCAGTACTCTGGAGCCTCGCCTGCCTGCACAAAGGTGAGCGCTCGCGACTTGGGGTGGTTTAGGGTCGTAGAGGGCTGCTGTCGTCGTGCGTCCGTTTGGTAGTGCGGGCTGCCGCCGAAGCCGCATGCCAATGCTCATGATGTGCGGGCTCTACCAGGGTCGCACGCGACACCCTCGCCCTACCCCATTTGCCGCGTTGCTGAAGTGCTTGACGCACTACGAGCTCTTGGTGAGCTGGAAGCCTCGGCTGAGGGGCGAATGTGAGCAGGTCAAAGCATGCATGGAGTGCTTGCTTAGTGCTAGTGCAGCGTGTTGTTTTCCTTTGCATGTGTAGTTTTGCAATTCGTAACAATGCCAATGTTTTGGCTCAAGTACCGAGCTTGTGCCTTTGAGCACGGTGGTTTCGTACAGTAGCTCTTAGGTTGCTGTGCGGTCCGACCGGACGCACTCAGGCGTAGCTGCACAAGTGCTTGAACTCGCGAAGTCGTAAAACAGCGTGGCCGGGCTGTGATTGCATTGGCTTAGTGCAAGTCCAGTGCTGGTCGACTTCACATACTACTACTACTACTACTACTACTACTACTACTACTACTACTACTACTACTACTACTACTACTACTACTATTACTACTGCTACTACTACTGCTACTACTACTACTACTACTACTACTACTACTACTACTACTACTACTACTACTACTACTACTCCTGCTGCTGCTGCTACTACTACTACTACTACTACTACTACTACTTATTACTACTACTACTACTACTACTACTACTACTACTACTACTACTACTACAACTACTACTACTACTACTACTACTACTACTACTACTACTACTACTACTACTACTACTACTACTACTACTACTACTACTACTGCTACTGTGATGAATATTATCATCATTATTATTGTTATTGTTATTATCACTGAGATGCTGATTATGCTTCTTATTCTTAGTGTTTTTTGGTTGTGATTGTTATTGTTGTTGTTTTTAGTGTTGTTGAATGATAGTTATGATGTCATTTACTTTCTTGTATTCTTCTTGGGCGGATTCATGGGGCATGGGGTCCGGGTCCAGCAAGCATGCACTGCCTGCTTCCGCGAGAGATAGGAAACTCACGCCGCGCTTTGCGTGCTCTTGCGTCTCACCACGAACTCCTGAGGGTTTAGGGTGTAGGGTTCAGGGTTGAGGGTTCAGGGTTTAGGGTTTAGGGTGCCCTGCAAAGAAACCCGGGTTTTAGGGCTTGGTGACGGGATCTCTAGCCCTAAACCCTGAACCCTAAACCTTAAACCCCGAACCCTGAACCCTAAAACCTTAACCCCACTCCTAGGAAGGAGGCTTCCAGATTTCGGGTCTTGGAGCTCACGGTTCCCTCCCCCAACAAGGCGAAGGCCAGAAGGCATAACGGCCAGGCATGGGGTTTAGGGTTCAGGGTTCAGGGTTTAGGGTTTAGGGTTCAGGGTTCAAGGTTCAGGGTTCAGGATTTAGGGTTTTGGGTTTAGGGTTCAGGGTTTAGGGCTTAGGGAGTCCAGGGTTGACGGCTTAGGAGGAAGGAGTTTAGGGACTAGCAGCTTAGGGAGTTTAAGCTTTAGGGGTTTGGGAAGTTTAGAGCTTCGGGTTTAGGGTTTTGGTGTTTGCGAGTTTAGGGTTTAGGGTTGAGGGTTTAGGGTTTAGGGGTTTGGGAGTTTAGGGTTTAGGTCTTGGTTCAGGAGGCTTCGAGCTTCAGGGAGTTCAGGGCTTAGGCTCCCTGAAACGCCTAACTGCACTGGCACCTTTCATCTGCGGTTTAGGGTTTAGGGTTTAGGGTTTAGGGTTTAGGGTTTAGGGTTTAGGGTTTAGGGTTTAGGGTTTAGGGTTTAGGGTTTAGGGTTTGGGGTTTGGGGTTTGGGGTTTGGGGTTTAGGGTTTAGGGCTTAGGGCTTAGGGTTTAGGGTATTTAGAACATTTAACAAGCAGGGTTTGCGGAGCTCTTGTCTCAAGAATCCGTAGGTTGCGGGGTTCTTACCGGGAAGAAAGCCCTCAACACCAAACTGGTTCCTGCCTCGTCTGACTGCGTCATATCCTGCACGGCAGAGAAGCCCTAGACTCACTAAACTTCCTCAAGCTTCCTCCAGCTCCCAAAGCCCAAAGAAAACCCTAAACCTCCCTAAGCTCTCTAAATTTCTAAACCCTAAACCGTACACGGAGATTTACGCATAATGTTGCACTGCATTTGTTGTATCCAGGGTCAGTCATCACATGTTTCGAAAATTTATTCTGCAACATCAGTTCAAGTTTTTTTTCCGGATGTTGTTTGTTTGTTAAGGGTTAGTTAAGGGCTTACGCAGTAAGGGGCTTCAGGAATCTTAAAGAGCCAGAGCCCGGAGAATCCCGAAAGCTAAGCCCGGCCAGTTCCATGTAAAGCCTTCTCGAATTTCATTGCGAAGCGAGGCCCCAAACACATTTTGTGATAGGTAATCAGTCCACGGGCCAGCCCGACGCACCGCCAAGTTCTTTATAGAGGGTCCAAATTTGTTTGGGTGGGGGGGGGGGGGTGCGACTAAAGCCAGTGCAACATTATCGGCTTTGTTTGGGCTCACCAGGTGTCAGAAGTACAAAGTTGACAGGGTGTTGAAGAACTTCAGGGCTTCACCCTAAACTCCGTAAACGCCCTAAGCCGTGAAACCCTAAAGAGAATCCCCTAAACTGGCAACCCCTCAACTCCCTAGATTCCAATTAGACCCCTAAACTTTGAATCCTGAACCCTAAACCCCGAACTGGCTCAGGATTGAAGGCCTTGGCGGCTAAGAGGGGATACCTCCAGGTTCAGGGTTTAGGGTTGCTAGAGCCCTAAAAACACTAAACCCTGAACCCTGAACCCTGTTCCCTAAACCCTACACCCTAAACCCTAAACCCTAAACCCTAGGAGATGTGCGGGGTCACACAGGAAACTTAGCGTGGTTGCCGAAGGCAGGCTTAAACCCTAAACCCTAAACCCTAAACCCTAAACGCTAAACCCTAAACCCTAAGCCCTAAACCCTAAACCCTAAACCCTAAACCCTAAGCCCTAAGCCCTAAGCCCTAAGCCCTAAACCCTAAACCCTAAACCCTTCCCGGTGAGCATACCTGGCTTTGGGTGAGGAGGGATGTGAGGACTGGGGCAGCGGCCGTGTCGCTGTCCGCCAACTTGTGATACTCGCAGTCCGTGCTGTCATTCATCTGGTGAAATTCACCTTGGAGGTCAGGGTTCGGGTCTCGGGGTTTTTGGTTAAGGGAAGCAGCGGAGGAACCGTCAGGAGATTGAAGTTTGGAGCACCTCAAGCCCCGATTCGCCTAAAAACTCCCACCCAAGCCTGTAGAGCCTTCAGCCCACCCCAAACAAATCAAAATCTAAAGCTGGCACGGCGGTCCACCCTAAACCCTAAACCCTAAACCCTAAACCCTAAACCCTAAACCCGAAACCCTAAACCCTAAACCCTAAACTCTAAACCCTAAACCTCAACCCTAAACCCCAAGCCCCAAACAGACCCAACCCTGAGACCCCCAACAGCCCCAAAGTCCTCTTCAGACCCTAAGATCCAAGTGACAGGTCGGAGCCGGCTTCACCTCGGCCTCTTCCAACGGCTCCTGGGCTACAACGCCAGCTCGCTGAGGGTTAGCGTTGGGGGGTTGGGGGGGTTTAGGGTTTAGGGTTTGGGGTTTAGGGTTGAGGGTTGAGGGTTGAGGGTTGAGGGTTTAGGGTTTAGGGTTTAGGGTTTAGGGTTTAGGGTTTAGGGTTTAGGGTTTAGGGTTTAGGGTTTAGGGTTTAGGGTTTAGGGTTTAGGGTTTAGGGTTAAAGGACTGTTTTATTCAACATCCTCCAGCAGCAAGCCTGCAATCCGACAACGGCAACCCACAGCACGAAACTTCAAAAAACAGGGCCCCGGGTTTAGCTTTGCCGGGTTTGGGGCTTAAAGGGTTTATAGGTTAACATAGGGTTTATAGGGTTTATAGGGTTTAGAGGGTTTAGAGTGTAAAGGGTTTATAGGGTTTATAGGGTTTATAGCTAGGATGTATAGCCAGGGTTTCTTGCCAGGGTTTAGGGCTTGGGGGTTGGGGTTCAGGCCGGGCCCCTGCAAGCTGAGTGAAGCTCTGCCTTCTGCGACCTGTTGGAGGCAATCTTGCGAGCTGTTCCTGGCAGCTCTTCGGCTTTCAAAGGGCTTAGGGTTTGGGGTTTGGGGTTTTGGGTTTTGGGTTTAGGGCTAGGGTTTAGGGTTTAGAGTTTGGGGCTAGGGTTCTAGGGTTTTGGGGCATAGGGTGAAGGGCTTAGGGTGTTAGGCTTAAGTGTTAGGGCTTAAGGCATCAGCACCCGAGCTTAGTAGCCACCATGGACTCTAGAGTGACATGGGGCTTTGCAGCCTCACGGTATCACAGCCTCTGCTTAGGACTCCTATCTCTAAGCGAAGCTTCTGCAGCATGTTGAGAGGTTAATCCCAAACCCTACAGACCCACAAAACCCGAAACAGCCAAAGCTGAAGCCCTCAAGCTGGCGCCCCTCAACCCTGAACCCTCAAATCCAAAAAGCCCCCAAAGTTCCGAATTTTCGCAAAAATGGAAGACTCAGTTTCACGTCTTGGGGTTCAGGGTTTAGGGGTTGACGGGTGTGTTGCGGTGCTTAGCTTCTTGCTTGAAGTCTTGGGGCTGTTCAAAGCGGAAGCCGTGCCATAACCCACACGCCCGACCAAAAAAGTCTTCTCAAAGCTGATCATCTGCCGCCCTACGCGCCCGACCTCAACCGCCTAAACCCCAAACCCCAAACCCCAAACCCCAAACCCCAAACCTCAAATCCCTACTTCCGGAGCAACCCCAAACCCATAACACCTTAGACCCCAAACCCCTGAACCCCCTAAACCCCCCAAAGCACAGAACCCTGTTGAACCGAAACCCGAAACCCTATATACACCCCCTAAAGTTCCTAAGAACCAAACCCCGAAACCCTGTACCATAGGGGCCTGAATAATTAGAATAGGGTTTTGGGGTTAGTATAGCAGAATTAGAAAGGGACCCTAAGGCAATATTATTAGAAATTATTCCCTTTAGTCGAACCTGAACAGGCCTGTATCCTCCCCGGATCTTGCCGAGAGCAATCGACGGGGGCTGGTCTCAGGACCTGGTTTAGGTTTGGGGTTTGGGGTTTGGGGTTTTGGGTTTGGGGTTTGGGGTTTGGGGTTTGGGGTTTGGCGTTTGGCGTTTGGCGTTTGGCGTTTGGCGTTTAGGAGGTACCTCCCTCTTTCCCTCCCCCAAAAAGCGGTAGGGGGGGGGTAGCCGGGCAGCTTTTCCATGGAGGGCCAGGCTACCCACACCACATAAACTCACGGACCATAGGCGGTTTCGCACAGGACATAGGGGTCCTTTGGGAAAAAGCCGCCCCCGACCCCCCCCCACCCCCTCTTTTGCAGCACCAACCCCCCCCTACCCCCCCCCCCCCCCCCCCCCCCCCCCCCCCCCCCCCCACCCCCCCCCCCCCCCCCCCCCCCCCTACCCCCCCAACCCCCCCCCAACCCCCCCCCCCTACCCCCCCCAACCCCCCCAAGCTTCACAGAGGCTCAAGCAAATCAACTTTTGGCATCCTTAAACCTTTCAACTATGCTCCAGCGGGGTCGGCGGCTTGAGCCAGAGGCTCTTAAAGGGTTTAGGGTTTAGGGTTTAGGGTTTAGGGTTTAGGGTTTAGGGTTTAGGGTTTGGGGTTTGGGGTTTGGGGTTTGGGGTTTGGGGTTTGGGGTTTGGGGGTTGGGGTTTGGGGTTTGGGGTTTGGGGTTTGGGGTTTGGGGTTTGGGGTTTGGGGTTTGGGGTTTGGGGTTTGGGGTTTGGGGTTCAGGTACCCTGCATCATCCTTTAAACGGGGCACAGAAGGGGGGATTTGGGCACCAAATTCCCTCATTACGTCCAACCGCAGGTAAGCGCGTAGAACGGTCACTACTCCCTAAGCCACAAGAGCCCTGAGCTGCCAACTCTTCTTACCGATAGAGCAACAGACATCAAGAAAGCACACAAAAACCCTAAACCCTAAACCCTAAGATCCTAAAACCCTAAACCCTAAACCCTAAACCCTAAACCCTAAACCCTAAACCCTAAACAAAGCCCTTGGTAAGCTCCAAGGTGGTGTTAGGATAGGGCATGTTTGGCCCCAAGGGCCCTAAACCCTAAAAGCCTAAAACCCTAAAATCTGAAAAACCTGAAACCCTAAAATCCTAAAACCCTGAAACCCTAAACCCACAACCCCGAAACCCTAAACCCCAAACCCGAAACCCTAAACCCCTAGGTCGCCCCCATGTGAGGGGAGTGCCTTTCTTGGCTTCCACGGTCTGCGGCTGAAACGAAGCCCCCATGCCAAAGGAGGGCGTCACGCCTGGAGAAAAAAAAAACCGCAGGTGCTCAGGCACTTTTGGGAGTTTTGGGAGTTTTGGGAGTTTTGGGAGTTTTGGGAGTGTAGGGAGTGTAGGGTTTAGGTTTTGGGAGTTTAGGGTTTAGGGTGCAGTAGGGTGCAGGCTAGGGTCTTGCTTTAAGGCTTAGGGCTTTCTGGAGTTTGGGGGATCAAGGCTTAGGCTTTTGGGGGTGTGCCTTTAAGGGGTTTTGAGGGGTTTGAGGGTTTTGAGGGGTTTTGAGGGGTTTTGAGGGGTTTGAGGGGTTTGGGGGGTTTGGGGGGTTTGGGGGGTTTAGGGCCCCTGTCAGTGAACTTGCCTTGCTTCCTGGACCTACGAACGTAAGAATGGCGTCCCGCTCTCCATGCCAGAAAACCTCTCTCCATGCAAAGACCCTCGCTTAAACAAGAAAACGACCCTTAGCCCTGAACCCTGGTCTCTCCATACACACCCACAAGCTCAAGGGGGGACCCCGCGCAGCCAATGCACTTGCAAGGTACAGATGAAGAAATAAGAGCCAGATCTACATGCTCAGTCGAAGTTCTCAATGCCTTTGCTCCGCAGTGGCATGGGACCCGGGCAAAGACATGGAGTCCAGAAGCAGTCCTTAAAACCTGAACCCCGGACCCCAAACAAAATGGAGGAAGAGGAAGAGGGGAAGGAACCAAAACAGTGATAACTAGCGATGTCATGCCACTAGCGATGTCATGATGTCATGTCGATCGGAGAACAAATGACCGACAGCGACAGCAACAGAAAAACCCGAAAGCCCTGAGCCCAAAAAAACACCTAAACCCTAAACCCTAAACCCTAAACCCTAAACCCTAAACCCTAAACCCTAAACCCTAAACCCTAAACCCTAAACCCCAAACCCTAAACAACCCTCCAGCCCTAAAGCCTGGAAGCCTGGAGCCAAACCAACACCGCTACTGCCCACCGAGCGGGAGGCTTCTGAAAAAGTAAAGGGTTGGGGGTTTAGGGTTTAGGGTTTAGGGTTTAGGGTTTAGGGTTTAGGGGTTCAGCTTGCGCCTTAGTCTCCCATGGAAGAACACCCTCGGTGGCCCAGGATGGTTTCAGAGTTCAGAGCGGAGCTCTTCAGCAGTTTAGAGTTTAGTGTCGGCTCTGGCGAGGATATAATACATTTTTATGTCTATACACATAATATATATATATACATATATGTAATGGGGACGTAGCACCTGGCTGCAGTATCACAGAGCCAAGAAGAAAAAGAGAGAAAAATAATAAGAAATGAGTACGACCCAAAGTCAACGTTAGCTCTTAGAATCCGTCGGGGGCCACAAAGCCTTGGACCTCTAAACCCGTACCTCCTAAACCTTTAAACCATTAAACCCTTATAAACCCCGAAGCCCTTAAACCTCTATACCCTTAAACTCTTGAACCTCGAAACCTCTAAACCCTTCAACCCCTAAACCCCTAAAGCCCTAAACCCCTCTCAACCGGCCTCGCGGCCCGAAGACCTTGGACATCTTCAGCGGTGGCACCTTGCTGAGGGCAGTACCTGCGTCAGTGGGTCGCTGACCTGAAGAAACTCCTGTGCACTCCTGGGGTGTTTGGAGGTTTGTGGAGCGTTTGAGGAGTGTTTGGGGAGTTTACTGTAGGGTTTTGGGTTTTGGGTTGGGGGGCGGGGATGTGATTCTGGGCTTGTGGTTTTTACATCCCTCAACGCTCTAAACCCCTAAACCGCGCATTTGCGCGCCTTTGATCGGCGCAAAGTTGGGGCTGCTGGCCGACACCTTGGCGTCGCGCAACGTAGGCGCTGGGGTTTTGGGGGCGCTTTAGGGCTTTGAGGGATTTAGGGTTTTGGGGTGCTAGGGTCTTGGGGATCTAGGGCTCCAGGGTTTTGGGGTTTTGGGGTTTCGGGGTTTCGGGGCTTCGGGGCTTCGAGGTTTTGGGGTTTTGGGGTTTTGGGGTTTTAGGGTTTTGGGGTTTTGGGGTATTGGGGTTGTGGGGTTTTGGGGTTTTGGGGTTTTGGGGTTTTGGGGCCACTCGAAAGTATCTCTGAAGTCGAGCGTACATGAACACCAACTTGCGGGCAAAATCTAGTGACACATCCCACGCGATGTCCAAGCGACTCGCTTCCCTCCGTACAGCCTCGATCAAGGTTAGAGATTCATCCCCGGTGTCTACTTCAGCTCGGAGCGAAAGTCTTAACCCAGGCCCCAAACCCAAAGCCGCACTTGAACTAACCAGCGGCCAGAATTCACATCAAGCCACAAACCCCTTCGAACCGTAAACCCTAAACCCTAAACCCTTACAAGCCCTTTTTTTGACCCTATAAGCCCTAAACCCTAAGCTGCACGTCGGCAACGCCTCAAGTTCTCAGTGCCGCGCTGGCGACTCATGACCTGCTAGGCCTGGCGAGTTCTTTCGCAAGAGAGGGGAGGCCGTGCACCCTGGGTTTAGGGTTTAGGGTTTAGGGTTTAGGGTTTAGGGTTTAGGGTTTAGGGTTTAGGGTTTAGGGTTTAGGGTTTAGGGTTTAGGGTTTAGGGTTCTAAACCCTAAACCCTAAACCCTAAACCCTAAACCCTAAACCCTAAACCCTAAACCCTAAACCCCCTACCCCCCTCCTCCTTCGCGCCCTAGTATAAGCACCGTGGCCGCTCACGCCTGTGTCCGAGCTGGCGGACGTGGAGGCGTAGCCCTGCTCCTTTGGGGCTACCAGGGATTTAGGAATGATAAGCCCTAAGCCTGTAGGGTTTAGGGCCTGGGAAAATTCTACCACGTTCGAGGTTCAAGGGTTCAGGGCTTCGGGTGCTCGGCTTAGGGTTTATGAGGGTTCGTTGGTTGAAGTCGACTGTTAGAGCCTCCTAAACCCAACAACTTGTGGCCATCAGAACGATACAGTCCTACTCTATCCATAGGAGTCTTTACGATATTAGGGGTACCTTATTGGGGTCCTTTGTTTCAGGGGATCCTACGATTTGGGGGCTTTATTCGGGGTCCCTGGTTATCGCAGACCCCCATAATAGTGTCTTGGGGCGTATAAGGTTCCTGAAGGGCTTAGGATGGATCCTGGACCCCTGGATTCCTGGACCACTCTCTCGTTAGAGCATGCCGTGGGAGACTTATTCACCTGCATAGGTTGAGGGTATGGTCTTGCGGCACATGTATAACTCTCTAGATTAGGGCCCCTTTTCCCAAAAGGAGACTCTAATTTTGAGAACTGCCGGCATGGACAAAACAGTACAACTTGTTCGTCGTCATGCAATGAAACAGTGGAGCCCCGGAGCGGGCGGTTGGCGGGAGTGCGCCCCATCGGATGCTAGTTGCCCATTTTCCAGGCCCAATTCAGGGATATGCTGCCCTGGTTACGTGTTTGAGGTAGTTTCTATTGAAACTGATTTAGGTTGATTTGCTGCACTCATATATATATATATATCTATATATATATATAACCCTACAACACATACTCAAACACCCATAACGTTTTAACGAAAAAATAGTTAGGCCAAGAAACCCTGAACCCTAAGCCGTTTGGTACCTGGGGGGCCCCCCTCCCGTCTGAAGCGCTGGGCTCGGCACGTGAACACCCGGCGGGCCAACTGGTTGAGACGTGTGGTTAAGGGTTTTAGGGATTAAGGGTGTCTGGTTTAGGGTTTCAGGGTTTGAGGGCTTCAGGGTTGGAGGGTTCAGGCTTCTAGGGTCTAGGGCTCCCAGCGATCTAGGGTTCGGAGTAGGAAAGTCCAGGGTAGAGGCTCCACAGCCCAGGCGTGCCGTTTGTCTAAAACTCCGCCACCGCCCCCGTGAAGCCCTCCAGGTCTTCAAGTAAACCTCTGTCAACCTCAATCCAAAACCCTAAACCTAACCCTACATCCTATAAACCCGAAACCCTACCCGGAACCAGGAGTTTTTCGGGCCGACCTTGGGCCAAGGACATATGGGGGACATGGGGGGTAACTTTGGGTCTTGCCCTAAACCCTAAACCCTAAACCCCAAACCCTAAACGGCCCCTAAATTCTAAACCCTAAAGCCTAAACCCTAACTGGGGCTTTAGGGGTTTATGTTTTCCGTGTGTTTCAGGGCTTCAAGGCTTTTGGTGGGCTGCCAGAACCACTTTCCTTTCCCAAAACCCAGAATGATGCTGTCTTGCACCCATCAGGACCTGAACTCCAAATTGATCCTTTCCTAAACCCTAAACCCTAAACCCTAAAACCCTAAACCCTAAACCCTAAACCCTAAACCCTAAAACCCTAAACCCTAAACCCTAAGCTCTAAAACCCTAAACTGCTACTTACACTCGGGTTTGAGGGTTTTAGCAGGGCTCCAGGCCTTCGACCTCCCCGTCAGTCTCAGTAGAGCTGCTGGCGCTATCCTCCGCCTTCTTTTGGGTTTAGGGTTTAGGGTTTAGGGTTTAGGGTTTAGGGTTTAGGGTTTAGGGTTTAGGGTTTAGGGTTTAGGGTTTAGGGTTTAGGGTTTAGGGTTTAGGGTTTGGGTTTCAGGGTTCAGTGGGTTTCAGGGTTCAGTGTTTAGGGTTTAGGGTTTAGGGCTTAGGGCTGAGGGTCTGGGGTTTCGGGTTGAGAGCTATGAACCCCTATCAAGCTTGGCGGGGGGTTCGGTAAGTTTTTGGCCTTGGGGGGGGGGGGGGGGGGGAATGTGCTTTGGAGGTGTCAGGGGCGGTTTAAGAATTTCGGGTTAGGGAACGAGGCTACCTTCAGAGTTTGGGGAATCGCCTTTGTGAAGCGCCCGAACAACAAGACTTTCTCAACACACGTGCGGCACCTGGCTTTCTTTCATTGGCCCCGGTCCATGCAAAGCCTAAACCCCTTGGACCTACATCCGCCCTGAACCCCTGAACCCTTAAGCCCATAAAACTCTGAACTAAACGAAACACGAAACCCTTAGTGGACTTAGTCACCCAGACCCTTCTACGACCTAAACCCACGAACCCTGAGCCTGCCTTGTCGCCTGTAACGGACGCAGAAGAGGAGGAACCTGGAAAGGAAGAGGCAGCAAAGGTGCGTGTTGCTTCCTCGTTTGCTTTAGAGTTGAGGCTTCGGGTGTTTAGGTTCAGGACCTGAGGCTTAGGGTTTAAGGTTGAAGAGGGGTTAGGGTTTAGAGCCCTCAACCCTCAACTATCAAGCCTGAAGCCTTTCCACCCCCCACACCCCAACTCCAACAGAAAACCGAGCAACTCGCGCATCCGTCATCATCCCTACCTCTTTGGTGAGCAGAGGACTTGGAATCAGGTCGTCATACGGGAGCCCAGAGGTAAAGGAAATAAAGGCCGGGGGGGGATCCTTTCCTTCTCGAAGTCGCTCAGGACGTCCATCGGCGGAGACACCGGTCGGCTCAAAACGAACGTAACCCTTGATTCCAACCAATTGGGGGTTGTCAACAGCGAGAACTGCGGCCACCCAAAGTACTCAAGTAGATGTGCACCGCAGGGCTCGTCATGCTGAAGCTTTGATCGGGCGTAGCTACGCCACCACAGCTCGCCGGCAGGAATCTTTCTGCTGGTCCCTTCGCGCCAGGGTCTCGTCAAGCCCCCCTTAGTAGGCGCTTGGAGATCAGAGCAGGTTTAGGGTCTAGGGTTTCAGGTTTAAGGGTTTAGGGTCTCGGGTCAAGGGTCTACGAGGAACATTCCTCTGTTGCCTTAAACCCTAAACCCTGAACCCTAGACCCTAAACCGAAAGCTTGCCGAAACAAGGTTCAAAGCCTCATCCCAACTGCCGACATCACCAAAGCGCCGAACTCTACTCAAATGCGGAACAGAACTTGCTCCGATCTAGGTCCCCAAACGCACCCTGAAACCCTAAACTCTAAATAAACCCCAAAAGCTGCAGGTTTGGGGTTTCTATGTCTATAGGGCCCCTAACCACCCCTAAACCCTAAACCGTAAAGCCCGCGCTTCCAGAGCCACCGAATCCGGAGAAGCAAACCATGGCTTCGATCTGTAGGGATTAGGGTTTAGGGTTTGGGGTTTAGGGTTTAGGGTTTAGGGTTTAGGGTTTAGGGTTTAGGGTTTAGGGTTTAGGGTGTAGGGCTTAGGGTTTAGGGTTTAGGACTTGGACGAATTCATGCCGTGCTCCCCGCTGAAAGCGTCGTGAATGCCCTGGCATGGGGCGTTGGCTGAGGTTTCGGGTTCGATTTTAGGGATTAGGTGATTCAGTAGGAGATACTCGAAACCCTGAAACCTTTCTGGAGGGTTTAGGGTTTAGGGTTTAGGGTTCAGGGTTTAGGGTTTAGGGTTTAGGGTTTAGGGTTTAGGGTTTAGGGTTCAGGGTTCGGGGTTCGGGGTTTGGGGTTTGGGTTTTTTTGGGTTTTGGGTTTTGGGTTTGGGGTTTGGGGTTTGGGGTTTGGGGTTTGGGGTTTGGGGTTTGGGGTTTGGGGTTTGGGGTATAAGGGTTTAGGGGTTTAGGGGTTTAGGGGTTTAGGGGTTTAGAGGTTTAGGGGTTTAGGGGTTTAGGGTTTAGGGTTTAGGATTACTCCCCCCAAAAAACCTTTAGAGAAGTGACCCTGTTTTGCCTAGGAGTCTGAGAGTTTGGGTTTGGGGTGCATTGTCGACCACCCTATATTCATCACTCCACACGCCGAACCAGAAGATATTGGGGTTTCGGGTTCAGGGTTTAGGGTTGAGGGTTTAGGGTTTGAGGCTTCTGAGGCTGTCCCGTACATGCTTCGGGTTTAGGTTCTGATAGGGTGAATGCAAATCACGCAATGGTCGGCTCGCATCCATCTTGGTCTGATCAGGGCTACTCCTGACGGCCCGCTCTCCACCCCCACACACAAGCCCCCACTTTTGACTCAAATGCCGATTTTGCCCCAAGCCCAAGCTTTTGGTGCCAGCTCACGCGCGCGTTCGAGCCCTGTACCCATGCGGATCGTGAACCCTAAACCCTAAACCCTAAACCCTAAACCTTAAACCCTGAACCCCATATGAGACTTCTTCATCATAAGAGCTTTTCGAGAGTCTCGCCAACACGCAATGAAAAAAATGCCTTTGCTGTTGCTCTTGCAGCCCTCTGGGGTGTGTGGGTTGACACGGTTTAGGGTTTAGGGTTTAGGGTTTGGGGTTTACGGTTTACGGTTTACGGTTTAGGGTTTAGGGTTTAGGGTTTAGGGTTTAGGGTTTAGGGTTTAGGGTTTAGGGTTTAGGGTTTAGGGTTTAGGGTTTAGGGTTCAGGGTTTAGGGCAGTTCCAAGTGGCAGCTACGTTGGGTTTTCAGCTACTGTGGGGTCTGAACATGCCGGCTTGACGTGCTTTGGACTCGATTGCGGCTTGTTCACCTTGGCCACCCAACATGTTTAGGGTTTAGGGTTTAGGGTTTCGGGTTTAGGGTTTAGGGTTTAGGGTTTAGGGTTTAGGGTTTAGGGTTTAGGGTTTAGGGTTTAGGGTTTAGGGTTTAGGGTTTAGGGTGTTCAGTTTCCGATAATTAAGGGCACTTGATTGGGGATCCTCATTATAAGGGAAATCTACTCTTTGGGGTTCTATGTTGGGGGTTCCTTTGTTCGGCAAACTCCCAGATTGTGAGGGGGGGGGCCGGAAAAAACACCAGAACAGAAAGAACAAAAACCTGACTGTACCCTCCCGAATACCCTGAACCTCAAAGGAGACCCAGGCGAGTGCCCTGGGGCTTGCTGCCGGGCTGTTCATGGCCGTCAGGAAGCCTTTCAATGACCGGTCCTGTTGCTTGTCGGGTTTGGGGTTTAGGGTTTTAGGGTTTAGGGTTTAGGGTTTAGGGTTTAGGAAGGAGAAAGAGTCTTAGAGTTTAGGGTCTGGGGTGTAGGGTGTTTCAACTGAGGGCTTTTGGAACCCTAAACACCAACAAGCTTTTTCCTAGCCCTCTAAATGTCTCACGGGACCGGCACCTTTCAAACCCTGCGCCTTTCATCTGTTTCGGTGCTGTTGAGTGATGGGGCGCTGCTTTTGGGTTCGGGCCCCAAAGCTGGAACAACCCCGGACCCTAGACGCTCAGTCCCTGAAACCGAAACCCTCCCTAAATCCCAACTAAAGCCTGAAGCGTCTTGTAGCAAGGAACTTCGAACTCTTGGCAGAGGAGGTGCTGGATGGTGTTCAGGGCAAATTATCTGGCATATCCCTGGCGCCCCTCTAGAAGGCTTGATGGTGCCGGTGGACAAATCTTGTAAGCTTTGGCGATTTGCAAGACCCCCAATAGGACAGGGTCATGCAAACCCTAACCCCAAACTCCTAAGACTGAACCTTAAGAAGCAAAACCCTGAACCCGAAACAAGCGAAGCTTTTACCCCTGAACGCGAAAACACCTGGACCATAAACTTCTCTGAGCCCTTGACCCTGAAACCCGAAGCCCTGAAGCCCCTAAGCCCTAAACCCTGAATAACTGAATTAAGCCCGAAGCCCTAACCCCGAAGCCCTAAACCCTAAACCCTAAACCCTAAACCCTAAACCCTAAACCCTAAACCCTAAACCCTAAACCCTAAACCCTGAACCCAAAGGGGTCCGTATCCGGGAGATCGGACCACGTCCGGGCCACGGCTCTCGGGCTCGGCCTCCAAGGTTTCAGGTTTTCGGGCTCTCGGCACTCACAGAAGGTTAGGGTTTAGGGTTTAGGGTTTAGGGTTTGGGGTTTGGGGTTTGGGGTTTGGGGCTTGGGGCTTGGGGCTTGGGGCTTGGGGCTTGGGGCTTGGGGCTTGGGGCTTGGGGCTTGGGGCTTGGTGCTTGGTGCTTGGTGGGGCTTGGGGCTCGGGGCTCGGGGCTCGGGGCTCGGGGCTTGGGGTTTGGGGTGTAGGGCTTAGGCAAGGGTATGCTCCAGGGGCTTTGAGGCAGGATTTCAGGGTTTGGGGGGTTTTGGATTTCTAGGGGCTGTTGTGGGCTCTGGGGGGGCTTTCTGAGGGCTGAGGGGTGTTGCGGGGGAGATGTTGGAACTTTGAGGGGCTTTGGGGTTTAGAGGTGTTGGGATCGTAGGTTTTGGGGGCCCTTTGGGGGGTTTTTTAAGGGATTGCACTCGAACCCCAAACGCTTCTGCTGGGGGAGAAGGGTTTAGGGTTTAGGGTTTAGGGCTTAGGGTTCAGCATCTTTGGTCCAAGCATTCACTAGTTGAGCAGCTTTCAAGGTCACAGGGGAATGCCCTCCCGCCCATTGGGTCCCACACCATTAGGAAACATATCCAACCTCCTTCTTCTCTAAGCGGCCCCGTTCCCAATCACTCAAAACTGTGAAAATCCTAAACCCTAGACATAAAACTCGAAAAAAAAACTGTGAAAATCCTAAACCCAAGACATAAAACTCGAAAAATCATGAAACCGAGTTCGCACTCCCATATTTGAGCCTCGATGCGTGGGACATAAAACTCGAAAAAAACTGTGAAAATCCTGAACCCTAGACATAAACCTTAAAAAACCTGTGACAAGCCTAAACCCTAGACATAAAATTCGAAAGAAAACTGTGAACATCCTAAACCCTAGACATAAAACTTGCCGAAAAAAACTGTGAAAATCCAAAACCCTAGACATAAAACTCGAAAAAACATGTCACCGATTTTCGCACTCCCATATTTGAGCCTCGATGCGTGGGACATAAAACTCGAAAAAACTGTGAAAATCCTAGACCCTAGACATAAGACTTCAGAAAATCCTAAACCCTAGACATAAAACTAGAAAAAAACTGTGAAAATCCTAAACCCCTAGACATAAAACTCGAAAAACAAAACACTGTGGAAAATCCTAAGCCCTAGACATAAAACTCGAAAAAACTGTGAAAATCCTAAACCCTATACATAAAACTCGAGTTCGCACTCCCATGTTTGAGCCTCGATGCGTGGGACATAAAACTCGAAAAAACTGTGAAAATCGTAAACCCTAGACGTAAAACTAGGAAAAAACTGTGACAAGCCTAAACCCTAGACATAAAACTCGAAAAAACTGTGAAAATCCTAAACCCTAGACATAAAACTCGAAAAAAAGACTGTGAAAATCCTAAACCCTAGACATAAAACTCGAAAAAAAAACACTGTGGAAAATCCTAAGCCCTAGACATAAAACTCGAAAAAACTGTGAAAATCCTAAACCCTATACATAAAACTCGAGTTCGCACTCCCATGTTTGAGCCTCGATGCGTGGGACATAAAACTCGAAAAAAACTGTGAAAATCGTAGACCCTAGACGTAAAACTAGGAAAAAAACTGTGACAAGCCTAAACCCTAGACATAAAACTCGAAAAAACTGTGAAAATCCTAAACCCTAGACATAAAACTCGAAAAAAAGACTGTGAAAATCCTAAACCCTAGACATAACACTCGAAAAAAAGACTGTGAAAATCCTAAACCCTAGACATAAAACTCGAAAAAAACTGTGAAAATCGTAAGCCCTAGACATAAAACTCGAAAAAAAGCTGTGAAAATCCTAAACCCTAGACATAAAGCTTGCCGAAAAAAACTGTGAACATGATTCTTCCCCAACCCTCCCTTGAACTTCATCCCGTAGACATAAGACTCAAAAAAGACTGTGAAAATCCTAAACCCTAGACATAAAACGCGAAAAAAATGTGAAAATCCTAAACCCTAGACATAAAGCTTGCCGAAAAAAACTGTGAACATGATTCTTCCCCAACCCTCCCTTGAACTTCATCCCGTAGACATAAGACTCAAAAAAGACTGTGAAATCCTAAACCCTAGACATAAAACTCGAAAAACAACTGTGAAAATCTAAACCCTAGACGTAAGACTCGTGCCTTTGCCGACGAAGGTTTTCTGCCTTGCCGACGAAGGTTTTGTGCCTTGCCGACGAAGGTTTTGTGCCTTGCCGACGAAGGTTTTGTGCCTTACCGACGAAGGGGTTTAACATTTAAATTTATTTATAAGTAGGAGAGGTTTAGGGTTTAGGGTTTAGGGTTTGGGCTTTGAGGGTTAGGGCTTTTAGGGTTTAGGCTTCGGTTGGCTGCCAATCGGCCATGATTCTTTCGTAGAAACCCCGCAAGCCCGCGAAACGCCAAACTGCAGCTCTTCCTAAACCCTAAACCCTAAACCCTAAACCCTAAACCCTAAACCCTAAACCTCTGACAAGGCCTCTTGACATTGAGGTTGAGCTTTGGCACCCTTGGAGGCGCCTGAGTCGAGAGGGCGCTTGGGTGTTAGGCCATAAGGGGATTTAGGGTTTAGGGTTTAGGGTTTAGGGTTTAGGGTTTAGGGTTTAGGGTTTAGGGTTTAGGGTTTCGGGTTTGTGGTTTAGGGCTTTAGGCTTTAGGGTTTCCCTACAGCTCCACAAGCCCACGGACACCATGGTCGTAGGGTTTTGGGTTTGGGGTTTGGGGTTTAGGGTTTAGGGTTTAGGGTTTAAGGTTTAGGGTTTAGGGTTTAGGGTTTCGGGTTTCGGGTTTAGGGTTTAGGGTTTAGGGTTTAGGGTTTAGGGTTTAGGGTTTAGGGTTTAGGGTTTAGGGTTTAGGGTTTAGGGCCTTCATCCGCCTTGTGATCTGCTGGCTGAGTTGCCGGCCTTTGCTGGAGGAGGACTGGCATGGTTGACGGTGTCCTTTCCAGGTCAGAGTTTTAGGGTCTTTAGGGTTTTAGAGCTTGGGGTTGAGGGTTAAGGTTTAGGGCTTTGGGTTTAGGGATTAGGGTTTTAGGGTTTAGGGTTAGGTTTTTTTTTAGGGAACCAGGCAAGATTTGGGTGATCTGAGCGCACAGTTAAAAATGCCCAGACTTGGGCCACTCCATCCTGAAGTCCTGGTTGCACGGAGAAACCCCAAACCCGAAACCCCAAACCCTAAACCCCAAACCGGCCAAACCCAAACCCAAAACCCGAGACCCTAAACTGGCGAGAGCACTGCCGGCCACATAATATAGGGGCCTGAAGTAGAATAGAGTCTCAGGGGTTATTGGTTATTAGAGCAACAACAGCAGCCGCCTCGTTGGCAAGCCGCATGCGCGGCGTGACAATGCCCGCAGCCGGCGCCTCGGTTTAGGTTTGTTGAGCATCTAAAACCCGAACCCTAAGCCCTAAGCCCTAAGCCCTAAACCCTAAACCCTAAACCCTAAACCCTAAAGCCCAAGCCCGAAGGGTCTCGGGCATCAACAATACCTCAGAAGCCCCAAGACTACGAAGGCAACTCAACTACAGAGACCAAAGCCGAAACCCTTAAACCCTAAACCCTAAACCCCAAACCCTATAAACCCCTAAACCCTCAGCTCAAGAGCACCAGTTCCCGAGCCTCCTCGACACTGCTCCGGGGCGTCGTTCCTCTGCCAGTCAAAGCTTTTATATTCGGGTTGACCCTTACACCCTAATAGGGTTTAGGATTTAGGGCTTAGGGTTCAGGGTTTAAGGGTGTAGGGCAGGGTTCCCACAATCCCTTGCGGACAAGGAGAAGGGAATTCGGTGAGAAGAGCTCTGCTTCTGGAGCACCCCGAAAGGCCAGCAGACCTGGCCCGAAGTATTCCGTCCCGTCCAGATGTCCAAATTCCGAAATCTCAGAGTACCTATGCCAGCAAAAGTCTCAATCTGCGCTTGCAAGGAAACAAGCAACAAAAAACAAAGAAAAACCACTGTATCAGTCACGTCCCCCAAGTCAGAACTGCAAGGAAGAACCCTAAAAGCCTTCCACCCCCAACACCACCCCCCTCCCCCCCCCCTCCAGTTCGCACACCTGAACCCAACTTTCTGGCCTCGTCGTCTTCGTCTCGGAGAGCCTGGGACGTCCTGCGATTCGTGTTTTCGTTGGGGGAGGGGGGAGAGGGGGGGTAGAAGGTGCAGGCTCTCTGACGAGAAGCTTTCGACTCTACAACAGCACCGCCCCTGACCCACCATTCCACCTTCTCCTCTTTGATCGTCGGCACCTGCGCAGCCAGTGCGAAACCCAAACCGTGAAGTTTAGGGTTTAGGGTTTAGGGTTTAGGGTTTAGGGTTTAGGGTTTAGGGTTTAGGGTTTAGGGTTTAGGGTTTAGGGTTTAGGGTTTAGGGCGTAGGGTTTAGGGTTTAGGGTTTATTAGGTTTTTGCGGTGAAGCCTAAAAACCTGGAAGCCTCTAGAAGCACCTCTATCTTCCAGGAACCTCCTTCTTTGTAGGGTCCAGTCCGGCCTTGAAATGCTGGTAAAAGTTCGCGGGGCCCTACACAAAGTGTAGGTTATGGAAGGGTGTGGTACAAGTATGAGGCGTTCAACCCTGAACCCTTTAAACCCTAAAGCCTAAACCCCAAAGATTATGAGGCTTTTAGCGTGGTTTCTCGGAGATTCTGGGGCCCTGGGTGGGAATTTCAAGAAGTATTTAAGTGATCGTGTGGGCCTTAGACCCACATCCCTACTACATACTATACCTCAACCCTAAACTCTGGACGCTAAACTCTTGAACCCTAAGCCCCTCTCATGTTCTTGGGGCGAGGTGGGGAGTTTAGGGCTCAGGGCTTATGGAATCGGGGGTTAGGGAGGTCGGCAACTGAACGTTTCTGGAACTGCTGCGAAACATAAGCTTTGTCGTCCCATATACAACAGACACTACTGAAAGAAAAGTTTCAAGAAAAGTCCAGTCAAGCTTGGTCTTCAGGGTCCTATGCCCGAAATTCCCCCCCCCCCCCCCCCCCATTGGAAGCCTTGGGTGAAGCGGCCCGCGGCGAACGCGACCCCTGCAATTGTTAACCCTGGAACCCTAAAGCCCAATCCCAAACTCTTGGCTCAAGGTTCGCGCAAGGTATGGGCGAGTGTCTGGTACGTGGCCAGGGGAGGGGTATGGGTCACTCTGAAAACCTACAAAAGGAGCCCTGAATCCACTACACTCCCAACATTTTCGGCTTCGGAGTTAGGGTACCCTAAACCATAAACCCTAAACTAACACCTGTTATTCACACTAAACCCTATCCGGCAAGAACCTACGACAAGTTGGAGCCACGGTGTTCGGCCTAAACCCCAAACCCACTGATCTCCTGCTGAAGCACGCAGAGGGCAGATGCCTTGTGCTTCATGTACGGCATATTCATATACACATACCGTATAGAAACACATCAAGTTAAAATGTGTACATGTATAAACCAATATAGATAAATGTATACATGTCTATATACACATATTACATTTAGACTCATTATTCTTGATTTACTTGTACATAATTGTTTGTACTGACATGCATACTCGAAAGCGCTAGGTGTGTAATTTCCTTGTGCTCGTCACCTGGTGGGCCTCCACGCGGATCTCATGCTCTGTCCAAAGGAGGGTTTGGGGTTTAAGGTTTAAGGTGCACCCATGACTCACACTCCGAGCAGGCAGTGCTCAGACAAATGCGCAGCATTAGAGCAGTTCTATGGGGGGTCTACGACAATAAGGGACCCCGTAACAGGACCCCAAATGCCAGGATTCCCTGCACATAAGGAACCCCAATAAGGTACCCCTACTATCGAAACACCCCCATACTCCAAAAGCCGGTGAAGAGCTGACGCACCATGCCTCGGCTGCGTGCGCGTGTTCCCACGGCGCGATGCGTCGGGGCGACAGCTGGCCAACCTCCGAGCAAGTGCGGCGGGCTCAGGGGGCTTGGGGGCTTACGGGGTTAAGGGTTTAGGCGCCTCTCAAGGCACGAAAGGGCTGTGTGCGTGTGTGGTGTCTTGGGACTTAGAAATTTCGGGCTTTCGGGTTTGGGGCTTTGTTGGGGCCTCTCAAGTTGCCAAACAAAGAGAGCCCGAACACCAAAGTGCTTGCTCAGCTCGCCTTCTCAGCCCCAAACCAAACCCTGAACACCAAACCCTGAACTCAAGCCTAAACCCTAAACTCTCAACCCCCAAACCTTGGACTCACAAACCAAACATGAACCCTGAAGCCAAACACCCCGTCGCTGCCTTCGGGGACGGCTCGCGCGGCGCAAACTGGAGTGGTGAGGGAAGACGCCCCTTTGAATGAGTGCGGGTGGGAGGGGGGTTTGATTGGGAACTTCTAGAACCCCCCCCAAAAAAACAAAAACAATCAAAAAAATCAGGGTTTAGGGCTTATAAGGATTTAGGGTTTAGGGTTAGGGTTGAGGGTTGAGGGCTGAGGGCTTGGGTTTCTTGGGATTAGCGGTTGCTGCGGCTTTCGCATTCCGGCTGTGGGGGGGTTAGGGTTCAGGGTTTACAGCTTCGGCTTTTGGGGGTTAGCCTTTGGGGCTTGGGATCGACTCTTAGAACCTCAGAGCCTGAGCCTGAACTACTGTGAGCTATGGGCGCGCCCTAAACCAACGCCCATGAAGCATCTAACCTAACCTTTGACTCTGTAACTTAAACCCTGAGCCGCGAAAACCCGTACAGCCCCCAATCCGACGCCTTTGAAGCCCTTCAACCCTTACAACCCATTAAAACCCCCTAAGCCTACACCTCAAACCCCCTCAACCCCCTGAACCCCCTAAAACACCCTAAAACACCCTAAACCCTAAACCCTAAACCCTAAACCCTAATTAAACCCTAGCTGAGAGCCCCTGCGGAGGCGTCGCTGCCGCCTGTGGAGCCTTTTCTTGGGAAGTTCAAGGCTTCAAGGGCTTTGGGGGCTCTAGGGTTTAGGCTTCAGGGTTCAGGGTTCGGGTTTAGGGTTTAAGGTTTAGGGTTCAGGGTTGAGGGTTTAGGTTCAGTGTTTAGGGCTTAGGCTCCAAGAGATCTTTGAAAGCTTGAAGGGTTTTCAAGCGGCTCTGAGGGTCTTCACGGCCTGCAGGGACATTCCAAAGGTCTTGAGAGCTAAGAGGGCCTAAGGAGATGAAGGATTCAGGGTATTAAGGCGTAGGGCCTGCGGTTTCACCTAGTGAGGTTTTAAAACAATTTGGGGTTTAAGGGACAATGGCGCGCAGGTGCGGGGCCTGGGGTGCTACAGGGTTTGGACAGGCCGGGCTTTCACTGAAAGGATGGAGGAACCCAGAAGATGCCAGAGAACACCTGTGGGTGGAAGTGAGGATCTCGTAAGAGCCTAGAGACCTCTAAGCCCTAAACCCTCAACCTTAGACCCATTTTTTCCGGCGGGGGTCGTAGAACAAGCGAATTAATGATTGAGGACCTGGCTTCCGGTTGGCTCCCCTAAACGGCCCTAAACCCTTCACTCCCCTCGCCATAACTACCTTACTAGGCTGCCCAGTAACCCAGGCTTAAGAAGGGTGCCCTTTTTTTGCTTAAATGGGTTTATAAGGGAACCTAAACCCCCAAAAAGGGAATAAGGGTACTACTGGGCATCCTAGCCGAAACTCCCCCCCTGCCGAGCTGTCCGCTTCGCTTCCGGGGCGACATGTCGCCGTCCTGTGCAAATGACCACAAGCTTCCTAAACCCTAAACCCTAAACCCTAAACCCTAAACCCTAAACCCTAAACCCTTGATGCGTTTGGAACTTGAGGACTGAACGCCACCTTGTTGAGCGTGTTTGGGGTTCTTGGGGATCACTTAGGGCGAAGGGTTGAGGGTTTAGGGTCTATAGGGGCTTCAGGCTGCAGGGGAGTGGGGGAGCAAATTAGCAGGAGGCCCGACGATTCAAGGCCTGCCTCTGCGGCACAAGTGTTCCACAGTGACCCAAGTGTCCCCAAGGTCCCAAAGTCAAAGTGTCTTAATCGTCCTTAAACAAACACTAAGGCTGTAAACCCCCCCTAAATCCCCCTAAAGACCCTAAGCCCTCAAGCCTAAACCCAGAGTCTTTGGCTTCGGTCCTTGCCCGGCTCCATCCGACCCTCGGAAATATGCCTGGCACGTGGGGGGAGCAACTCATGTTTGGTAGCTTACCCAAGAATTCTACAGGGGCTTTTAGAGTCAGAGCCTAGTTTGGCGTTTTTAGCGGTGTAGGGCTTAGGCTGTCTCTATCAACAAACCAGCCCTAAACCAAAAAACTAAAGCCCTATAAACCCTAACCACACTCCCCACTCCCTCAAACCTAAATTCTAAGCCTTCCTCCCCCTATGCCACCCCTACTACACCTTGGGCACTGCCACTCATGAAAATAGCTGGCCTTTACGGACACTCGAGACCTTAAACCTTATTCAGGGCGGGTTGTATACAAGACAGCCTAGGACCTAAACCTGTAACACTCCCAAGCCCTACAACCTTGCAACCCTCTAACCTTACTGAAACCCTAAACCTTTAGACCCTAAACCCGCCAATCCGCCTAAAACCTACACCCCATCGACCTTAACCGACCCGGTAAACGCTGTAACCCTAAACCCTAAACCCGAAACCCTAAACCCTAAACCCGAAACCCTAAATCCTAAACCCTAAACCCTAAACCCTAAACCCTAAACCCTAACCCCTAAACCCTGTAACCCTAAACCGTGTCGCTGGCTAAGCAGCCCCTGGCCTGGCGAAGCTCTCGGCGCCCGCTGCCTGACAAAAACCGGCTCGGCTACTTCCGGCTTAAGCTGTGTTTGGGATTAGGGTTTAGGGTTTAGGGTTTAGGGATGTTTAGGGTTTCGGGGTGTTTAGGGTTTGGGGATGTTTAGGGTTTAGGGTTTAGGGATGTTTAGGGTTTAGGGTTTAGGCTTAGGGTTTAGGGTTTAGGGTTCAGGGTTTAGGGTTTCGGGTTTAGGGTTTAGGGCTTAGGGCTTAGGGTTTAGGGTTTGGGGTTTGGGGTTTAGGGTTTAGGGTTTAGGGTTTGGGGTTTGGGGTTTAGGGTTTAGGGTTTAGGGCTTAGGGCTTAGGGTTTAGGGTTTAGGGTTTAGGGTTTGGGGTTTAGGGTTTAGGGTTTAGGGTTTAGGGTTTAGGGTTTAGATTCCAGGGTCAGCTTAATTGAGTTTAGGTGCTGTTCCTGAGCCTTTCATCGAAAACCCTTCATTGCGGAATCGACCCTCGCTCCCATCTTACAGGCCTTTCAGGATCCCTGTCGTCGCTCCTTTTCTTTTCCAGGGTTTATGTTTTAGTGTTTAGGGTTTAAGGTTTAGGGTTAAGGGTTTAGGGTTAAGGGTTTTGGTTTTTCAAACCTTTGTCGAACCCTTACGATCCCTTGTTTGCCATCAACCCTAAACCCTCAACCCTGACCCAAGCCTTTCTTATGAAGCATCTGCTTGCTTAGGTTTTAGGGGTTTAGGGTTTTGGGGTTTAGAGGTTCAGGATTTTAGGGCGCTAGGATTTGAGGGGTGACGGTTTCAGGGTTTTATTTAGGGTTTAAGGCTTAGGGCTGAAGGACGCAAGAAGGCCAAGAGGTGCGGGTCCTGGATGCGGGGCCAACGTTCTGTAGATTCTTGGATTCTGTTGGGAAGTCAGGCTTGCTTACGCTGAGCTGCTCAAGGTTCGGGGGCTCAGGGTTTAGATGAACCCTGCGTGGCCCTGCACTGAGCGGATTTCCGGCCCAGGGCAGTGGAAGGCCTGCTTAGCCTGACAAGCAACAGGGCTATACACCGCCTAGGTCAAAGGGACTTCATAAGTACATGTATATATATATATACATATATATATATGTATAAGTAAATGTATATGTATATGTAGATACATACATACATACATACATACATACTTACATACATACACCTGTACATACACACTCGTGTTTCTAATGCGTATATAGGGTCGTAGGATCAAGGGTATTCCCGACCCCCATTAAGTGGGCGCCTTGCAGCCGTCTGCGGAGTTGAAAAACTGCCGCCACCGGGCCTCCAACAGGTTTAGGGTTTTATGGTTTAGGGTTTCCGGATTTAGGGAATTTAGGGTCTGGGGTTTATGGACGTACGGCATAGGCTGGTTCTGGCGGCCTTACTTCCGTGTTGGGCTACGTTTTGCATGAGGCTCAGGCCGTGCAGTGGGCTTAGGGTTTCCCAAACCCTCGCAAGCCCAACCCGCCTAAGTCCCTAAAACACAAGCCTTCTGAACCCCAAACCCCCGGTACCCCCTTAGCCCCCCGTGACCCCCTACCCTAAATCTAAACCCTGGACCCCTTTTTACCCAATAAACCCTAACCTGATGAACCCTGAACCCCGTAAACCCTAAACCCTAAACCCTAAACCCTAAACCCTAAACCCTAAACCCTAAACCCTAAACCCTAAACCCTAAACCCTAAACCCTAAACCCTAAACCCTAAACCCTAAACCCTAAACCCTAAACCCTAAACCCTAAACCCTAAACCCTAAACCCTAACCCTGAACCCTAAACTCTAAACCCTAAACCCCCCAAAACTCTCTCAAAGAGTGCCAAGTGATCGGGCCGGATGCGCGTCGATCTCGTTCCAGCTGCCCTTGACCATGTCGAGGAAACCGGCGATGTAGCCGAAGAACCTCGGCTAGGGGTTTAGGGTTTAGGGTTTAGGGTTTAGGGTTTAGGGTTTTTAGGGTTTAGGGTTTAGGGTTTAGGGTTTAGGGTTTAGGGTTTAGGGTTTAGGGTTTAGGGTTTAGGGTTTAGGGTTTAGGGTTTAGGGTTTAGGGTTTCCAAAAGGTTTTAGGGGTTTAGGCTTTAGAGGGTTTGCAGGGCCGAGCTCCCGGCTGCTCCGGCGGCACCCGGTGATGCGGCTTGGCTGCCTGCCGTGATGCGCGCATCGCAATATTCTTGCCACGCCTGAGGCACCCGAAACCCTAAACCCCTACTACCCTAAACCCCGAAACCCCTGAACCCCTGAACCCTAGAACCCTGAAGCCTGAACCCTAAACCCCAAGCCCTAAAACCCTAACACCCTAGAGCCTAAACCTTGAAGCGCACCCATACAGGGTTTAGGGTTTAGGTTTCGGGGTTTCGGGGTTTCGGGGTTTCAGGGTTTCAGGGTTTCAGGGTTTCAGGGTTTCAGAGTTTCAGGGTGCGTATGGAATTTGGGAGATAAGGGCAATCGGGGTGTGTGGGGCTTTCCGTTTTGGTGGTTCATGGAACCTTTCAACTTGCGCCACCTCTCTTTTCAAACACAGGTACGCTTGCCTAGCCAGACGAAGTCGGACTCGAAACACATGACTCCTCAAAAACCCAGCCACGAGTTCAACGCCCTGCTTCAACCCCATATAAACTCTGAAGCCTTAATCCTGCACCCTAAACCCTAAACCCTAAACCCTAAACCCCAAAACCCTAAACCCTGAACCCTATAAACCCTAAAACCTCAACTCAGCTTCAACAGTGCCTGCGTCGCCGCCCCGGATTCCTGCTGCGACACAATTTGGGGGGAGGGGGGGGGGGGGGGGGGGTGGGGGGGATTTTTGTTCCTAAAGAGTTGGAGACGCGTTTAGTGCAGGCCTTCTCATAAGGAGCCCTGAACCCTAAAGACGCGTTTAGTGGAGGCCTTCTCATCGGGGGCCCTGAGCCCTAAAACCCTAAACCCCTACAATCATGGCACTTCTTCAACAGGTTTGAGGCTACACTTGGTCATGGCCGCGTGGGTTACCAGATGCGGCTGGCAGAAGAACTTAGTGGGAGTTCTTGGTCCTTGTGTAACTTTGCGGTTTAGGGTTTCGGGTTTAGAGTGTATGTAGGGCTGTAGAGGCTTCGGCCATGTGTGCATATGAAGGAGCGAGAACTGTATAGTGTCATCAGACGCTTCTTTACGGCCAGAAGACGCCCTAAACCCCTCTAACCCCCACCCCCGCCCCCACCCAAACAAAACAACCCAAAAAAGACTTCAAAATCCCCCCCTAAATCCCCCTAAGCCCCCCCAAAACCCGAAGCCCCTAAAACCCCCCTAAGCCCGCTAAACTGCTATCCGAGAGCTGGTCCTGTACCGTCTCCTTCTTCTTAGGCGAAGACACGCTGAAGTAGGTCTGCAGCTCTGTGGAGGCCTCTGACGCTCAGAGCTTAGGGCGTTTATAGGGTTTAGGGTTTAGGGTTTAGGGTTTAGGGTTCAGGGTTTAGGTCTCTTAAGGCTTCTAAGTCTTTTGGGCTTATTGGCGTTCGGGTTTGTTTAGAATTTTTGGGCTTTGGGGATGTACTGACCTACAAGGACACCATTCTCATGGTAAGGGTACCATGGGGTTTAGGGTCTTGGGCCAAAGTGTCGGGCTGAGGGTTTGGCCCTGAGAGCCTTGACTTAACCCTGCCATAACAAATGCTTGATCTGTATACACAATGCTGTCCCTATGTAGGGTTTAAGGTTTAGGGTTTAGACATCCGCAACTGCTGAAATACTGCGTCCATTCATCCGTGGATGCGGGGACCCATCTCTTGCTGGCACACGTTGGGGTGATCGAGTCATTGCTTGCTTGCCTCCTTCACGCTTCGGCTTGACGCGTGTGGATGACTCCGGTCCAAGCACTGAAGGTATTTCGAAGAAGGTTACCCTAAACCCTAAACCCTAATCCCTAAACCCTAGGGTTGATCGGCTGTCCAGCAATACTGGTTGGTCCTTTCTGAAGGGTACTTAGAAAACGGCCCCCTCCAACTCCAACTCCCCTGGCCATCTTCTCAAGTCCCTGCCGTCGATTTCCGAGGGCTAAGGAGGGATCTTGGAGACTACACGAATTGAGGAACCCTAAACCTCAACCCGAAACCCTGCACCCGAAACCTGTTTTAGAGCTTTAAGCAGGGCTTTGGTGTTAAACCCTAAACCCTAAACCCTAAACCCTAAACCCTAAACCCTAAACCCTAAACCCTAAACCCTAAACCCTGCTTAAGCCTCTTGAGTCTGATCCCGAAAGAAAACCCCGAGTTTGGAGTTGGGCCATCGGCCTGCTCCGCGCGCGCCAAGCCCTGCCGGAGTTGGTTCGCCTGGTTCCCGCGGAGGGGGTGCGGAGGGTTTAGGGTTTAGGGTTTAGGGTTTAGGGCTTAGGGTTTAGGGTTTAGGGTTGAGGGTTTAGGGTTTAGGGTTGAGGGTTTAGGGCTTGAAGGCTTTTAGAGTTGAGGGTGTTTAGGGATTTGGGGGCGGGGTTTAGGGTTGAGTCGAGGGCTTCTTCGGGTCTGGCTCCAAGGCTGCAGGAATGTTTGGGGTACTCAACAGGCCGCCTCAACTCAACTGTATGTGACCCAAAGCCGTTTACGTTAGGGTTTGACCTGGTAGAGCCTAGACCCGAAAGCAGTGTCAAATCTCACCTCAACCATGCTTTGAGGATGAAAGGGGTTTAGGGTTTAGGGTCTAGGGTTTAGGGTTTAGAGATGAACACCAAACACCCTCTAAACCCTAAGCCGCAGCTAGGCCATCGCTTGACATACGCTTCGCAAAGGGGGCCTTCCAGGTGCAGTCGGACACGATCATGGACAGCCGCTCACGGGCCAATCCCTGGCGATCCATGCACATCGATGTAGACCCTTGAATCCAAAAAGTCTCTAAGCCCTAAACCCTCTAACTCCTACACCCTAAACCCTCTAAACCCTGAACCCAAAACCCCTCTAAACCCTAAACCCTCTTGGACCCGATAAAACCCTAGGTAGGAGGGTTCAGTGCATCTCTGGACCTTAGCCTTAGCCTTTCGTAGGGAGTGTAGGGCTTTGGGCTTTGGGCTTTGGGCTTTGGGCTCTGGGCTCTGGGCTTTGGGCTTTGGGCTTTGGGTTTAGGGTTTAGCGTTTAAGGGTATAGGGAGAAGGGTTTTAGCCTAAGGCTGAAATCCATCCATGAAGGAAACAATGTGGACCTAGGACGTGTGGAGCTGCTAGATGCATCTCGAAGCAAATCCCAACATGCATTGCGCAGCCCCCTCCCCCCCGCCCCCAACCCAAGAAGCGCCACTTCCGAGGTCGTCAACAACAAGCTGACAATTAGAAACGACAGTGCCATGCCAATGATAAGGATGCTTGTCAGCTCCCTTGTGGTTTTTGGGGGATGGGTCGGGATGGTAGGTGAGGGGAGCACCTTGGGATGTCCCCCCTTATACTAACAGTCCGGGGGGAACATCGCAAGGAACACCCACATCGGAGCCGTGAGCTTTGGGCAGCATTCTTTTCGCTCCACCTTTTCTTCGCACGCGGGAGGGCACCTTCGATCGTGTTCAGGCGCATCACCCCTCCCCAAAGTATCGTAGTCCAACCTTGAGAGATGTGATGAAACTCGATCTAAAGTTGCTGTGTGAGACTCACTTACTCTTGCATACGCCGCCAAGCAGTACTACGTGCTCCTGTGCTTGCAGGGGACAGCGCATGCCGAAGCTGACATGTCCGAGCTGCATGTGCAAAGCCAAGGTGTCTCCAGGTGTACAGCCATGTGGCTCTGCTGCTGCCCTTCGGAAAGTGTTCTGCTCCTTCTTGCCGTTGCTGCTGTCTTAACCCCTCTCAATCCTACACCCTGAGCTTCCCGGAGCCCCAAGCCCTAACTTACCATTCCCAAACCACGATAAAGGCCCTCAGGCAGTTCACACTAAACCCTGAACCCTAAACCCTATATAAGCCTAAACCCTAAACCCTGAACCCTAAACCCTAAACCCGAAACCCTAAGATTCCACGGTTCAGGGTAGGGCCCCTCAGACATTGGCAGCTGGGCCATCACCTCGGAGACATGCGGGGCTAGTCCAACAACGGGTCCCCTTTTGGGCCCGGGGAGAAAACAGAAACTTTGAACCCAAAATCCTAAACCCCAAAACAGCATGATGTTGGTTTAGGATTTAGGGGTTAGGGTGCAGGGTTTAGGGTTAGGGTTTGGGGTTGGGGGTTTGGGGTTTAGGGTTTGGGGTTTGGGGTTTAGGATAAAGGTGTCCAAATTACCCACAAGACGGACCTCACAAATTCGGGAACCACATCTAAGATACTCAGGGGAGGAAGGCAGGGTCCGAGGTCGGCTGGTGGGTTTCGGGTTTTCTCGGAATTTTCGGGGTTTCGGGGTTGCTTGCTTGGGCTTTCTGTTGGATTTCGGGCTGTTGTCAGTTGTGCTGTGAGGGATCTTAAGCGCGTGGCATTGGCATGCAGCTTCCCCAATTCTTAACTGTGAACGGAAGCTCAGGTAGTTTAGGGATGAAAGATTAGGGGCTCACGGTTGATGCTTTCCTGCAGCAACCATCAGCCCCCTGAAACCCAAGCTCGGACTCTCGAAGAAGGCTCACGAAATCCTAAGAATGCTAAAATCCCTCCAAGCCCTTCACCAAAGCCCCGCCCACCCCCTCCCCCCCCCCCAACCCTCCCCTTCAAGCCCGGCTGATTTGTCTTCCTGGCTCTTGGTAAGCAACTATGTTGTGGGCACCCCAGTCCCTACTTACTTCTTCAAGAAGCGGAATAATTAGACCCCTTATCTTGCCCCCTAAATCCTAAATATCCTTATAGGGTTGTTAAAAGCCCCTCTTGACTCCTAAGGACCCTAGAACATCCGGAAATCCACCCAACAAAAAACCACAAAACGCCCTGAAGCCGCCCGCTGCGCTTCGCTTTTTCTTTTTGGTGCTTCGCTGCCCCCGGTGCGTCGCTGGCTCAGCCCTTGAGGACACGCGCACCGCGGCCTCGGCCCTTGCCCATCATGCCCATGCCCTGGCCAAGAGGTCTCTGTTTAGGGTACTGTGTAGGGCTTACAACTTTTTGGGGGGGGTTTGGTCAAGAGTTTATAGGGTTTTGTGTGAAGGCTTATGCTTACGATTTTTTCGGGGTTTATCCGGGGTGTGTAAGGTGAGGTTTGTGAAGATTGGGGTTTATAGCAATTGGGGTTTTCTGAGGCTGAGGGTTCAGGGTCTAGGGTTCAGGGCTTTAGGGTTGCAAGGCTTGGGGCGTAGGGTTACTAGGTTGGGGCCCCTGAAGCACCCCCACAAGATCTTGCAATACTGGAACCTTCCAAACTCCAATAAGGGAACAGCAAAAGACTTCCCGTGAGCCAACTTTTAGAAAACCAAAACCCTAAACCCTGGTTTAGGTTTCAGGGGGCAGCTTGCCATTGCCGAGATTTGGCGCTCGCATTTGGCTGGTGTAGCCCCTACAGCCACCCTCCCCCCCCCCCGCCAAAAAAAAGGGCTTGTATAGGGTGTTCCGGGGTGTGGTTCGGTTTCAGGAAACAAGGAGGGAAACAGAGACACAGAGACACGGAGACACAGAGACACAGAGACACAGAGACACAGCGAGCGGGGCTCGCAAAAAAAAACACAGCGAGCGAGGGCGCCTTGCCCTTGCCTTTGCCCTTGCCTGGCATGCCCTGGGGCTTCTCGCTCTGCGGATTCTTCACCGTCCTGGGCACGGCAGGGGCTTTGAGCAGCTTGGGGCCTCACATACCCACACCCTAAAGCATAATTCCCTAAACTCCTAAACCCCTAAATGCCCCTAAACTCCTCAACCCTAAACCCTAAACTCTATACCCTAAGGAACCCGAATAAACCATAAACCCTCGACCTCTTCCCCACCAGATGCGATGCCCAGCCGCTCGTCGATGGAGAGAATGAGGCAGGCGGCCTGACCCAGCTGAAGAGCCCCCTCAAGCCCTAAACTTAAACCCTAAGCCCTAAACCCTGAACCCTGAACCCTCAACCCTAAACACCCAAACACTCTAAGCCCTGGCTTCGTGACGGCGATCGGCCTCCGTCGCTGCGTTGATCGCGCTCTCCTTGACAAGAACGGGCTCCTGGGTGCCGCACAGCACAGGCTCTCAGGGTTCAGGGTTCACGGTTCAAGGTTTAGGGTTCAGGGTTCAGGGTTCAGGGTTCAGGGTTTAGGGTTTGCGCCCGGGGGTTTAGGGTTCGAGAGTTTAGGGCTTGTGGGGTCTGAGTCTTACGGGGTTGGGTCTAAACTCAAACCCTCAACCCTAAACCCTAAACCCTAAAACCCTAAACCCTGAACCCGAAAGGTTTTTGTCGGCTCGAAGGCTTGGGGCAGGCAGGCTTTCTGACGCGGGTGTGGGCGTGTGGGTTCAAGGCAGCTCAGGGTGTGTAGCGTTCTCTTCAAAGTTTTGGGCCTCTGAGAGGCATCCACCGGCACACCAGGGCCGAACTTGAGTTTAAGAAGTTGATCTGACGCAAAAAACCCACCCTGCATCCCAAGTGCACAAAGCAGACCCTTGGCTACCAAGCCTTAAACTCTAGACCATCCAAATCCAAATCCCGAAGCCCCGAAATATCCCGGCGCCGCAGGTATCCTAAAAGCCCCCGCCCACAAACCGCTAAACTCAGCCCGAACACAAGAGAACTCCCAGGACAATGCACGGCTTTGGGGTCCAGATGTGCAAGGGCCTTCGCATTTTTCGGGGATTGCTGGCCAGGTGCCCAGATGTAGCTTAGGAAGGCATCGCACACCTGGGCAAGATGTCCACCGTCCGGCCCAGGAGGTTTGGGGCTCACGCAAAATCGGAGCAGAAAGCCTCCCTCCCTTCTTCGAACACGCACCAAGATTTAGGATCTTCATGAGAAGGAGAGATACAGAGAGAAAGAGAGAGAAAGAGAGAGAGAGAGAGAGAGAGCGAGAGAGAGAGAGAGCCCTGGCTTCGTTCTAAAAACCTAAGCTAGACTCTCATAGACCCGTAGCTCTGGAAGAAGCCCAATTGAAGTCAAGTGGCGGTGCAGTTAATGCAGTCGACACCAAACCACCTTGCGTGGGTTCGTCTCGGGATTGGGTTTTGGGATTGAAGGTTGAGGGTTTGCTGCAGTGTGCTGCTCATGCACCCTATTCCCCGCATGCAGTTCATAAAACGGCAAATGTGCAGGCAGTGCTGTGCGCTGTGGGTTCTCCGCATTTCACCCCGCGCCATTTTAACCCCTTCAAGTACGCTTTGGGGGCTTTGGGGTTTAGGGCCTTTAGGCTTTACCGTTACATGTTGAAGTGCGCCGTTCGCTCAAAGCCACCATGTCGCTTACCTTCCTGTCGCTTACCTCCCTGGTACTATTGTGCTGGTATCAGTGGGGCGCGGGGACTTAAACACCGTCCGTTTTGGGTAACCCTTGACTGACCCTAAATCATTTAAACCCTAAGCCCCTAAACCCTCAACCCCAAACCCTTCACCCTAAACCCCAAACCCCAAACCCCAAACCCTAAACCCTGAACCCTAAACCCTAAACCCCAAACCCCGCGAGCCCAGAATCTCCATGCGAAGCCCAGCCACCGGCCCTCCGGACCCGCCGTCGCGTGCTTGGAGCGCAGCTGGTTCCTTCAGATACTAGATACTGATGCTTAAGGGGGTTTAGGGTTTGGGGTTTGAGGGTTTGAGGGTTAAGGGTTTAGGGCTTAGGCTTAGGGCGTTAGGGGTTTAGGGTTTCGGGTTTAGGGCTTCGAGTTTGGGGTTGAGAGTGGGGTTTTAAGGTTTGGGTTCGCGGTTTAAGGTTTGGGTTTGGGGTTGAAGGTTTCGGGTTTTGGGGTTTGGAGTGTTGAGGGGTCTAGGTTCATTCCGTGGAGGTTTGGTTCTTGCTGTCATGGGCGCAAGTCAGCTAAACCATGCCCGCGTTGGTACTTGACCAGCCTGGAATACGAGTTTGAGTGCATGTCCCAAGACAGATGCAAAGGAAGCAGCACTCATTCACTTCCTTGCTCTGTTGTACATACCTAAACCCTAAACCCTAAACCCTAAACCCTAAACCCTAAACCCTAAACCCTAAACCCTGGTTACAAACAATGGCAGCAATTTGCGTTCTGCTGTTACAACCGGAAGCCGGAAGTCCGCGTGGCCCAACGGTTTCTCCATGTACTGGGAACACCCTTGTAGAAATTTAGGCTTCCAAGGGCGCATTGGGTGATGCAGGGATGAAACCTAGAGCCCATAGAACTTCTACTTTTTTCCGGATCACCCTCAGTCAGGGGCCCTCCAAATTTCCACCTTCAGCACCGGCAAGTTTGGGGAACAAGCTTCGATGGCCCCGATTTGGGGGGGGGGGGGGGCTGAATCATATGGTTCAGCGTCGAGCGTCCTGGGCCCCCCCGCCCCCCATGGTATCCCCCCCCCCCCCCAAGCCTACTCTACGGTCCCTAAACCCTAAACCCTAAACCCTAAACCCTAAACCCTAAACCCTAAACCCTAAACCCTAAACCCCTAAACCGTAAACCCTAAACCCCAAACCCTAAAACCTAAACCCTAACCCTAAACCCTAAACCTTAAGTCTTAAACCTTAAACCCTAAACCCTAAAACCCTGAACCCTAAACCCTAACCCTAAAACCAACCCCCAACCACACCACAGGGGGGGGGGATCATCTTAGTACCCCATCCGCGGGGAAAACCCTAAACCCTAAACCCTAAACCCTAAACCCTAAAACCCTAAAACCCTAAACCCTAAACCCTAAACCCTAAACCCTAAAACCCTAAACCCTAAACCCTAAACCCTAAACCCTAAAACCCTAAAACCCTAAAACCCGAAACCCTAAACCCTAAACCCTAAAACCCTAAGACCAACCCCCAACCACACCACAAGGGGGGGGGGGGTACCATTGGGGGGGGGGGGGGGGGGGGGGGGGGGGGGGGGGGGGGGCTTAAATAGGGTTTATTTGGAAGCTGGCACTCGTGTTCACAAGAGGAAAAAAGGCCCCAAAACGTATACTTATTTACAAGAGCCAACTTCCAAATAGACCCTATTTTAGGTCCTAGGGGGGGTCCCAGGCCTGAATTAAATATGAAGGCCCCGATTTAAATATGAATATTTAATTCGGGAGCTTCATATTTAAATTATTTAATTCGGGCCCGGGAATTAAATAATTTAAATAATTTAAGTAATTTAAATAATTTAAATAATTTAAATCCTGGAGGGGGGGGGGCGGGCCTCCTCCCGCAGGAGGAATTAAATAATTTAAATATGAAGGCCCCGAATTAAATATGAATATTTAATTCGGAGCCTTCATATTTAAATTATTTAATTCTTCCTGCGGGAGGAGGCCCGCCCCCCCCCTCCAGGATTTAAAATATTTAAATTATTTAAATTATTTAAATTATTTAAATTATTTAAATTATTTAATTACCGGGCCCGATTTAAATAATTTAAATATGAAGGCCACGATTTAAATATGAATATTTAATTCGGGAGCTTCATATTTAAATTATTTAATTCGGGCCCGGGAATTAAATAATTTAAATAATTTAAATACTGGGTCGAGGGGGGGGGGCGGGCCTCTCCCGCAGGAGAATTAAATAATTTAAATTATTGAAGGCCCCGAATTAAATATTACTATTTAAGTCGGGGCCTTTCATATTAAATTATCTAATTTTCCTCCTGCGGGAGGAGGGCCCCCCCCCCCCCCCTCCAGGATTTAAAATATTTAAATTATTTAAATTATTTAATTACCGGGCCCGATTAAATAATTTAAATATGAAGCTCCCGAAAGTTAATATCATATTTAAAATCGTGGCCTCATATTTAAATTCATTTAAATCCCCGGGCCGGGAAATTAAATAATTAAATACATTTAAATTAATTTAAATTATTTTAAATCCCTGGAGGGGGGGGGGGGGGCCCGGGCCTCCTCCCGAAGGAGGATTAAAAATATTAAATATGAAGGCCCCGAATTTTATTTTTAAAATTAATATTTATTCGGGGCTTTTTCATATTTAAAGATTATTTTAATTCCTTCCTTGCGGGAGGAGGCCCGGCCCCCCCCCCCCCTCCAGGATTTTTTTTTATTTTTTTTTAATTTTTTTTTTTTTTTTTTT
>CAJNDS010002588.1:75000-212231 GCA_905221605.1 Symbiodinium natans | reverse complement strand
AGGCCCGAATTAAATATTCATATTTAAATCGAGGCCTTCATATTTAAAATATTTAATTCCTCCTGGGGGAGGAGGCCCGCCCCCCCCCCCTCCAGGATTTAAATTATTTAAAGTATTTAAATTGTTCAAATTATTTAATTCCCGGGCCCGATTTAAATAATTTAAATATGAAGGCCATCATTTAAATATGAATATTTAATTCGGGAGCTTCATATTTAAATTATGTAAATCGGGCCCGGGAATTAAATAATTTAAATAATTTAAATAATTAAATAATTTAAATCCTGGAGGGGGAGGGGGGCCGGGCTTCCTCCCGCAGGAGGAATTACATAATTTAAATATGAAGGCCCCGAATTAAATATTCATATTTAAATCGGGGCCTTCATATTTAATTTATTTAATTCCTCCTGCGGGAGGGCCCCCTCAATCAGCTTCATCATCATCATCCTCATCCTCATCCGCATCATCATCATCATCTTCATTATCGTCATCATCTTCATCATCTATCATCATCATCTTCATCATATTCATCATCTTTTTTCATCATCCCCATCATCTCTCTCATCTCCACGGTTGTTCCAATATGTTTCATGTGCATCCTTGACATCAATGATCCCAATCAGCTTCTTCATCATCTTCATCATCTTCATCATCTTCATCATTTTCATCATTTTCATCATCTTCATCATCTTCATCATCTTCATCATCTTCATCATCTCCATCATCTTCATCATCTTCATGATCTGCTTCATCTGCTTCATCCTTCATCTGTTTCTTATGTTTCATTGCTTCTTGGGGCCCAGGAGGGCCTGGGGCAGGAGCAACTTTGCCGGTCAAAACTTGCCGGGATCCCCTTGGCACCCTGGAAAAGTGATGCAAATACCACACAAAACGGGAAAGGGTAGGAACAACTTAGTCGGTCAAAATTTGCCGGGATCCCCTTGGCACCCTGGAAAAGTCCTGCAAATACCACACAAAACGGGAAAGGGTAGGAACAACTTTGCCGGTCAAAATTTGCCGGGATCCCCTTGGCACCCTGGAAAAGTCCTGCAAATACCACACAAAACGGGAAAGGGTAGGAACAACATTTGCCGGTCAAAATTTGCCGGGATTCCCTTGGCACCCCGGAAAAGTGATGCAAATACCACACAAAACGGGAAAGGGTAGGAACAACTTTGCGGGTCAAAATTTGCCGGGATTCCCTTGGCACCCTAGAAAAGTCCTGCAAATACCACACAAAACGGGAAAGGGTAGGAACAACTTTGCCGGTCAAAATTTGCCGGGATTCCCTTGGCACCCTAGAAAAGTGATGCAAATACCACACAAAACGGGAAAGGGTAGGAACAACTTTGCCGGTCAAAATTTGCCGGGATCCCCTTGGCACTCGGGAAAAGTGATGCAAATGCCACACAAAACGGGAACGGGTAGGAACAACTTTGCGGGTCAAAATTTGCCGGGACCCCCTTGGCACCCGGGAAAAGTGATGCAAATACCACACAAAACGGGAAAGGGTAGGAACAACTTTGCCGGTCAAAATTTGCCGGGATCCCCTTGGCACCCTGGAAAAGTGATGCAAATACCACACAAAACGGGAACGGGTAGGAACAACTTTGCCGGTCAAAATTTGCCGGGATTCCCTTGGCACCCTGGAAAAGTCCTGCAAATACCACACAAAACGGGAAAGGGTAGGAACAACTTTGCCGGTCAAAATTTGCCGGGATTCCCTTGGCACCCTGGAAAAGTCCTGCAAATACCACACAAAACGGGAAAGGGTAGGAACAACTTTGCGGGTCAAAATTTGCCGGGATTCCCTTGGCACCCTGGAAAAGTCCTGCAAATACCACACAAAACGGGAAAGGGTAGGAACAACTTTGCCGGTCAAAATTTGCCGGGATCCCCTTGGCACTCGGGAAAAGTGATGCAAATACCACACAAAACGGGAACGGGTAGGAACAACTTTGCGGTCAAAATTTGCCGGGACCCCCTTGGCACCCGGGAAAAGTGATGCAAATACCACACAAAACGGGAAAGGGTAGGAACAACTTTGCCGGTCAAAATTTGCCGGGATCCCCTTGGCACCCTGGAAAAGTGATGCAAATACCACACAAAACGGGAACGGGTAGGAACAACTTAGGAACAACTTTGCCGGTCAAAATTTGCCGGGATTCCCTTGGCACCCTGGAAAAGTCCTGCAAATACCACACAAAACGGGAAAGGGTAGGAACAACTTTGCGGGTCAAAATTTGCCGGGATTCCCTTGGCACCCTGGAAAAGTCCTGCAAATACCACACAAAACGGGAAAGGGTAGGAACAACTTTGCGGGTCAAAATTTGCCGGGATTCCCTTGGCACCCTGGAAAAGTGATGCAAATACCACACAAAACGGGAAAGGGTAGGAACAACTTTGCGGGTCAAAATTTGCCGGGATCCCCTTGGCACCATGGAAAAGTGATGCAAATACCACACAAAACGGGAACGGGTAGGAACAACATTTGCCGGTCAAAATTTGCCGGGATTCCCTTGGCACCCTGGAAAAGTCCTGCAAATACCACACAAAACGGGACAGGGTAGGAACAACTTTGCGGGTCGAAATTTGCCGGGCCCGCAGTGGCGCTCTGGAAAACCAAATCGGGCTGCTCGTCGTACGCGATGAGAAATGCGCGGCTCGATTTGGCCAAATTTTGCCCGGCAAGATTTGGCCAAATCGGGCCCCTGGACATTGAAATGAAATTGATTGTTTAAATTCCCCGATACTAAATCACGAGCCCGGGCCTCCCCCTCAATACTAAATTACGAGCCCGGGTCTCCCTTCTCTTCTCTTGTTCTCTTTTAAATCTCAAAATCACACCAAAGGAAGCTTCTTTTCCTTATTGAATGAAAAAGAAAAAGAAGAAAAGAGATAGGTAAAGACACTGAAGAGCTCCACTGCCTATTGTTTCATTCCTTTCCTCTCTTTCTATGTGTTGTTGTCCTTGTCGTTTCAGAAAGCTAGCAAAATAAGGGCAAGGGGGCTTTAAATTATTAAAATTATTTAATTCCACCCTGGAATTAAATAATTTAAATCATTTAAATAATTTAAATAATTTAAATCCGAAAAGGGGGGGGGGGCCAAAAGTGCCCGGAGGCTGCCCGGCAAAATTTGGCCAAATCGAGCCGCGATAGTTTAAATAATTTCGGGCCTCCAGAAAGGCGCGGCTCGATTTGGCCAAATTTTGCCGGGCAGCCTCCTGGCAAGATTTGGCCAAATCGAGCCGCGCATTTCTCATCGCATACGAAGGGCAGCCCGATTTGGCCAAATTTTGCCCGGAGGCTGCCCGGCAAAATTTGGCCAAATCGAGCCGCGCTTTTCTGGAGGCCCGAAATTATTTAAACTATCGCGGCTCGATTTGGCCAAATTTTGCCGGGCAGTCTGCGGGCAAAATTTGGCCTAATCAGGCTGCTCGTCGTACGCGATGAGAAATGCGCGGCTCGATTTGGCCAAATTTTGCCCGGCAAAAGTTGGCCAAATCGGGCCCCTGGACATTGAAATGAAATTGATTTTTTAACTTCCCCGATAATAAATCACGAGCCCGGGCCTCCCCCTCAATACTAAATTTCGAGCCCGGGTCTCCCTTCTCTTCTCTTGTTCTCTTTTAATTCTCAAATCACACCAAAGGAAGCTTCTTTTCCTTATTGAATGAAAAAGAAAAAGAAGAAAAGAGATAGGTCAAGACCCTGAAGAGCTCCACTGCCTATTGTTTCATTCCTTTTCCTCTCTTTCTATGTGTTGTTTTCCTTGTCGTTTCAGAAAGCTAGCAAAATAAGGGCAAGGGGGCTTCCTGAAGAGGAGAGAGGGCGCCTTTTTTTTTACTTATAGAGGGAAAAGCGAGAGACAAGGAAGGGACAGATGATAGATAAAGAAGAGTGCTATCCGTCTCCTTGTTTCTTGTGTCTTCTCTTCTTTTCAGTTCATCATATTCCTCTTTTCGGCCTGTCTCTTCTGCTCTTTTCCTTACCCTTCTCCTTTTCAAGTTCTTCCTTTTTCGTTTTTCTGTTTCGAAAAGAAAGAGGGAAGGGAGAGAGAAGGGAGAGAGGATAGATAAAGAAGAGTGCCATTTTCTTTGCGCCTTGTTTTGTCTCTCCATCTTCTTTGTTCATCTCTCTTTTCTATTCTTTTCTTGGCTCTTCCCATTAAAATTGTCTTCCTTTTATCTCTCCTCTCTCCTTCTCTTTCCCTTCTCTTCTCCTGTTCCCCTTTAAATGACAAAAACACGAGAAAGGCAGAACAAGAGAGGAATGGAGGCCCTTTTCCTGAATTCTCCTGTTGCAATGAATAAGGAAAAGAGCATAGGAGATAAGGAAGGGAATTGTGGGCGATGGAACGGGTGTCCTTTTTGATAGTTTTCTGCATCTTCAAGGAAGAAAAAAGGACACCCGCCCAAGAAGGAAAAGTAACATAAGAGATAGGGAGGAAATTGAAAAGCTCCTCTCTTTACCTAGTCATTCCCTGTCCTCTCTTCTTTTTTGTTGTTTTTCTTATTCGCTTCAAAAAGCAAAATAACAAAATAAGGGAAAGGCGATTTCCTGAAGAGGAAGAAGGGCGCCTACCTGTGAATAGCAAGGTTGATTTTTTCTAATTAGGGAGAGACTTGCCCCGCCTGAGCCTCCCTGGCCTGCTTGTTGTGGCCACATTCCGGTACAGTTGCGCTTCCAGAAAAATGGCATCCTTGTTATCTCCTCTCACTTCCCTTTCCCTTCTCTCCTTCTGTTTCCTTCTGACTGATAAACCACAAGAAAGGAACTTGTATGATAAGGCAGTGGAAGGGTAAGCAGAGGGTGACTCCTGGCGCGTGGACCGGTCCATACTTCGTCATACCCCTCCTCTCGGCCTATCTCTTCTGTTCCTTTCCTTACCCTTCTCCTTCTCATAGTTCTTCCTTTTTGTTCTCTTATTTCGAAAAGAAAGATGGCAGGGAGAGATAAGGAAGAGAGGATAGATAAAGAGTGAGTGCCATTTTCTCTGCGCCTTGTTTTGTCTCTCCCTCTTCTCTATTCATCTCTCTTCTATTCTTTTCTTTGCTCTTCCCATTAACAATGCAATCCTTTTGTCTCTCCTCTCTCCTTCTCTCTCCCTTCTCTTCTCCTGTTCCCCTTTAAATGACAAAAACGCAAGAAAGGAAGAACAAGAGGGGAATGGAGGCCATGTTCCTTTCTTTTCCAATGGATGGGGAAAGTGAGCGGGGTTGGCTCCTTGTCCGTAGACCCTCCCCACGCTGCAGCAAATCCCTCCTCTCGCCCTATCGCCTCTGTTCTTTTCCTTGTTCCCAAACGGAAAAAGAAAATGGGTTCCTTTACATGTTCATTGTTCTTCCTTTTGTTTTCTATTTAAAAGGGAAAGATAAGAAAGAGAGGAAAGAAGAAAACGAGCACCATCCTCTCTTTGCCTGATTTTGCACCTCCCTCTCCTGTCTTCATTTCTCTTCCATGACTTTCATTGCTCTTCCCATGAAAATTGTTTCCTTTTGATCTCTCCTCTCTCCTTTCTCTCTCCCTTCTCTTCTCTTGTTCTCTTTTGAATCTCAAAATCACACCAAAGGAAGCTTCTTTTCCTTATTGAATTAAAAAGAAAAAGAAGAAAAGAGATAGGTAAAGACACTGAAGAGCTCCACTGCCTATTGTTTCATTCCCTTTCCTCTCTTTCTATGTGTTGTTTTCCTTGTCGTTTCAGAAAGCTAGCAAAATAAGGGCAAGGGGGCTTCCTGAAGAGGAGAGAGGGCACCTATTTTTTAATTATAGAGGGAAAAGCGAGAGACAAGGAAGGGACAGATGATAGATAAAGAAGAGTGCTATCCGTCTCCTTGTTTATTGTGTCTTCTCTTCTTTTCAGTACCCCTCCAGAAAATTCAAATGGCCTCCTTGTTGTCTCTCCTCTCTCACTTCCCTTGCCCTTCTCTCCTTCTGTTACCTTTTAACTAATATAACACAAGAAAGGAACTTGTATGATAAAGCAGTGGAAGGGTAAGCAGAGAGTGACTCCTTGCGCGTGGACCTTGCCCATACTTCATCATATCCCTCTTTTCGGCCTGTCTCTTCTGCTCTTTTCCTTACCCTTCTCCTTTCAAGTTCTTCCTTTTTCGTTTTTCTGTTTCGAAAAGAAAGAGGGAAGGGAGAGAGAAGGGAGAGAGGATAGATAAAGAAGAGTGCCATTTTCTTTGCGCCTTGTTTTTGTCTCTCCATCTTCTTTGTTCATCTCTCTTTTCTATTCTTTTCTTGGCTCTTCCCATTAAAATTGTCTTCCTTTTATCTCTCCTCTCTCCTTCTCTTTCCCTTCTCTTCTCCTGTTCCCCTTTAAATGACAAAAACACAAGAAAGGAAGAACAAGAGGGGAATGGAGGCCCTTTTCCTGTATTCTCCTGTTGCAATGAATACAGAAAAGAGCATAGGAGATAAGGAAGGGAATTGAGGAGCTCCTTTCGCTACTTTCTTATGCCCTTTCCTTTGTATCTACCACACAAAAACACCACTCTCAGCTTCCAAGAATACTCTCGTGGAGACGCATTGGTTAGTCTAAAAACCCGAGTCTCAGCTTCCAAATAGACCCTATTTAAGCCACCCACGGGGGGGGGGGGGGGCCGGGCTTCCTCCCGCAGGAGGAATTAAATAATTTAAATATGAAGGCCCCGAATTAAATATTCATATTTAAATCGGGGCCTTCATATTTAAATTATTTAATTCCTCCTGCGGGAGGGCCCCCTCAATCAGCTTCATCATCATCATCCTCATCCTCATCCGCATCATCATCATCATCTTCATTATCGTCATCATCTTCATCATCTATCATCATCATCTTCATCATCTTCATCATCTTTTTTCATCATCCCCATCATCTCTCTCATCTCCACGGTTGTTTCAATATGTTTCATGTGCATCCTTGACATCAATGATCCCAATCAGCTTCATCATCATCTTCATCATCTTCATCATCTTCATCATCTTCATCATTTTCATCATCTTCATCATCTTCATCGTTTTCATCATCTTCATCATCTCCATCATCTTCATCATCTTCATGATCTGCTTCATCTGCTTCATCCTTCATCTGTTTCTTATGTTTCATTGCTTCTTGGGGCCCAGGAGGGCCTGGGGCAGGAGCAACTTTGCCGGTCAAAACTTGCCGGGATCCCCTTGGCACCCTGGAAAAGTGATGCAAATACCACACAAAACGGGAAAGGGTAGGAACAACTTTGTCGGTCAAAATTTGCCGGGATCCCCTTGGCACCCTGGAAAAGTCCTGCAAATACCACACAAAACGGGAAAGGGTAGGAACAACTTTGCCGGTCAAAATTTGCCGGGATCCCCTTGGCACCCTGGAAAAGTCCTGCAAATACCACACAAAACGGGAAAGGGTAGGAACAACATTTGCCGGTCAAAATTTGCCGGGATTCCCTTGGCACCCCGGAAAAGTGATGCAAATACCACACAAAACGGGAAAGGGTAGGAACAACTTTGCGGGTCAAAATTTGCCGGGATTCCCTTGGCACCCTAGAAAAGTCCTGCAAATACCACACAAAACGGGAAAGGGTAGGAACAACTTTGCCGGTCAAAATTTGCCGGGATTCCCTTGGCACCCTAGAAAAGTCCTGCAAATACCACACAAAACGGGAAAGGGTAGGAACAACTTTGCCGGTCAACATTTGCCGGGATCCCCTTGGCACTCGGGAAAAGTGATGCAAATGCCACACAAAACGGGAACGGGTAGGAACAACTTTGCGGGTCAAAATTTGCCGGGACCCCCTTGGCACCCGGGAAAAGTCCTGCAAATACCACACAAAACGGGAAAGGGTAGGAACAACTTTGCCGGTCAAAATTTGCCGGGATCCCCTTGGCACCCTGGAAAAGTCCTGCAAATACCACACAAAACGGGAAAGGGTAGGAACAACTTTGCCGGTCAAAATTTGCCGGGATTCCCTTGGCACCCTGGAAAAGTGATGCAAATACCACACAAAACGGGAAAGGGTAGGAACAACTTTGCGGGTCAAAATTTGCCGGGATTCCCTTGGCACCCTGGAAAAGCCCTGCAAATACCACACAAAACGGGAAAGGGTAGGAACAACTTTGCCGGTCAAAATTTGCCGGGATTCCCTTGGCACCCTGGAAAAGTCCTGCAAATACCACACAAAACGGGAAAGGGTAGGAACAACTTTGCCGGTCAAAATTTGCCGGGATCCCCTTGGCACTCGGGAAAAGTGATGCAAATACCACACAAAACGGGAACGGGTAGGAACAACTTTGCGGGTCAAAATTTGCCGGGACCCCCTTGGCACCCGGGAAAAGTGATGCAAATACCACACAAAACGGGAAAGGGTAGGAACAACTTTGCCGGTCAAAATTTGCCGGGATCCCCTTGGCACCCTTGAAAAGTGATGCAAATACCACACAAAACGGGAACGGGTAGGAACAACTTTGCCGGTCAAAATTTGCCGGGATTCCCTTGGCACCCTGGAAAAGTCCTGCAAATACCACACAAAACGGGAAAGGGTAGGAACAACTTTTCCGGTCAAAATTTGCCAGGATTCCCTTGGCACCCTGGAAAAGTCCTGCAAATACCACACAAAACGGGAAAGGGTAGGAACAACTTTGCGGGTCAAAATTTGCCGGGATTCCCTTGGCACCCTGGAAAAGTGATGCAAATACCACACAAAACGGGAAAGGGTAGGAACAACTTTGCGGGTCAAAATTTGCCGGGATCCCCTTGGCACCATGGAAAAGTGATGCAAATGCCACACAAAACGGGAATGGGTAGGAACAACATTTGCCGGTCAAAATTTGCCGGGATTCCCTTGGCACCCTGGAAAAGTCCTGCAAATACCACACAAAACGGGACAGGGTAGGAACAACTTTGCGGGTCGAAATTTGCCGGGCCCGCAGTGGCGCTCTGGAAAACCAAATCGGGCTGCTCGTCGTACGCGATGAGAAATGCGCGGCTCGATTTGGCCAAATTTTGCCCGGCAAGATTTGGCCAAATCGGGCCCCTGGACATTGAAATGAAATTGATTGTTTAAATTCCCCGATACTAAATCACGAGCCCGGGCCTCCCCCTCAATACTAAATTACGAGCCCGGGTCTCCCTTCTCTTCTCTTGTTCTCTTTTAAATCTCAAAATCACACCAAAGGAAGCTTCTTTTCCTTATTGAATGAAAAAGAAAAAGAAGAAAAGAGATAGGTAAAGACACTGAAGAGCTCCACTGCCTATTGTTTCATTCCTTTCCTCTCTTTCTATGTGTTGTTGTCCTTGTCGTTTCAGAAAGCTAGCAAAATAAGGGCAAGGGGGCTTTAAATTATTAACATTATTTAATTCCACCCTGGAATTAAATAATTTAAATCATTTAAATAATTTAAATAATTTAAATCCGAAAAGGGGGGGGGCCAAAAGTGCCCGGAGGCTGCCCGGCAAAATTTGGCCAAATCGAGCCGCGATAGTTTAAATAATTTCGGGCCTCCAGAAAGGCGCGGCTCGATTTGGCCAAATTTTGCCGGGCAGCCTCCTGGCAAGATTTGGCCAAATCGAGCCGCGCATTTCTCATCGCATACGAAGGGCAGCCCGATTTGGCCAAATTTTGCCCGGAGGCTGCCCGGCAAAATTTGGCCAAATCGAGCCGCGCTTTTCTGGAGGCCCGAAATTATTTAAACTATCGCGGCTCGATTTGGCCAAATTTTGCCGGGCAGTCTGCGGGCAAAATTTGGCCTAATCAGGCTGCTCGTCGTACGCGATGAGAAATGCGCGGCTCGATTTGGCCAAATTTTGCCCGGCAAAAGTTGGCCAAATCGGGCCCCTGGACATTGAAATGAAATTGATTTTTTAACTTCCCCGATAATAAATCACGAGCCCGGGCCTCCCCCTCAATACTAAATTTCGAGCCCGGGTCTCCCTTCTCTTCTCTTGTTCTCTTTTAATTCTCAAATCACACCAAAGGAAGCTTCTTTTCCTTATTGAATGAAAAAGAAAAAGAAGAAAAGAGATAGGTCAAGACCCTGAAGAGCTCCACTGCCTATTGTTTCATTCCTTTTCCTCTCTTTCTATGTGTTGTTTTCCTTGTCGTTTCAGAAAGCTAGCAAAATAAGGGCAAGGGGGCTTCCTGAAGAGGAGAGAGGGCGCCCTTTTTTTTTTACTTATAGAGGGAACAGCGAGAGACAAGGAAGGGACAGATGATAGATAAAGAAGAGTGCTATCCGTCTCCTTGTTTCTTGTGTCTTCTCTTCTTTTCAGTTCATCATATTCCTCTTTTCGGCCTGTCTCTTCTGCTCTTTTCCTTACCCTTCTCCTTTTCAAGTTCTTCCTTTTTCGTTTTTCTGTTTCGAAAAGAAAGAGGGAAGGGAGAGAGAAGGGAGAGAGGATAGATAAAGAAGAGTGCCATTTTCTTTGCGCCTTGTTTTGTCTCTCCATCTTCTTTGTTCATCTCTCTTCTATTCTTTTCTTGGCTCTTCCCATTAAAATTGTCTTCCTTTTATCTCTCCTCTCTCCTTCTCTTTCCCTTCTCTTCTCCTGTTCCCCTTTAAATGACAAAAACACGAGAAAGGAAGAACAAGAGAGGAATGGAGGCCCTTTTCATGAATTCTCCTGTTGCAATGAATAAGGAAAAGAGCATAGGAGATAAGGAAGGGAATTGTGGGCGATGGAACGGGTGTCCTTTTTGATAGTTTTCTGCATCTTCAAGGAAGAAAAAAGGACACCCGCCCAAGAAGGAAAAGTAACATAAGAGATAGGGAGGAAATTGAAAAGCTCCTCTCTTTACCTAGTCATTCCCTGTCCTCTCTTCTTATTTGTTGTTTTTCTTATTCGCTTCAAAAAGCAAAATAACAAAATAAGGGAAAGGCGATTTCCTGAAGAGGAAGAAGGGCGCCTACCTGTGAATAGCAAGGTTGATTTTTTCTTATTAGGGAGAGACTTGCCCCGCCTGAGCCTCCCTGGCCTGCTTGTTGTGGCCACATTCCGGCACAGTTGCGCTTCCAGAAAAATGGCATCCTTGTTATCTCCTCTCACTTCCCTTTCCCTTCTCTCCTTCTGTTTCCTTCTGACTGATAAACCACAAGAAAGGAACTTGTATGATAAGGCAGTGGAAGGGTAAGCAGAGGGTGACTCCTGGCGCGTGGACCGGTCCATACTTCATCATACCCCTCCTCTCGGCCTATCTCTTCTGTTCCTTTCCTTACCCTTCTCCTTCTCATAGTTCTTCCTTTTTGTTTTCTTATTTCGAAAAGAAAGATGGCAGGGAGAGATAAGGAAGAGAGGATAGATAAAGAGTGAGTGCCATCTTCTCTGCGCCTTGTTTTGTCTCTCCCTCTTCTCTATTCATCTCTCTTCTATTCTTTTCTTTGCTCTTCCCATTAACAATGCAATCCTTTTGTCTCTCCTCTCTCCTTCTCTCTCCCTTCTCTTCTCCTGTTCCCCTTTAAATGACAAAAACGCAAGAAAGGAAGAACAAGAGGGGAATGGAGGCCATGTTCCTTTCTTTTCCAATGGATGGGGAAAGTGAGCGGGGTTGGCTCCTTGTCCGTAGACCCTCCCCACGCTGCAGCAAATCCCTCCTCTCGCCCTATCGCCTCTGTTCTTTTCCTTGTTCCCAAACGGAAAAAGAAAATGGGTTCCTTTTGTTTTTTATTTAAAAGGGAAAGATAAGAAAGAGAGGAAAGAAGAAACGAGCACCATCTTCTCTTTGCCTGATTTTGCACCTCCCTCTCCTGTCTTCATTCCTCTTCCATGATTTTCATTGCTCTTCCCATGAAAATTGTTTCCTTTTGATCTCTCCTCTCTCCTTTCTCTCTCCCTTCTCTTCTCTTGTTCTCTTTTGAATCTCAAAATCACACCAAAGGAAGCTTCTTTTCCTTATTGAATTAAAAAGAAAAAGAAGAAAAGAGATAGGTAAAGACACTGAAGAGCTCCACTGCCTATTGTTTCATTCCCTTTCCTCTCTTTCTATGTGTTGTTTTCCTTGTCGTTTCAGAAAGCTAGCAAAATAAGGGCAAGGGGGCTTCCTGAAGAGGAGAGAGGGCACCTATTTTTTAATTATAGAGGGAAAAGCGAGAGACAAGGAAGGGAGAGATGATAGATAAAGAAGAGTGCTATCCGTCTCCTTGTTTATTGTGTCTTCTCTTCTTTTCAGTACCCCTCCAGAAAATTCAAATGGCCTCCTTGTTGTCTCTCCTCTCTCACTTCCCTTGCCCTTCTCTCCTTCTGTTACCTTTTAACTAATATAACACAAGAAAGGAACTTGTATGATAAAGCAGTGGAAGGGTAAGCAGAGAGTGACTCCTTGCGCGTGGACCTTGCCCATACTTCATCATATCCCTCTTTTCGGCCTGTCTCTTCTGCTCTTTTCCTTACCCTTCTCCTTTTCAAGTTCTTCCTTTTTCGTTTTTCTGTTTCGAAAAGAAAGAGGGAAGGGAGAGAGAAGGGAGAGAGGATAGATAAAGAAGAGTGCCATTTTCTTTGCGCCTTGTTTTGTCTCTCCATCTTCTTTGTTCATCTCTCTTTTCTATTCTTTTCTTGGCTCTTCCCATTAAAATTGTCTTCCTTTTATCTCTCCTCTCTCCTTCTCTTTCCCTTCTCTTCTCCCTTTCCCCTTTAAATGACAAAAACACAAGAAAGGAAGAACAAGAGGGGAATGGAGGCCCTTTTCCTGTATTCTCCTGTTGCAATGAATACAGAAAAGAGCATAGGAGATAAGGAAGGGAATTGAGGAGCTCCTTTCGCTACTTTCTTATGCCCTTTCCTTTGTATCTACCACACAAAAACACCACTCTCAGCTTCCAAGAATACTCTCGTGGAGACGCATTGGTTAGTCTAAAAACCCGAGTCTCAGCTTCCAAATAGACCCTATTTAAGCCACCCACGGGGGGGGGGGCCCGCCGGGGCTGAATCATATATTAGGGGGCCCTTGTTTTCGTAAACCCCCATATCTTGAGGCCGCGGGGAGAAGATCGCCAAAAAAGGCAGGTTGGAGAAGGTGAGTCGAAGTCGAAAGTACCCCTAACCCTAACCCCCAACCCTAACCTTAAACCCTAAATTCTGACCCCTAACTCCTAACTCCTAACCCCTGCTAAACCCTAACCCTATAGACCCTAGACCCTAAACCCTAACCCTCCCCCCGGCCCCTTACCGCCATCCTGAACACGGACATCAAGAAATCAATGCAGCTGTCAAGCTCGAGGAAGCAGATCTTGGGACTGCTTTCTGGCTTCTGTCGGTACGGAATGAGGGTCTTGGTAGGGAATGAGGGCTTAGGGACCTTGCATCCTCCTGCATATACCCTTTAAGAAACTATCTATGGCACTCATTATTTACTTCCCCAAGCCCTAGCCCTAAACCCTAACCCTAAACCCTAAACCCTAAACCCTAAACCCTAAACCCTAAACCCTAAACCCTAAACCCTAAACCCTAAACCCTAAACCCAGGCGTCTGGTTCTGGGCTTGTTCTGTGCCGAGCTGCAGCATCTTGGTGCCATCCGCACCGCTGTTCTGGGCAAGAGTCATTGGGATGACCTGTGGCGGAGCTTGCTGGGTTCCCCAGACAGCCGAGGAAAGGGTGTAGGGTTTAGGAGTTTAGGGGTTTAGGAGCTTAGGAGTTTAGGGGTTTAGGGGTTTAGGAGTTTAGGAGTTGTAGGACATGCCTTGGGGTTAGTGGCAGGCCATCCCATGCAGCAGAGTTTTGGAGTTTTGTGTCGAAGCCACGAGCCAGCTCGGAACAATGGATTGGATGAGGGGGGGTACCCCTACTTTGGAGTAGACCCTGGAAAAAGGAGTATACACTTTTAGGTAGAAGTCGCTATTGCTATACTAGGAACCCAAAACCAAAAAGAGCATTAAAGTATAGTACTCCAGCACCCAGGTACTCTTTCGGGGAAGCCCCCTATTTGTCGCGCTCCGTGCCCGGAAGGGCACGGAGCGTCTGTCCGCCATGATCGGCTTTGAACCGGCTTTTGCGTTGTTCAGGACTCAGTGCGGCTTCCTGGGGAGCATGCTCAATATGAACCCCTGCACTCGAATCTGAAGGTGTGGGGGAAAATGGCCTGTGGCTTTAAGGCATTTTGGAGCACTCCGAATTGAGATTTCGATCATATAAACCCCTAGACCGCAACTGGGCTTTTCACCGCGTCTTGCCTCGAGAGCTCGAGCAAAGTAGTTGATGACCAGCTGCTGCTTGCCTTCACACAGGAGGCCCTAAACCCCAGAAAACACATGTTCGGGCTTCGGGCTCCGGATTTCGGCCTTAGGACTTAGCCGGGCTTTTGGGGGCTATTAGGTACCCCACATTTTCATCGGGATGGTCTCTGAACTCTAAAGGCCTTGCCCCAACAATCAGACTTCCTCTTCAGACTCTAGGTGCAATGCGAGCTTGGCCCGTACAGCCCTCTGAAAATATTCCTACACAAGATCCTCTTGCACCCAGCAATGGAAAACTAAACATAGGCATACTTCGCCAAACCCTAAACCTCCAACTCGGTGTGGGGGGTTCAGGGTGGATAGCGTAGGGGTCGGAATAATTCCTAGAACATTCCCTTATAGTCCCTGTATATTTGTACTACAATAACTCCCAAAACCCTGTTCTATTTATTCAGGCCCCGAAAGTATCTTTCAGTACCAGCGGAAGCACATCAAAAGATCTCGAGACGCATCGCCTGAGATCGTCCGCGCGTACTCGCGGAGGTATCTGCTGAGCTCCATCTCAACCTCACCCGTTTAAGGTTTAGGGTTTAGGGTTTAGGGTTTAGGGTTTAGGGTTTAGGGTTTAGGGTTTAGGGTTTAGGGTTTAGGGTTTAGGGTTTAGGGTTTAGGGTTTAGGGTTTAGGGTTTAGGGTTTAGGGTTTAGGGTTTAGGGTTAGGGTTAGGGTTTAGGGTTTAGGTTAGGAGTGTAGGGTTTAGGGTTTAGGGTTAGCAGGTTTAGGGTTTAGGGTTTGGGGTAGGGTTTAGGTTTAGGGTTCGGGTTTAGGTTTTAGGGTTAGGGTTAGGGTTTAGGGTTTAAGGGGTTAGGGTTTTAGGGTTTAGGGTTTAGGGTTTTAGGGTGTGGGTTAGGTTTAGGGTTAGGGTTTAGGTTCGGCGTTTGGCGTTTAGGGTTTGGGTTTAGGGTTTAGGTTTAGGGCTTTAGGGTTTAGGGTTACACCAGAGCGTTTTAGGGTTTAGGCTGTAGGGGTTTAGGTTTAGGGGTTTAGGGGTTTAGGGTTTAGGGTTAGGGTTTAGGTTTAGGGTTTAGGGTTTCGGGTTTTAGGGTTTAGGGGTTAGGTTTAGGGTTTAGGGTTTAGGGTTTAGGGTTTAGGGTTTAGGGTTTAGGGTTTAGGGTTTAGGGTTTAGGGTTTAGGGTTTAGGGCCCTTGAGCCCCTGACGCCCACACCCAGGACCCAGAAACCTCAACTCTGAAGCTTTCAACGACCCCCGAGCACCCTCAGCATGCTTGTTGCTCGGTCGAGGCAGAGTTCAGCACAGGTTGCATGCATCAAGTGAAGTGGACGGAGGGTGATGGCCTTTCGCCTCTTTGCTATGCTGAACTCGAAGCACTTTTGCAAAAATTGCAATATGAGTGTTTTCAATATGGTTATACACCATTATGTTATTTAGCAGATTTTGGTTGCTTTTATACAAATACAATAATAAATATAAAAAAAGTAAATTTTGAATTGATAACGGTGCAAATATTAACCAAATAAATAAAATGGTGAAACACTCATTTTTGCAATTGTAGTGGACTTCGAAAGCTGCTGGAGGTTTTGCTTTAGGCCTGTGCTGGCGATGGAGGCTGCCAGAGAGGGACTTCAGAGCGCTCGGTGTGCTTCTAGGTACATAATGTGTATATATATATATATACACAGAGATATAGATATATATATATATATTTATATATATAGATACATATGTATATACACATACATAGATATGTATATATATATAGATAGATAGATACAGATGTATATCGGCACCCTTTCGCCCTGAAGCCAGCCCGACGATAAACATAAACCCAAATAAGCCCTACCCTTCTTCAGGCCAAAAGGAAACTAACTAACCAGGGTTTAGGGTTTAGGGTTTAGGGTTTAGGGTTTAGGGTTTAGGGTTTAGGGTTTAGGGTTTAGGGTTTAGGGTCTAACCTGGCCCTAAACCCCTAAGCTCGCAACATTCTGGGGTTTCGGGACCTTCGGCCCGGTAGACCCTAAACCCTAAACCCTAAGCCCTACGCCCTAAACCCTAAACCCTAAACCCTAAACCCTAAACCCTAAACCCTAAACCCTACGCCCTAAACCCTAAACCCTAAACCCTAAATCCTAAACCCTAAACCCTAAACCCTAAACCCTGGCCCAAGAGGCTGCTCCGCCGCCTCCCACGACCTTTGTGTTCTTCATCGCTCTTCTGACGATCCTGGCGTCTCTCAGGTTTATAGGGTTTTATGATAGGGTTTGGGGCATTTAGGGTTTAGGTTTATAGGGCTTTAGAGGGTTTATAAGAATTCGGGCTTTGAGCCCCCAAACAATGAACCGAAAAGCCCAGGGAAATAAATATGTCCCCAAGGCGGGGCCCTTCGGGGAATACCGCACAGCCACGATGGTTTAGGGTTTAGGGTTTAGGGTTTAGGGTTTAGGGTTTAGGGTTTAGGGTTTAGGGTTTAGGGTTTAGGGTTTAGGGTTTAGGGTTTAGGGTTTGGCGATGACTTTTAGGGGCCTTTGCAAACCCAAAACCCTCTAAACGAACAAGAACGCGGATTCGCCCAAGGAGCCCCAGCAAATGCGTTACAACATCCGTATGTTTAGACAACAAAACCTCCGCCATGCCGACTTGGCGTCAGACCAACAGAGTGAGAGTGCTTGTTTTACACGGGTCAGTCTCCCTGGCCTTTTAGAGTCTGTACTGCTGACGCTTTGCAGAACTTTGGTTCAGGGTCTCGGGTTCAAGGTTTAGGGTCAAAGGTTCAGGGCTCGGGGTCTTGGGTTCAAGTTTAGGGGTCTAGGGGTTCAAGGTTTGGTGTGTAGGGTACCTAGTGACATCTGTAGCCCCATCATAACTTTGTAGTACTTGGAAGTTGCATAACTTGCAGCCCTGAAGGCCTAATACCAAATCGCACATGCAGCCAAGTTGGCAGGAACCTTGGATCAATGTCAAACCCCAAGCCCTCAAAACCTTCTGAGGCCTTACTTTGAAACTCTAGACCCTAAACCCAATAAACCCTACACCCCTCAACCCTAAACCCGAAGCCCCTCAACCCTCAACCCTAAAGCCTAAAGCCTGAACCCTAAACCCTAAACCCTAAACCCTAAACCCTAAACCCTAAACCCTAAACCCTAAACCCTAAACCCTAAACCCTAAACCCCTAAACCCTAAACCCTAAACCCTAAACCCTAACCCAAAACCCTCCCAACCCCCGTGGGAGCCAAGTCTCATCAAGGAATCGTTGAGAGACCGCTCGGCTTCGTCAATGAATTGCTGGGCGCCACCTTCAGAGAAGGCCGCTATGAACCCAGGGAGTCCCACCAAAGGGTCCCGCTTTAGGGTTTAGGGTTTAGGGTTTTTAGGGTTTTGGGTTTAGGGCTTTTAGGGTTTAAGGCTTCGGAATCAAGAACTTCCGAACCCTGAGCCAGGGCAAAGGGTTTCGGGTTTGGAGTTTGTAGGGCTTAGGCTTAGGGCTTGAAAGTTGAGGGGTTTAGAGGCGAAAAGAGGCCCATGATACCCTAAACCCCGAACCCTAAAGCCTAAAACCTAAACCCTAAAGCTAAAGCCTAAAGGTGTCAAGCTTACGACCGCACATCCCCATCACGGGCTGCAGCTGAACCCCGCATCCTTAAACCCAAACCTACCGCTAAACTCGCTAAACCCTAACACCTTTAGGCTTCCCCCAATACCAAAAACACCAGCTCTCAAACCCTAAACGCGAACCCCGAAACCTCAAACCCTAGCCCCAAGCAAAATCCTACGCTAAACCCTAAACCCTAAACCCTAAACCCTAAACCCTAAACCCTAAACCCTAAACCCTAAACCCTTAAACCCTTAAACCCTAAACCCTCAACCCTACTACCCCTTAAACCCCCCAAAAGGAGCCCCTCCTCGAATGAGGATCGTCGCCGTCTTTGTCTTCTCCTGGGTGGGGCCCAGGGATCAGGCTTTTGGGTTTCGGCCCTAAACCCTAAACCCTAAACCCTAAACCCTAAATCCTAACCCTAAACCCTAAAAACTTTTCCCTACCATCTTGGAGGAGCTAAGGAGTCCTGTCGGATTTAGGGTTTAGGATGGTCGGATTGAGGGGTTTCGGATTCAGGGCTTCATTCTTGGCATATTCAGTTCATAAACGGATACGGGAGTGTCGGGCTTAGGGTCCGCGAACCGTGGGGCTTAGGGCTTTTGGGGCTTGGGGTTTAGGTTCGCCCCACTTGAATGCCGATGTGCAGCTGCCGCGGACTCTGTTTTCCCCAAGTTGCAAGATATACCAAGGCGAAGATTCTAAAGGATTTTAGCGTTTAGGGTTTAGGGTTTGGGGTTTTGGTTTCCTAAGCCCTCAACGCCAAAACTACGTCTGAGCTGCGCATTTCGTGAAGAAGTTGAAGCCTCGGCTGAGATTGCGGGCCGAGGTCAGGGGTGGCAGGGTTCAGGCTTCAGAGGGTTCAGGGTTTAGGGTTTTAGGGTTTAGGGTTTAGGGTTTTTTTTTAACAACCCTTCACTCCTTTTCGGGCGAGCTTACAGCTAGGGTTTAGGGTTTAGGGTTTAGGGTTTAGGGTTTAGGGTTTAGGGTTTAGGGTTTAGGGTTTAGGGTTTAGGGTTTAGGGTTGAGGGTTGAGGGTTGAGGGTGAGGGTTGAGGGTTTAGGGTTTAGGGTTTAGGGTTTCGGGTTTCGGGTTTCGGGTTTAGGGTTTAGGGTTTAGGGTTTAGGGCTTAGGGTTTTAGGGTTTAGGGTTAGGGTTTAGGGTTAGGTTTAGGGTTTAGGGTTTAGGGTTTGGGTTTAGGGTTTAGGGTTTAGGGTTTAGGGTTAGGGTCGGGGTTTAGGGTTTAGGGTTAGGGTTTTAGGGTTTTAGGGTTTTTAGGGTTAGGGTTTAGGGTTTTAGGTTAGGGGTTTAGGGTTTTTAGGTTTAGGGTTTAGGGTTTAGGGTTTAGGGTTTAGGGTTTAGGGTTTAGGGTTTAGGGTTTAGGGTTTAGGGTTTAGGGTTTAGGGTTTAGGGTTTAGGGTTTAGGGTTTAGGGTTTAGGGTTTAGGGTTTAGGGTTTAGGGTCAGAGTTTAGGGTTTAGGGTACCGGGGAAGGGCTTTCTGCTTGGGGCTTTAAAGGGCTTTCTGGTCTATTTTCGGGTTTAAGAGCGTCGTTTCTCATGTTCGTTTTCGGCTTAGGGGTTCGGGGCAAGAGGCACCTAAAGAAGTGCATCAGGAGACTGACACGATGGTGGAGGGATTAATTGAGTGATCTAGATCCTGAGCCCTAAAGCAACCCTAAACCCTCAGGAGTGAGGAAAGTTAGGGACACTAAAAATCCCAGGCCTTCTGAATGCCCTCGACCCTAAACCCTAAACCCTAAACCCTAAACCCTAAAACCTAGCGAGGGCTTAAACTCCAGCGCCCGCTCTAAGTGTGGAGACGACCACGAAACCAGATTCTGGACCCAAGACGGGATCCTGGAATTATGGAGGCTTGGATGCAACGTCAATGCCCCATCTTGCAGCAACTGAGGCCCAAACCCTACTTCTGAGGGTGGCACCAAAGCATAACACTACACCTCTAAAGACTAAAGCGCCTGAGGGACACTAGCAAAAGAGCACGAAACTCCCAAGAACCGCTTGGGTAGAGGGCGCGCTCGATCCGCACACAAAAACCCCTACGGGTGGTGGTGGGGACGCTGCTGCTGCTTGACTGACCCAAGCGGAGGCCGGTTGCTTGACTGGCCCAAGCGGAGGCCGGAGGCAGCGGCATCAGTATGGCATGGAGAGGCGGGAGGGGAGCGCGGGAGCGAGTCAAGGCCGGTGGTGAGGATGGTGCTGCAGCTATGGGTCGGCCAGCCTGGCCGTCGCCTCAACCGGTGTTCCAGCCCTGCGTAGCACCGCTCGGGCATTTTCACGTTGCAGCGTTACTGCGAGGGTTTGGAAGAGGCGGTCGGCTTCGACGGCGGTGCCCTCCCCAGACTTGGCTCCGATGGCTTGTGCAAGTTCCCCCCACGTCTTGGTGGCTGTGGGCCCCCATCCTCCCCCAATGGCTTCAGCAACCAGAGGCACGAACTGCAACCCTACAGCTTGACACTGAGCAGCAGTGCTTTGGTAGCCGCGTTTGCGAGCTTCGTAGTCGGCGGCAGTTTTGTCCGGGTCAGAGAGGGTCTGTGCTGCGGTTCCTTGCCTCAGGCCACTAGTGACCGCGAGGTCGAAGGCGGCTGGGCCGTGGAGCCCCCAATTCCCAACCCACACGTCGGCAGGTCGCCGAGCGCCCGCAGCGCGTTGTCCATCCTCAGGTGCGCCTGCTTCGTCAGGCCGCGGGGGCAAGAGGTCAGGCTTTTCAACCTCAGGATGCAGGCCGGCGGCTTGTGCACGGGCAGCCAAGACCGAACGTAGCCTGTTGTGGCGTTTGGTGCGGTCCCCCCCACACGGGCAGCTCCTCGCATGATCCCCAAAGCTGTCATTGACGGCATGGCAGAAAGGACAAGCCGAGTCCTTTTCCCCCACAGGCAGGCGAAGGCGGAGCAGCACAAGGATCCTGAACAGGGTAGGGTAGGCGCAATGTGGAGTCCCAATGCCTCGGCAGGCGGAGCGTGCAGCTGAAGGTGCGCACGGTAAGAAGCACGGCCTTCACCGGGGCAGTCCAAGCCGTGGAGCGTGGCCCGATCGAGCGCCTGTGACAGCTGCTGCTGTTTCAGGTGGGTTGGCGCTGGAGCCGGGACACGGTCGGCCGGACCTACGGGATCCTAAACCCTAAACCCTCAACCCTAAACCCTAAACCCTCAACCCTAAACCCAAAACCCGAAACTCCAAACCCTAACCCCTAACCCCTAACCCCTAAACCCTAAACCCTAAACCCTAAACCCTAAACCCCAAACCGATCCCCACATTCCTCGGCCAGAGGGCGTTCGGCACCCATCTGCCTCTCCTCGAAGAGGCCGCAGGAACCGAGGACGCTCCTCGGCTCTTTCAGGGGTGTTAGTGTGGGGTTTAGGCATTGGGGTTTATAGGTTTTAGGGTTTAGGGTTTAGGGTTTAGGGTTTAGGGTTTAGGGTTAAGGTTTAGGGCTTGGGTTTAGGGAGCTTACGTACCCGACTACAAAACTCGTCCCCTCGAGGCCGAAGTACTTCTGCTAACTGCTAACGGTGTACGAAAGCCGAACCTAAATCACAAAACTCTTGTGACGCTGGTCATGACCCCCTAGACCCCAAAAAGTCCTACAACCTAAACGTTAGATCCCCTAGATCTTAGGGTAGTTCCATGGTCCCTGAATATGGGCCCTTAAAAGTGCACCCCTTATGGAACCCCAAACCCTAAACCCTAAACCCTAAACCCTAAACCCTAAACCCTAAACCCTAAACCCTAAACCCTAAACCCTAAACCCTAAACCCTAAACCCCATTCCTGTTCTTCCCGAGGGGCTCGGTGATGCCCTGTGCCGTGGTCTGGACTTCCGCTCCGGTCGCCCGGCGGGTGCGTTCCAGATCTTCAACCTGCCATGGCTCTGTTTCTAGGGCTTCTAGGGTTTCTAGGGTTTCTAGGGTTTCTAGGGTTTCTAGGGTTTCTGGGGTTTCTAGGGTTTCTGGGGTTTCTAGGGTTTCTGGGGTTTCTAGCGTTTCTAGGGTTTCTAGGGTTTCTAGGGTTTCTAGGGTTTCTAGGGTTTCTAGGGTTTCTAGGGTTTCTAGGGTTTCCAGGGTTTCTGGGGTTTCGGGTTGTTTTTCTGGGGTTTAGGGTTCGGGGATTTGGGCTGTTCAGGGTTTCTAGGGTTTAGGATTTAGGCTTTTGGGCTGTTTCGGGCATTGAGAGGTTCTAGGCTTTTTTGCTGGTTTGGGGCGTTTAGGGTGTTTAGGCTGTTCAGGCTGTTTGGTTTTCTTTTGCTCTTGGTTTATCATTTTCTTACAGTACAGTACTTGGCTGCACTTAGTAGGGTAGCTAGCAAGTACACTTTTCTCTGCCTTATTCAGAAACCCAATTTTTGGCTAAGGATCTAAAGCTACGGTAAAGCACCACGAAGCGTAGGGCCTTGAGTGGGTTTAGGGCTTTCGAGCTCTCGGGCTTCATGGGCAGGAGTTGAAGTTTCGGGGCCCCCGGGCAACGATGGGGAAACGCTTCTGATTCTGGCGTGCCGGGGGCGGGTGGTGTACCCCTACGCTCTAAATCCTAAACCCGAAACCTGATATACAGACATGACCTACAGGTGTGCTAAGCAGAGCTGTGTGGATGAGGCTGGATAAGGGCTTTTGGAGCCTCTGGACCAAACTGGACCAGACGCTCTGAATCTTAAATCGATGATCAGCCCCAAGCTACATCAAATCAGTTTGCGATGTCGGGGCGAACCCATGGATCCCGCCCGGTGCAGCCTCCACGCGCCCGGCGCAGAAGATGTTGCGGTCTGCAAAATACCTCAGCTTCTGCGGACGCTCAAGACCAGCCATCCAGCAGAACCCTAAACCCTAAACCCTAAACCCTAGACCCTTTTCGGTATGTGGGGGGCTTTAAGGGTGTATTGGGATGGGCCTGAGGCTGTTCAGGGCTTAGGGCGTGGGCCTGAAATGGAAAGACTCCAGCCATAACCAAACCTGAGTAGGCTTCAGGGTTCAGGGTTTAGGGATATCCTGCAATTCCAAAAACTGAACTCCGCTCGTCCCGTGCTGAACCCTAAACCCCAAACCCCATACCCCAAACCCCAAACCCTAAACCCTAAACCCTAAACCCTTTCTTCCCCATCCCATCCTTCCGGAGCCTCATAGCAGGGAAGTAGGGAATTAGGTGCCTTACATCCCGATTCTCTCACCCTTTTGAACCCTGAAAAAATCGAACTCCCCAACTCATGAACCCTCTAGCCGAATAACCATAATCCCCAGCCAACCCCTATAAAGCATCAACCTTGGGGCGTTCCCCCTTGTAGAAATAGTCCGTAATAGGGATTATAGTACCCCTTGTTATAGTCCCTATTAAGGACTGTTAGAACAAGGGAGAACATCCCAACATTAACCCGAATCAGCCCTAAACCCGGGCTGGTCAAGCGGCTGTGTCGCCAGATCTCCGATGGCCAATCGGCTGAGAACGACGTTTGCGCCCGATTTGGCGATCAGGTCTAGCTTCTCCTGAGGTTCACAGAATAATTACGGCTCCTTAGAGTTGAGGGCTCAAGGGGGCGTGGAGGACCAGGGGTTTCAGGTGTGTTGTTGAAGGAATGAGAGGTTGTATGGCTTCAGGAGGTTTAGGGGCTTTGTCTTCATGCCTGAAGTCCCTCTTCTTGCTGGTTCGTCCAAAACGTAGCCCCTATATCCCGAGAACTCCCTACTGCAGGAGCCTTCATGATTAGAAGAGGGTTTGGGGGTGATTATTGTATAATTATAAAGGGACCATAAGGGAGTTTTATTCGTCATTTTTCCGAACCCCTATATTATCAACCAGAAAGGACTTGCAGATGAACCTTCCACTCATCAGCTGAGTGGCGTAGATGATGTTCCACTCGGCATCTACGATGGACTGGTACCTGAAAGGGAGCTCGCAGCCCTAAACCCTGAACCCCCAAACCCCATGCCTCCCCCCAAGTTAAGGGTTTAGGGTTTAGGGTTTAGGGTTTCGGGTTTAGGGTGTAAAAGGGTTTAGGGTTTTTCGGTTTAGGGTTTAGGGTTTAGGGTTTAGGGTTTAGGGTTTAGGGTTTAGGGTTTAGGGTTTAGGGTTTAGGGTTTAGGGTTTAGGGTTTAGGGTTTAGGGTTTAGGGCTACACGCTACACCTCTAGACCGAACCCAGCGCTGCCAAGCCATAGACCCTGAAGAGGATTATCAGGTTTAGAATTTGACCCCGAAACCCTTACCCACGCTGTGACTGAATCAACCTTAAGAGTATTCCCCCAACTAACCTGAAACGCCCAAAGCCTAAACCCTAAACCCTAAACCCTAAACCCTACAAAAGAAGAGGTCTTGCGAGGCGCTGGTCGGGATCGCTGATCCGGACCTCGGCGTTGTCCTTCGCAGCTTTGGTGAAGGCTAAGGGGGCCCGCAATCCTACTGAGGCACCTTCTATCCCCCCATGTGGGTTTAGGGTTTAGGGTTTAGGGCTTTGGGTTTTGGGTTTTGGGTTTTGGGTTTTGGGTTTTGGGTTTAGGGTTTAGGGTTTAGGGTTTAGGGTTTAGGGTTTAGGGTTTAGGGTTTGGGGTTCAGAGTCTGTATATAAACATAAATATAAACATAAATAGAAACAGAAATAGAAATATAAATATGAATATAAATAAATAAATATATATATATAATATATATATATATATACCGTATAAAAAGGATCGGGTGTGGAGGGATTTTCGGGAGTAGGTAGCCTACACTAACTTCCATGCACGAGCTGTGAGGGGCACTTCCCTGAACTCCCTCAACCCCCTAAACCCCCTAAACCCCAAACCCTAAACCCTAAACCCTAAACCCTAAACCCTGAACCCTGAACCCTGAACCCTAAACCCTAAACCCTGAACCCTGAACCCCAAACCCGAAACCCATAACGGGTGGAGGGGGGGTCTGGGATGCCGTCATGCTCTCTTGGTCGGTGAAGATAATCATTCACTGACTCTAGAGTTTAGGGTTTGGGGTATAGGGACTGGCGGGCCGGGGGGTAGAAGAGAAGGGGGGGGGGGGGGGGAACCGCTGGGCTCACGGAAACAGACGAGAGCTTGTGAAGACCACGCCATAGTGAACTTGGATCATCTCTTTGCAAAACAAGCGTCTTGGTTTAGGACAGACCTCACACCCCAACCCCTCCACTCGATGAATTTGGGATCCACCCATTTTGTTGGGTTTAGGGTTGGTAAGGTTGAAGCGTTCTCGGGCTTAACTTCAACTTCATGGTGCTACGGAGATCCTGGACACCTTATGCCCTTATGACGATCAAAAGCTAAGCTCTACAGAATACCCGGCTTAACTTAGAAAGCCTAGATCAAAAAGCTACATCCTACAATTGTATGGCTCTGAAACCCGAAATCTGCAAACCCGAAATGAGGTCGAAACCCCAAATCCCAACCCTAAACTTCAACCCCAAACCCAAAACCCTAAGCTCAAAAACCCAACAACCCAGTAGCCCTAGAACACGCTGAACACACACTTTCAGCTTCATCCATCGACTCGGTCCTTCTCGGCTTTCAGCTCGAGTTCCAGATTCCTGGCGGTTTAGGGCTTATGGGTTTAGGGTTTAGGGTTTAGGGTTTAGGGTTTAGGGTTTAGGGTTTAGGGTTTAGGGTTTGGGGTTTAGGGCTTAGGGCTTAGGGTTTAGGATTTAGGGGGTTTGGGGTGCTGGGGTTTGGGCGGGTTTAGGGTTCTGGTGTTCTAAAGGTAAGGGTTTAAGGTTCAGGGTTCAGGGTTCAGGGTTTAGGGTTCAGGGTTTAGGGTCTAGGGTCTAGGGTCTAGGGTTTTGGGTTTAGGGTTCAGGGTTTAGGGTTTAGGGTTTAGGGCTTGGGTTTAAGGTTTAGGGGTTAGGGTTGCATGCAACCTGTGCTGTTTCCAAGGACGGTGGAGAGCAGCGGAGCCTAAGCTTTACCACTCGTCGCAGCTGAAGTCTCAGGTTCAGCCTGGAACCAAAACCCAACGCAATCCGAACTGCTAACCCCCCAAACAAACCCTAAACTCCCCCCACCGCTATCCCTAAACCCTAAACCCTAAACCCTAAACCCTAAAAAGAAAGAAACTTAACACAAGAGGGGGGCACAGGAGCAGAATCTTGGCATTCTCGAAGCGTTTCGGCTGCTGCTCAAAGCCCGCGTAGGAGAAGCACTTCTTGAAGCACACGCCTCAGGAGAAAGCCAGGGGGGCCTTTCTTGTTTAGGGTTTAGGGTTTAGGGTTTAGGGTTTAGGGTTGAGGGTTGAAGGGTTTAGGGTTTAGGGTCTAGGGAAACAAGTTTCAGGGCTCAGGGGGTCACTCTGAGCTGCTAGTGAAGGGTCAAGACAAGATGGTTCAGGGTTGGTTTAGGGTCGAGACCACCAACATCATCTACAAGCTTCCAGCTGCAACCTCGATGCCGGGGACCAGCAGCGTGTCTGTCACAGAGCCTCCGGTCACCTGCCCAGTCTGCTGTATGGCCAAGTTGTTCTATTCTACTCAGTACGCTAGAAAAACGAAGGGTGCCTGTTTGTTTAAAGCGGCTTCTGAATCCTATAGCCTGGCCCTCAAGCCGAACATACAGGTCTGGAGAGAGGATTATTTCCTTCGAGCTCCCGATTTGCCTGTCTAGAAGAGACCGAATCGATTGATGTAGGGCTGCTCGTGGGCGAGCCTCGTGCCGTTGCTGCTGCTGCTGCTGCTGCTGCTGCTGCTGCTGCTGCTGCTGCTGCTGCTGCTGCTGCAGTACCTCTCCCCCGGCCTGAAGCCCTGGACCCTAAATTCCGGCCCGGACCCTGAAACCCTAAAGACCTTGCTGGCCTTCTTGATGCCGACGGATGAAACGGACATATCATCGCCAAGAAGTGTGATGGCATCCACGGACATCTCGGCAAAAAAGGTCTTGTAATCGGCCACAAGCCTTGGTCAGCTCAGAGGGCAAAGACAGTGGCTACCGCTTGGGCTTCGGGGCTACTCCGCAGCTTCATGCGTCTCCCACGTATGAAGGGCGTAGGGTCGTGTCGGGTCCTTAACGTGGGAAGGGCAGCACGAACCCTGTGCTTTAGGGTTTAAGGTCTAAGCTTACGTTTACGGAACAGTGCCTGCCCTGCCTGCGGCAATGGCGGGGGGACTTCTCATGATAAGAACACTAATCGTGGCCACGAGCATAATCATAAATCAACCCCCTACCCTAAACCCCGCAAGCCTATGAACCCCCATGAACCCCCTAAACCTTCGAAAGCCCCAATCAACCCTCAACCCTCAAACTTCAACCCTCAACCCTAAACCCTAAACCCTAAAACCCCTGAAACGACTCGGGCTTCCCAGCCGAAGGAATTCGAGACACACCGGTTCGATCGTGGCAGTTTTGTTTTCGGGCCTGGTAGGGTTTAGGGTTTACGGTTCAGGGTTTAGGGTTTGGGGTTTAGGGTGTAGGGTTTAGGGTGTAGGGTTTAGGGTCTACGGTTTAGGGTTTAAGGTTTAAGGATAGTGGATTTTAGGGCATCAGGGGTGTAGGATTTGAGGTTTGTTCAGGTTTGTTCGTTCGATGTCTGAGTTTTGGCTTAGGGTTTCAGGTATTGAGCTGTTAGGGCTTTAGGGATTCAAGGTGTGCGGGGCCTTCGGCTGAGGGATTTCGGGTTCTAGGGATTCTAGGGCTGCTCAGATCTTGTTTAAGGGTGTTTTGTTTGTAAACCAGCGCACCCCGGCCTTGACCTTGAAGCCCTAATAATACCCTAATAATACCCTAAAACCTTAAACCCTAAAACCTTAAAACCCTAATAATGCCCTCCTAAAACCCTAATAATACCCTAATAATACCCTAATAGTACCCTAAAACCTTAAAACCCTAATAATACCCTAAAACCTTAAACCCTAAACCTTAAACGGCAAAGGGCCCTGATCCATGGACAGGTGGCTTTGAATTCAGGGTGGTCTCTGCACACTTGATCAGCATGGACCGCTTCTCCTGCAGACCAGAAGTGTTCAGGGTTTCGGGCTCATGGTGTAAAGCCTCCATCAAAGAAAATAAGAAGCGAACATCCCAAGCCCACACTAAACGCTACGAAATCCCCTGGGCGCTACCATCAGGAGGACTTGGCTTGATAGGAGCAGTTTGAGGTTTGGGGTTCAGGGTTTAGGATTTAGGGCTTTAAGGAGGTGTTAGGGGGTTGAGGGGTTTGAGGGGCTTGAGGGGCTTGAGGGGCTTGATGGGGTTGAGGGGTTTGAGGGGTTTAGGGGGGTACGGGGGTTCAGGGTTTTGGGGCTCCTTGGTTTAGGGCTTTGGCGCGAGGGCTTCTAGGCTTCAAGTTTGAAGGCTGAGCCCAAAGAGGAAACCTCGGAGGCTTATCATCTCAGGCCCGAGCTTTGAATCCCTGAGTTTTCTAGACCTTCCGTCCTGAGCCGGAGAGAACAACAACCTTGAAAGCCCGAAAGACTGTAGGCCTAAACCCTGAAAAACGCTCTAGCCCAAAGAGTGGCACCCAAAGCATCCCAATAGCCTAACCCTAAACAGCCCTTGAGCCCCTATAAGCCAACCCTGAACACCGCACTTTGAAGAGCCCGACATTAGCACTCTAAACCCTAAACCCTAAACCCCAAACCCCAAACCCTAAACCCTAAACCCTAAACCCCCCGCCTCCGGCGACTTGTCCTTGAGGTCTACGGCCATGTCGAGGAGCTTCGAGACGGCGAGATTACAAGCCATGCGGTAGCCCTGGTCGCAATCAGGGGTTTAGGGTTTAGGGTTTAGGGTTTAGGGTTTAGGGTTTGGGGTTTGGGGTTTGGGGATTGGGGTTTAGGGTTTAGGGTTTGGGGTTTAGGGTTTAGGGTTTAGGGTTTGGGGTTTGGTGTTTGGTGTTTGGTGTTTGGGGTTTGGGGTTTGGGGTTTGGGGTTTGGGGTTTGGGGTTTGGGGTTTGGGGTTTGGGGTTTGGGGTTTGGGGTTTGGGGTTTGGGGTTTGGGGTTTGGGGTTTGGGGTTTGGGGCCTAAAGCCCATCCACGGCACCTTGATGATCTGCGGGGCGACTAAGCCGTCCTTCACCAGGGGCAAAGATTGTAGGGCTTCAGGCTTTAAGGGTTAAGGGTTAAGGGTTGAGGGTTTAGGGTTTAGGGTTTAGGGTTTAGAGTTAGTTGAACCGACACCCATATCTAGGGTTTTTTGGGGCTCAGGGTTCCTGACCCTCTTCGGCCCCTCAAAACATTTTCGGCCAAGGTCCTCCAGGAAGTGTTTTGCTTCCTTTAGCAGCTCACCTGCGCAACACAGCATGATGGGACACCACCAACCCCCCACCCCCACGCCCCAACCCTAAACCCCTAACCCCAAACCCCCAACCCCCAACCCTAAACCCTAAAGCCGAATAAAACCACAACTGCCCTACCGCGCGCGGGTGGTTCTGGACGCAATGCCAACGAGGAATGGCACCTTCAAACATCACCCCAGAGCCAAGAGTCACCTAAGAAGAAAAAAGTGTGTCCTTTTGGCTTAAGAGGGGCTTAAGAAAGGGACCTGAACTTGAACAAAAGGGGAATAAGGGCCTACTCCGGGTCCTAGATCCCTAGACCTAAACCCAACCCAACCCTCAACCCTCAACCCTCAACCCTCAACCCTCAACCCTCAACCCTCAACCCTCAACCCTCAACCCTCAACCCTAAACCCTAACCCTAAACCCGAAACCCGAAACCCTAAACCCCTAAACCCTAATCGGACTGCGAGGTGTCCCTTTCGCCTGCCAAAACGACAACGCTGGTGGTGCCGTCACCGACTTCGTTGTCTTGGGCCTGGCGGTGCAGCCGTGCGCAGTGTTTAGGGCTTAGGGTTTAGGGTTTAGGGTCTAGGGTTTAGGGTGCAGGGTCTAGGGTTTGGGGTTTAGGGTTTAGCAAACCTCATTTGGGGACGCGCAAGATGTTCTTAGAACCCCTCACATGGCACGACTTGACAAGAGCAGATCCCACAACGGTCCACGCAGCATGCCCGAAACCCGAAACCCTAAACCCTAAACAACCCTAGACCCTAAACCCTAAACCCTAAAGCCCCAAACCCTGAACGTTCTGAGCTAGCGATGCCTTGGAGATGTCAACCAAGATCCTGGCTGCGGGGTGGACCTGAAGACTTCTTCCATGGGCTGGTAAGTCCAAAAAGGCTCAAGGCTTTTCGGGTTTAGGGTTTAGGGTTCAGGGTTCAGGGTTCAGGGTTTAGGGTTTAAGCTTTAAGCTTTAGGGTTTAGGGTTTAGGGTTTAGGGTTTAGGGTTTAGCGTTTAGGGCCAATTAAGGTTTTGGGGTTTTGCTTTTCTGGGCTCGAGATGTTGGGTTTGGGGTTGAAAAGCTTTGGGTAAGCGATGTTTGTGTCGAAGGCTGCCAGTTTAGGGTTCAGGGTCTCGGGTTTAGGGTTGAGCTGAGGAACGATGTTCAGCTTCTTCATGACGGTGGCGCCGTCGTTGGTGATCGTCGTGCCGCTGCCATCCTAATGCCATCGGCTCATATGACCCACTCAGCAGACTCGAGATCGAAGCATGGCTAAGGCTTTAGCTCATGAGGCTCGGGGCTCCATTCGTGCTGTCGGGTTTGGGGTATATTAGGATTTAGGGGTTCAGGGGTAGGGGTTTAGGGTTTAGGGTGGTCAGGGTGTAGGGGGTCTTTATGCGTGGCTACCTCCAACAGCTTGTCCATGCCGCGTGGGCCCAGCGTGGATTTCACGATGTTGACCACCTCAGCTTCAGCCCTCTCAGCCCTTTACGCCCTCTACTTAGGAGACCTTACTTGGAGGTTAGGATACTTATAACCCATAATATGACAGTACTTGTGAGCCCCCCTAAGGCCTCTAAGCAGGTTAGAAGTCGATTAGAACTGGGGGTAGAAGCAGCCAGGAACCTCCAAGTAGAAATGAGGGTTTAGGGCACATAGGGTTCAGAGTTTAGGGTTTAGGGCTTTGGGGTTGAGGGCCCTTAGGATTTAGGGCTTGGGCTTCAGACCTCCTGGAGTTGAGGGTTTAGGGTTTTAGGGTTTTAGGGTTTTAGGGTTTTAGGGTTTTAGGGTTTTAGGGTTTTAGGGTTTTAGGGTTTTAGGGTTTTAGGGTTTTAGGGTTTTAGGGTTTTAGGGTTTTAGGGTTTTAAGGTTTCGGGTCGGCTTTCTTTGGAAGCGCAGCCCGGGAAGCCCCCGGAAAGAGCGCTCTCTGGGGCCAGGACGGCCTGGCAAGCATTGATGTTGCTGATGATCTGGCCCTTGCCCTGCGAACTGTCAGTTCCATCCTGCAAGGGGTGCCCTAAGCGGCCCTGAACCCCTAAACCCCAAACCCAGAACCCTAAACCCCTAAACCCTAAACCCCTAGACCCCTAAACCCCTAAACCCCTAAACCCCTAAGCCCTAAACCCCTAAACCCTAAACCCCTAACCCCTAAACCCTAAACCCTATTTTTCACCCTTCGAGTCTTTTCGTCCCTAGAATTGCGTCAGGCTCCCAAACCACCCTTCAGAGTGACCACAAGGGAGAGCAAACTGTATACTAGGACCCAACTCTTTCCATTTCCTGAAGCTCTTTATAGATTTCGGGCGACCCCGAACCCTAAACCCGAAAACCCACAACCCCAATGTGATTTCAGGAGTGTCGGGTTCTTAGGTGGGGCTCAAGTGGTTGCAAAGACCAACCGACACAAAGCAACAAAGGTCACCGCACAATTGGAGAGTTCTTTAGGGGGCCTCTCGAAAACCCTAAAACCCTGAACGCGAAACCCCGAACCCACCCCCCCCCACCCCCGGCTTATGGGCTCAGAGGTCCTTCAGGAGGATAATCTGCGGCTTGATCATGTTCGACATGGCCTTTCCGGGTTTCAGGGTTTAAGGTTCAGGGCTGGGATGTTCCCCCTTTTCCTAGAAGTCCTTAATAGGGAGGTTTCAAAATAGGGGTCAGCAAACGTCTCTTCTTGCCGCACAAAATCGTCACACATCCAGAGCCCCGAACCTCTGCAGTATCTTTGAGGAAAGCGTGCGAGATTCAGCTCTGATTTCTGCGATTCTGGATATGACTTCGAACAGCAAACTTGATGTTCGCCTGCTTAACCTTCTCCTCACGAGGCTGGCACTCAGCCTGCGTTCATTCCCGTTCCTGTGACCCTGAACCCTAAACCCTAAGCCCTAAACCCTAAACCCTAAACCCTAAACCCTAAACCCTAAACCCTAAACCCTCAGCTGTGTCACCCTTAACCGAATGCTTAAACGTTTTGACGACACGACGGGACTCGCGCAGCAGGGCAGTCAACTAACTTTTCAAAGAGTTCGAAGTCTCCCAAAAACCCCACACAACAGAAATGGGAAGATTTCCACAACACAGGGCTGAGGGTTTAGAGTTGAGGGGTTTAGGGGTTTAGGGTTGAGGGCACAGGTCTCTGGACCAGCTGCACCTCCATCAGTTCTGGGGCATTCTGGGGTGTAGGGCTTAAGGTTCCCGAAGCTTCGCAAGGTAAAGAACACCAAGAACTCGACAAAGGCCAAGGGCGCGGCCCTCCCGGACCCTAAACCCTAAACCCTAAACCCGAAACCCTAAACCCTAAACCCTAACCCTAACACCTAAACCCCTGCCTGCGGCGAAGACTGCCCAGGCTCCAATTGCGGAGCCCGCGGAATCTCTATGCCCCCCTTCCCCAGGTCTCTTGAACGCCAATGCTGCAACATGGGGTGAAGGGGTTTAGGGCTTGTTTGGGGTTTAGGGCTCAAACCCGTTACCAGAGTAGGAACCCTAAACCCTAAACCCTAGACCCTAAACCTACAAAAAACACCCCCCCACCCCCCCCAACCCCCAAGCCCTTAACAACCTTCCAATAAACTGGGCGCAGCCGAAGAGCCCTCAGCCCTAGACCTTATGCGCAAAAAAACAGAACCCTAGACCCTATATTGGTAAACCCTAAACCCTAAACCCTGAACCCTAAACCCTATAAACCCTGACCCTAAACCTTTGGTTGGTCAAAACCCTAAGTAGCTTTTTTTGTCTTGGGCTTAGGGGCTTGGGTGTTCAGGGGAGGACCCCTTGGGGGCGACATGAAGCCTAAGAGTTTACGGGTTTAGGGTTTAGTGTTTGCATACCTGGTAGAAATTTATAGTTGCAAAGGTCGACGATTCCATTTATTGGGGCTCACGTGGTCCCTAAAGCTTTATGAGTAACAGTCCGTGCGCTTGTTCGGCACCCTCCTCCCCAACCCCCGCCCCCTCCCGCCCCCCCAAATACACCCTGAACCCTAAACCCTGAAACCTAAACCCTAACCCTAAACCCCTAAACCCAAAAACCCTAAACCCCCAACCCTAAACCAGAAACCCTAAACCACCATGAAACAAAAGAAATGACCAACATGTTGGAGAACTTCCCAGTTCCTGGACGCTAAGCAGCCGACTAGCGCCGGGCATGCGGCCATGTACCCTGCAGAATTGCGGGTTTCAGGCTTGGGGTTTGAGGCTTCGGGCTTTGGGATTTAGGGCTAGGGTCTGGGGCGTGGGGCTGATACACTAAACCTAAACCCTTTACCCGAATATCAGATACTAAACCCTAAACCCTAAGATACTAAACCTCTTTAACCCTACACCATTCCTTCGCCTTCGAACCCTTGAAGCCCTCAGCGCAACATGAATCCACCTTTGTTTTTCGGGGCCTCCTGCTCCTTGCCGTGGCTGCATCGCCATGGCCCCATGGCGGCGGCGTCGGCTTGTGTGTGTGTGTGTGTATGATACATATGTATATATATATATATATATCAGTGGTGGTAGTGGTAGTGGTAGGGGTAGGGGTAGGGGTAGGGGTAGGGGTAGGGGTAGGGGTAGTGGTAGTGGTAGTGGTAGTGGCAGTGGTAGGAGACCCCCCCCCCCGACCAGCTCTGTGGTTCTGCGTGCCTTGGGCCCTCTTCCCACTTCAAGGCTCTTTAGACTTCTTAGGGTCTTCAGCAAAGGCAGGGAAGGCTCGAAATCGGCATCGACCCTGCCAAGAGCCAAGACAGCCCTGGTGGTGCGCTGGGCTCAGCAGGAAAAGCCCAGGTGCACATGTGTATGTGCGCATGCGGGGGCAGGGCCATGGACTCGCTTAACGTGCGGCCCACAAACCCTAAACTCTCAACCCTAAACCCTAAACCCCCAGCCCTAAACCCGAAAACCCCAAAACCCCAAACCCAACAAATGCCAAAAGCCGCAGGGACCTCCTCCGTCATCACTGGCCAAGGCGCCTCGTGGGTCGGTGGCACCGGTGATTTTGGCTTATCGTTCTAGGTTGGGGCCGTAAACTCGGCTTGGGGTTTAGGGTGTAGGGTGTAGGGTGTAGGGTGTCGGGTTTAGGGTTTAGGGTTTAAGGTTTAGGGTTTAGGGTTTAGGGTTTAGGGTTTAGGGTTTAGGGTTTAGGGTTTAGGGTTTAGGGTTTAGGGTTTAGGGTTTAGGGTTTAGGGTTTAGCGCATAGGGTTTAGGGGGCCAGGGGGCTTCAGGCTGATAGCTGCAGCTCGGCTGAGGTGTCCGCTGCTTCGAGCTCGTCTTTGGCCGCTGCACCCTAGTCAGACGAAAAGTTGGCTGGTTCTTAGTAGGGAATGAGGGAATGAGGTACCTACCCCATATGAGTGTTTTAGCTTTTGGGGCTTTAGGGTTTTACGGGTTTTAGGGATTCAGGGCTTTAGCTTTTAGGGTTTTGGGGCTTCAGGGTTTTAAGGGTTTTAGGGTCTGGGTTTTTGAGGGATTTAGGGTTTTAGGCTTTTTAGGGGAATTCGACGGTGAATACTCGTTCACAAACCGCTGGGGCCTTCAACGACATGCTCCAGAAAACTTGTCTGTGGCCCATGATGCTCCTGAACTGAAACGCCCAAGAACCTGGAACCCTAACCCTAAACCCGAAACCCTAAACCCGAAGCCCAAGATAGACAGCAAACCCCCAAAACCTGAGCAGCGACAGCCTTGGGGGAGGAAGCTTCCGCTGCTTTGCCATCCTTTTCATTCTCGCCTTTGGCTGCTTCAGGGTTCAGGGTTTAGCGGGTCATGGGTAGGTAGGTGGAAGTAGCGACCGTGTAACAGCTAAGAACCAATCCCCAAGAAAGGCTGTTGAAAGGTTTAGTTGCAGGGGTTGGGGTTGCTTGTTGGGGGCGGGAGGGGAGTTGGGGCATGGTCTTGGTTTGGGCTTTACAGAGGGCCTGAGTCAATGATTCGCCCCAAACCCCAAACCCCAAACCCCAAACCCCAAACCCTAAACCCTAAACCCTAAACCCCAAACCCTAAACCCTAAACCCTAAACTGTGTTTCCTGTTGAGCGCTGCCTGGTCAAGCAAGGGAAGACGGGAAGAAGGAAGTGGGGCTCTGAAGGCAGCGCTGTGCCCCCTAACTAAGTTCCACAACCGTTTGGGGTTTAGGGTTTAGGGTTTAGGGTTTAGGGTTTAGGGTTTAGGGTTTAGGGTTCAGCATCTCAAGTCCAAGCATTCACTAGTCAAGAAATTATTACTCCAGAAAAATACCCACCCGCCCGAAGAATCCCACAACATTAAGCTTATGGACCGACCTTGCCCAGTAAAAAAAAGACCTTGCCCAATAAAAAAATGACCTTGCCCAGCAAAAAAATGACCTTGCCCAGCAAAAAAAATGACCTTGCCCAGTAAAAAAATGACCTTGCCCAGTAAAAAGATGACCTTGCCCAGTAAAAAGATGACCTTGCCCAGTAACATTTTTACTGGGCAAGGTCATTTTTTTCTGGGCAAGGTCATTCTTTACTGGGCAAGGTCGTTTTTTTGGACGAAACGACCTTGCCCAGCCAGTAAAAAAATGACCTTGCCCAGTAAAAAAAAATGACCTTGCCCAGTAAAAAAATGACCTTGCCCAGTAAAAAAATGACCTTGCCCAGTAACTCCTTAACATTTAAATTATCTATGAAAGAGAGGTTTAGGGTTTAGGGTTTAGGGTTTAGAGTTTAGGGTTTAGAGGTAGGGGTTTAGGGTTTAGGGTGTAGGGTTAGGGGTTTAGGGTTTAGGGTTTAGGGTTTAGGGTTTAGGGTTTAGGGTTTAGGGTTTAGGGTTTAGGGTTTAGGGTTTAGGGTTTACGTTTCCAACCTCTACGTCCTAGCAGTGGGCCAGAGAAACGAGGGGTCCCAACACTGGCTATCCAAAAACTGCAAAGGTTTAGGGCTTGGGGTGCGGCTTACTTCACATGAACATCCACAGATCGATATATGTGTATATCAGTCTCATGAGAAAAAGCCTGCGCAACTTCGGGTTTTGTGTTCATCTGTTCAGGGGGTCCTGAGCGGGTGGGAGGGGGTTCGGATGGCTGGTGACGGCAAAGACGTCGGGAGTATGGGGCATCTTGTTGGGTCCTCACCCTAACTAAAAGCAAAAGAAGCCTTGAGGTTCCAGCCCAAAATAGTGTTGCCATTTGTCACAAGCCGGCGTGCGACAACAGGCATGCACCCCGCGTGACAACACGCTCACCTTCCATCCTCGTCAGCTGTGCGAGGGCAAGCATTGGCGTCCAACAGCAAGCGCGCGACTTCAAAATGGCCCTCCTTGGATGCATAGCAGAGCGGCGTCTCGCCATCCTGATTGCAGCTATCTACCCTGCTTCTCGCCTCCAGCAGCACTTGCACCACACCGCCATGGCCCCCAAAACTCGCACAAGCCAGGGCGTCATCTCCTAGTGATGGCCCTTCAGACCCTCTGAAAGATATTCCTGAATATGATCCTCTTAACCCCAGTTAAGGGAAAACATGAAATGTCTCAAGGGCCAGCCTAGTCTCCGTTCTTGTCTGCTAAGTCTTTGTCAGAACCTGCCTCCAGGAGGCAACGCACTACATCCAGGCGACCCTCCATGGAAGCACAGCGAAGCGCCGTGCGGCCGAAGCTGTCGGTTGCATCCTTGTCTGCCTTCGACTCCAGCAGCAGGCGCACGATGTCTTCGCAGCCTTCGTTCGCTGCGCAGATGAGGGCCCTGTCCCCATCACCATCCGCCAGATTCGCATCGGCCATGGCCTCCAGGAGCAGCCTCACCAGCTCCACACGCCCATTGCTTCCTGCGATGACCAGGGGCCTGGAGCCGCGGGCATCGGCCAAGTTTGGATCTTGTGGACCCCCCAGGATGCGCTCCACTTCGGACACCCAGGTGAACGCGACGGCCGCAACGAGCTCGTCCGCACTCTCCTGAGCGATGTGAGGCTCGGGATAGGGTAGCACCACTAGGTGCAGGTGGACAGGCGAATCCAGCAGGGCAGCATCATCCAGGATGGAGCCATCGCACAAGAGCCTCTGCCGGAAGCGTGGGAAGCCGTGGGCCTTCTGCAAACGTCGCTTTAGCGTTCTGACATCCCCAATCTCCGCCACAGGGACGAGGGCCAACTCTTCACCAGAAACGCCCCAGACATGAATCATGAGCCTGAGCCCCGATGCCCTTAGCCTTAGCCAATGAATAAACACACCCTCACATGTGGGTGGAAGGTGCTATGGTTATGAGGTGGGCACGTTCGTCCACCCAAACACACCCCACATACCTGCTCGTTGCATAGGCTTGCGATTTCGGGGTCGGGCGTGGACCGTGAAGCCAGTGGTTTCACACGAAAACGAGCCGGCAAACCTGGAGACAGTACTCGACAATCGCTGTGAGCCAAACCTGGGAATTGGATCTCACTGTGAGAGCCCACTGAGCTTGCTGAGCCCACTGAGCCCCGAAACCCCTAAAACCCTACACCCCTACACCCCTAAACCAATACGCCCTAAACCCTAACCCCCTAAACCCCAAACCCGATGAGAAAATACCCCGCATCCTCTAAACCTGGAATTGAATGTGCAACGTCTCTTGGCCCCAATTGCTCGCACAAACCCTTCTGAGCTCGGGTTCAGGGTTCAAGGTTCAGGGTTTAGGGTTTAGGGTTTAGGCTTTAGGGTTTGGGGTTTAGGGTTTAGGGTTTAGGGTTCAGGGTTCAGGGTTCAGGGTTCAGGGTTCAGGGTTTAGGGTTTAGGGTTTAGGGTTTAGGGTTTAGGGTTTAGGGTTTAGGGTTGAAGGCCTAGGCTTTGCAAACAACCGGAGGTGCTGCCTGCGGGAGATGCTCCTGGCGATGCGGCCTCTGCGTGCTTCTTCGGAGCCTCAAGACGCAGCGAAGGCCGCCGAGCTAGTGGAAGAGGAGACTGGGTTTAGGGTTTAGGGTTTAGGGTTTAGGGTTTAGGGTTTAGGGTTTAGGGTCTAGGGTTTAGGGTTTAGGGTTTCGGGTCTAGGGTTTAGGGATTAGGGTTTAGGGTTTAGGGTTGGAGGTTTCACAACGTCACAGGGCTATCTGTGCTATCATGTCGGGTGCTTTGGGGGGGGGGGGGGGGGGGTATTTAAGCCAACAAGAAGCACGAGAGGGCAAGCCCTCACCCTTCCCAAGCCTCATCCTCTCCCCTCCCCACCCCAACCCCCCAAAAGCGCTAACCCCCCAAAATTGCTCCTAACCCCACAAAAACCCAAAACACATAAACCACCCCACTATAAGTTTTTGTTTAAGCTGTAGGTCTTCGGTTCTAAAGTTAGGGTTTAGGGTTTAGGGTTCAGGGTTTAGGGTTTAGGGTTTGGGGGTTTAGGGTAACCCTGACAGGGTTAAAACCTCGAAACCTTCATCCCCAGGATCAGTCCCCCCTCCCAATGCGCCTTGGCATGAGGCTCCTCCGCTGCAGCGTTGAACTCACGGAGTCGGGCCGCCGCAAAGTTTACCTGGCAGTTGAGGGTTTAGGGCTGAAGGTTTACAGTAGGGTTTAGGGCTTCAGGGTTTGAGAGCTTCTTAGGGGGTTAAGAGGTTTCGGGGCTTTGGTGTTTGTTTTGGTGGTTTTGTTGACATGTTGGGTTTCGGGGTTTTGCATTTCGGCTTTGGGGATGTTGGGCTTTGGGGGACTTACCCCTCCCTAAACCCTGAGCCCTAAAACCCCCAAACCTGTAGGCGTGCCTCGCCAAGAAAGGCTTCCACGTCCGAGCGGAGCTGGTTGAAGCGCTCCTTCAATAATCCCCCGAATTTAGGAGTTAGGGTTTTAGGCGGGTTTGGGGTTTATCTTTGCCAAATTAGATGATTTAATTTGCCTACGGAAGTCATATTTCGTATTTCCCCCAAAGACAAGTGTCAATTTTATTGGGCGAATGAATCATCTATATATTTCATTCTTGTCTTCGCAAAAAACACATGGGATTTTCTTCGGTGACAAGCGTAATACATATTTCGTATATCCAGGTTTCGCCAACCCTAAACCCCAAACCCCAAACCCCAAACCCTAAACCCTAAACCCTAAACCCTAAACCTTAAACCCTAAACCCTAAGCCCTAAGCCCTAAGCCCTAAGTCAGGTCTTAGCGATTCGGGGGCCACCTTCTTTGGAGGTCTTCTCTTTCGATGTTTGGAAGCACGACAAGAGACCCGCTAAGGATCTTACTTTGGAAGTTTATCGTCTTTATCAGAAACAAACGAGAGATTTCACTTCACTCAAGAGTTCAGAAGTTCTATCTTATCTCGGCATAAATAGAGCATCTTTGACGACATTGACGTTTCATTTGTCAAGCCGCTACCCTGAACCTAAATTAAACTCTAAAGGCAATCGTTAACCGGCAACCACAAAACAAAGCAGACATGTAAAACATGCGAAATGCACGAAGCATTGTCCATGCCGATTCTTCCAAGACAGCAGCCAGCCGAACGCGTAGACAGAACGCACTTTTTCAAGGCCATGAAACAAAGTAAATGCCGTGCATTCCTTGTGCACCAGAAGTGGTTGCAAGTAGCTGCGCCAAGTCTTTGGCAGCCTGAATTATTGAGGTACAAAGACCGACAAAGCCACGAAAACATTGTTAATTTACCGAAGTTTTCCCTTCCTCTCTTCGCAAAAAAATTGACGCGCCAAAGCCCCTGCGATCAAAGAGGAACGCGACGCCAGTTTCTTCATTGTGATTTGGCAAAGATCAGAAGCATCCATTCCCATATGTGATCATAATGGCGAAGATATGAGCGATATTTTGATAACTGCACACTCAAGCTTCTCGACGATTATACGCAAGATAGTATTTTCACCAAATGAAATCGTATATGTCTTTTGCCTTGTAGCATTTTGACATTTCCTTTCGGGGAAATATCAAAAATGTACATCAACCCACAAACAGGCCTCTAACCAAAACCTTACAACCCTAAACCAGTCGGATGTATAGGGTTCGGGTTTAAGGTGTAGGGTAGGGGTTTCTGGAGCCGCCCCGCTCAGAAGCTTTCAAGATTCCGAAGGGCCCTAAACCCTAAACCCTTGAAACCCTAAACCCTTGAAACGCTTGAAACCCTTGAAACCCTAAACCCTAACCCTTGAAACCCTAAACCCTAAACCCGGGCTTTGGGTTTCCCACCTGGCAGAGGTGGTTTAGGGCTTAGGCTTGGCTAAGAAGCTTGAGCTTCATCTCTGAAACCTAAGTCCAACCAGAGGCTGAGAAGGATGCACTGCGTCCTACAACCCGAGACCCTAAAACCCTGAAAGCCTAAACCAGTCAAACCGGCTGAGGGTTTAGGGTTTAGGGTTTCGGGTTTAGGGTTTAGGGTTTAGGGTTTAGGGTTTAGGGTTTAGGGTTCAGGGTCCAGGGTTTTGGGTTTAGGGCCTAGGGTTTCGGGTTCAGGGTCCAGGGTTTACCGCCTGGGGTTAACCCTAAACTTTCGACCGGAATCCAAACCATCCCCCCACCCCCACCCCGCCCAGAAGTGGTCCTTCGAGGCCGTGCGGACGTGCTTGAGACTGTCTTCCAAGCAAGACCTGCGCCGTGACGTGGCTGCAAGGCTTTAGCAGCAAGCTCCGGGTGCAGGGCTTCATTAAGGGTTTAGGGATTTGGGCTTTGGGCTTAGGGCTTAGGGCTTAGGGCTTAGGGCTTAGGGCGTAGGGCGTAGGGCTTAGGGCTTAGGGTTCAGGGCTGTATTTAGGGTTTGGGTTGGGGTTTACAGTTTAGGGTCTAAAGTTTCGGGCTTAGCGAACCGCTGACCTGAGATCTTCAAAAAGAAACAGGTTCGCAGAGGTCCATGTCAGATGTAGAATTTACGGTTTAGGCCTTCTGGGGTTTAGGGCTCAGAGTTTCAGAGGTTCTGACTGTAGAGCGCAGGGTTTAGAGTTTAGAGTTTGGGGTTTATGAGGTGTAGCAAATTTAAGAAACCCTAAACCCTAAACCCCAAACCCGACACCCTAAACCCTAAACCCTAAATCCTAAGCCCCTGGGGTTTAGGGTTTCCGGGGCTTTGGACCCCGGGACCCGAGAGCCCTCCCACATCGAACCGAGGCGCAGGAACCGCCGATCGGAGGCGCGCATGGTGATGCACAGGAAGTGCATGCAGGAGATGCAGCCCACCTACAGATGAGGGCTTGGGGCTTAGGGCTTTAAGGTGTAGGGTTCTAGGGTCTTCGGGTTTTAGGGTTCAGGATTTAGGACTTTGGGTTTTAAGGTTCTAGGATTTTAGGGTTCAGGGGTTGAAGTTTTGGGGCTGTTCGGGGCTGACGTGTTAGGGCTTGGAGTTGAAGTCTTAAGGCTTTCGGGGTTGAGGTTGAGGTTTTCGGAAGCAGCTTTTTGGGGGGGGGATTCGGGTGACGAGCGGGGCTTCTTGAGCTTGAATGAATGCCACCTGGAAAGGTGAGCTTGCGGCTTTGCCTTCAGCGCAGTTGGGGTGGCCCTGAGCACCCTCTGAAAAAAATGTTCCTACAAATGGGGGGTGTACGAGAATAAGGGAATACGTACCCCAATGAGGCACCCCCGAATTTCGGAAACCCCATAGATGATCCTCAAAGGGAACATGCAAAATGTCCCAAAGGGGAGCTAAAAATCGAACTTTTAGCTGCCTCATGAAGAAACCCAATTAACCCAAAAAGGGTAAGGATCTAAAGTTACAGTAAAGTACCACAAAGTAGTAGGGTGCTTGAAGATTCAGGGGTTTGAGGTGTTTCGAGGTGATCGGGATTGGCACCAAGGCTCGAAGGTCGTTCTGGTTGTGGAACAAGGGGAGAAAGAGAGGTTCTGGGGTTTAGGGTTTAGGGTTTAGGGTTTAGGGTTTAGGGTTTAGGGTTTAGGGTTTAGGGTTTAGGGTTTAGGGTTTAGGGTTTAGGGCTTAGGGTTTAGGGTTTAGGGTTTAGGGTTTAGGGTTTAGAGCTACTGCTTGGGCCTAAGTCTCTCGCGATTCTTTTGGTCTTCTGGCTCCGAAGCAAAAAAGGCAATCAATGCTGCCAGCCCTAAAGATCACGGCTGGCCAGAGAAATTCCCACCAATAGTCTACATTCTGAACCCCAAAACCCTCAAACCTGCACTGACCCAGCTGCAGCCTTACCGCCCCACAGTCAACCTCTAAGCAGTTGGACCCTCAACTCAAAAAACCTTCAACCCCCTCCATACCTCAAAGTCATGGGCTGTTTAAGGTTTGCCCTAAATCCCTAAACCCTAAACCCTGAACCCTAAACCCTAAACCCCAAAGGAGCTTTTCTGTGTTGACCTCCAACCTGCTCCTGAAACATGCACCCTACGCCGTGCAGAGCGCTCAACACGCGCAGTGCTCAGACGAGGGTGCAGTGCAGATAGAAGGTTTGGAGTGGCACAGGTTTAGGGTTTAGGGTTTAGGGTTTAGGGTTTAGGGTTTAGGGTTTAGGGTTCAGGGTTTAGGGTTTAGGGTTTAGGGTTTAGGGTTTAGGGTTTAGGGTTTATCAGGGCACTGTTTCGGGCTTTTAGGGGGTGCCGGACGTGGTGCACAAAATGCCAGGAAGTGTGGACTTCGATTGCTAAGCAGAGGGCGACCCAACATCGACGCTTCTTGGAAGGCTTCTTGGGACCAAACAAGGCCCAAAGCCCCAAACCGTATGAGACCCCGAGCACCAAAAGCCCTCAAAACCCTAAACCCTGTACACCCTATAAACCGCAAGAACCCTCAGAACCCTAAGAACCCTAAGAACCCTAAGAACCCCAAGACCAAAGAACCCTAGCGTCAAGGGGCCCAAAGCTGAGAATGGCCAAAAACGACTCAGTTGGGAGGAAAATTCTATCAAACTTGGGGCTGAGGGGAAAAGATTGATCACTTCTCCAACATATGGTCCGTTATGAGGTCCCTATTCTAAGGCGGCCCCTTGTATTTAGGGTACCCAAAAAAGGACCATAGTTTTGAGAACTGACCTTATGGGCCCTTTTTGCTGTGTCTGGTTTCTATTGAATGATGGTCTAACTGCTTTGGGGGGTATGAAAGAGGCGGTTCACTATCATGGAAAGCACTTTCCTTCAAGTTCAGGGTACGAAAAAAGGTGCACAAAGGCCCATAATTCAGGTGAAGCCCCAATTAGGCACGGCGACCATTGTTAATTAAGGTGCGAGCTTTCTTCAACACGTTCTTCACCGTGCAGTCCGCCACGGTCTGTTCCATGGCGTTGGTGCCTTTCCAGTCGGGCCTCTCCTGCATGTTGAGCGCTATGGTATCACAAGGCTTGTCTTTGCCCTTGATGTACAGCGTCAACACCTCGCCACTTGCTTGAACAATGCGGTGGTATGTCCTGGCTTGCAAGAAGTAAGCACTCCCAGGCAAGTGCTTCCAGTGCGTCTTGCAAACGAGTGCTCCGCTGCACCTGGCACCCGGCCTTCGCAGGACCTCATCCTTTGTGCGATTGAACCTGAAGTGCTTGCCCTCAAGATCGACACATGCATCCCAGATCTCATTCACATAGCTTCCGTAGAGGCAAACCGAGTGAAAGCTGGCCCGGTGACTGTGCACATAGGTCTCAGAGGCATCCTGAAACAGATGCAGACGTACATCCACCCCATCGCCATTGAACAGATGGATGCGGTACATCAACTTCGGCTGCAACTCCACTCTCCTTGGCAGGAGTTCAAGGGTTTGAAGGGGCTGAATTAAATCAGGGACGTGGGGGGTGTAGGGGGCTTAGGGTTTAGGATTTAGGGTTCTTAGGGTGCAAGGTGTAGGGGCTTGGTTACCCTAAACCAACCGCTGCCCAGGTACAGGTCAGGAAAGAACCTCTCCCAGTGCTCGCAGCCAAGCATTAGGGCCACAAGCTTCTCGCCCACGCTCTCAACAGCCTCCCGATCCTCAGCGAGCACTTCCTTCACACTGCGGTCCGCGACGTGCTTGTCCACGTCGTGGAGAAGGCCCATGAAGTCCTGAGCCGCCAATTTCTACTTGAGGGTTCGGACTTTCGTGTTGACTCACCCTCACACCCTTGAGCCTCCATCGAAGTATGAAGATCTAAGGCATCTAAGGGTCATAGGGGCACTTAGAGGGGCTATTTTCAGAGCTTTGAGAAGAGTTGGTATGTTCACGGGTTTGTTGAGACAGGGGCTTATGATGAAGGGGTCTCCTGAAACTCTTCCGGGGAGGCGCTCCGCAAGGGCCAGGCCCGGAGCCTCCTTCGTGGGCGCGACGCCCAAAGGGAAGCCAAGGGAAGGAGGGAGCAAAGAGAGCGAACCTGAGAGTTCACCGGAGAGGGCCCTTGAAAGGGCTTTCCGGCTGGGGATGTAGGAAGTCGCGGGCCGGAGGGCGATATAAAGTTGGGACTCCGCCATCGGAAGGACAAGCACGCGGTGCCAGGGTTGTGCGTCTCCATGGCTACGGGGATCATGGGCTCCGACGTTCGATGGAAGCGCTCTTGAGCCAAAGGAGCTCCTCAACCCCTAGGAAACCTAGACCCTGCACATGCTTCCCTAAGCACCCCAAACCCCAAACACCCTTAGGCCTTAGGGGGGTAGCCTACTCATCAGCCCCCACAATTTGCGAGGCGCCTAGGTCGCACAAAGGGCAAAAGGGCAGTGCAGGATAACGCCCGTTTTCAAGAACGGGCTGAGCCAATTCGGCTCAATGCCAGGCGAGCGGTGAAACTGTGAAAGAGAGTGCTTGCCACCCTTTTAGGTCGCTTGGGCCGACTCCTGGCGCTTGAGACTCGGGTTTAGGGGGCTTAGGGGGTTTAGGGGGCTTAGGGGGTTTAGGGGGTTTAGGGGGTTTAGGGGGTTTAGGGGGTTTAGGGGGTTTAGGGGGTTTAGGGGGTTTAGGGGGTTTAGGGGGTTTAGGGGGTTCAGGGGGTTTAGGGGGTTCAGGGGGTTTAGGGGGTTTAGGGGGTAAAAAGGGGCCATGTGGGAACATTTCAAGAAATGGAGCAGCATGCCGTCTGCTTGGAAGCGGAGCTGGGACCCTTCTGGGATGAACCTGCTTGCCCTCTGCACATGCCTCCAAGCCTTCGGGCAAAGCGTTCCGCAGCACCGGGTTGAGGCTGGCGCTTCTCCGCCTTGCCATTCGCCGCAACGGGCAGAAGCCCCTGCTCTTGACCTTCGGCGTCTTCCGTGCCTTTCGAGTTTGCCAACTTCCTGTCCTCAGGATCATCTCGCCACAGCAACCTGGCATCTTGTCCGCTTTGCCCTGCAAGCTCGGTCCCGATCAGTCTCCCCAGGGGGGATGGGGCGCTTGATGACGACATTGTGTCAGGTGCTTCCGCCACCAGCCGAAGTGACGCGACGACACTCAGGCAGTTCGTCATGAGGCTGTAGAGAACATACCTATACTCCCCTTAGAACCTTAATGAAAATAGTAGTATTGTTAATATCCTCTTGGGTGTTATATGAACCAAAATAAGAAAAATGCTTCCCAAGGGGGATATAGATACTGGTTCATGTCTGGCGCCAGGGTGCGGCTGAACAAGCCGCAGGAAGCCAGCAGCAACTGCGGGATGTCTTCCAGGAGAACCTGAAGCCTCCTGTACTGCCACATCCGTTGCTCTGACAAGGGGCACATGGCAACTGCCACCACAAGAGCTGCAGATGGGATGCACGTCAGGGCCCAACAAATCTGGAACCCGGGATGCACGCTACCAAACATGGTCACGAATGCGGCCAAGTCTAAGTAGAGGTCCCAGACCTGAAATATCAGCCAAACATCCACAACACGGAATGGGGTATCGCTCTCACCCCATTTGATCTTGGCCTCAGGGTTCTGCCACCGGCTTGAGAAGATTTCCATGAGGCCCTTCAGGAAGAAGGCAGCGTATGGAGGCCACATGTATGCATTCAATCCCACCACTTCACCAGAGGGCAGCGGCAGGCACACCAACATTGAGTCTTGCACATGTCCTACGTGGAGCTTGCACAGAACGGGGAAGGCAGCGGCAAACATAGCGAAACAGATGGTCGGGGGCACAACTGCAAACGCAAGAAGGACCAGTGCCATGACCAAGGACATAACGTAGAATTGCAGAAAATAGTGTAGCACACGACAGGGGAGCAGTAGTAGATTCCGGCACACGCTCCCGTAGTTTGGAAATTGGGGCGTCATAGAACTAAGGTCAGAGATGGCTGTTGCAGCGCAGCCAGCACAGGCAGCCGCAATGATCAGCATGACAGGCCACATGTGCCACCACACAAGCCGGGCAACATCTAGAAAGGATGGGCCATGGGCCGCACGCTCTTGGCACGAAAGGGTATGCTCCATGGATGGATATCCTACCCTGTGAGACCTCGAGCCTTTCAAATGCTGCTCTTGCTTGAAAGAATTTCATCTTGGTGGTGGGCATTGCGAACCTCTTCAAGGCTGTTGGAGATCAGAGTGTTTGGGTTTCATTCAGCTGATGTATCTTGATACATGTCACCTTCAATGTGGGACTGATTGGCGGGGTGCCTACTGCGTCCGATGGTCGAAGCCTACAGGTCTTGGCTGATACTGACAGTCAATCACCGTCCTTGAGGCATTTGCCAAAGTCACCGGCCCAAGCCTAAACCCTAAACCCTCAACCAGGCCCTGAACCTTGAGTATCAGCCCTGAACTACCCTTCCCTAAGCCCCATCAAACCTGAAACACCCACTCTTGAAGTAAACCACGCCTAAACCGCTAAACCCTACACCCTGAAAGTTTAGGGCTTAGGACTTAGGGTTTAGGGTCTAGGTCTTACAGGGTTTCAGGGCTTAGGGCTTAGGCGCTTCGCGCTTCGGGCTCAGGTCTCAGGGCGTAGGGCTTAAAAGCCCCAAAACACCGTACGGGCCCTACAAGTCCCAGAGAGGCCCTGGCCTTGAAGTTCGCCAAAGACTGCAGCGACTCGATGCCGAAGGCCCTCACGCGCTCACCCTGGCGGAGGGTTTAGGGTTCAGGGTTTAGGGTTTAGGGGTTTAGGGTTTAGGGGTTAGGGTTTAGGGTTGAGGACGGAGGATTCCTCGCTTACTATAAGAATGTGCGGGGTGAAGTTGAATTTGGGAGCGACACTCCGGCAATCCAAAAAAAAACCATGTAGACTGAGGCGAAGGCCGCACAGCGGCACCCTAAACTCCTAAACCCCCGACAAAAACTCCAAGCCCTTAGAACCCTAAACCCGCGAACCCCGAATCTGACATCTGGTGCACACCTGGGCGTTCGCTTGATCGCCGCCATTGATGTAGTTGCCAGCCTTCCCAACGCCCACTCTCTTGAGGCGTGAGGGGGTTTAGGGTTCAGGGTTTAGGGTTTAGGGTTTAGGGTTAGGATTCAGGGTTTGGGGTTTGGGGTTTGGGGTTTGGGGTTTGGGGTTTGGGGTTTGGGGTTTGGGGTTTGGGGTTTGGGGTTTGGGGTTTGGGGTTTGGGGCTTAGGGCTTGATGTAGGCTTCAGGGCATGGGGCCTAGCATTCTTCTTCCAGGGCTTCCGCAGACCCTGAACCCCCGAGCCCGAAACCCTGAGCCCTAAACCCTAAACCCTAAACCCTAAACCCTAAACCCTAAACCCTAAACCCTAAACCCTAAACCCTAAACCCTAAACCCTAAACCCTAAACCCTAAACCCTAAACCCTAAACTCTAAACTAAACTTTAAAGCCGAAGCCCCTGAACCCTACTTCGGGGGTCGGGATGGGGCCTGAGAAAGGACTCAAGCTAACGGGCCGTTCAAACTCCAGGCCGCCCTGAAAAGCAAAAGCTCTTCGGGACTCATGAGCTAGTTTAGGGCTCTCTTTTGTGCCCCTAAACCCTAAACCCTAAACCCTAAACCCTAAACCCTAAACCCTAAACCCTAAACCCTAAACCCTAAACCCTAAACCCTAACCCAAGGGAGTTGATGGTTAAGTCTTGAGGCGTTTTGAGACCCCAAACCGGCTGCTTCTTCAGCTTCCCCCCGGCAAAGCGGTCCTCCAAGACGATGGCCAGGAGCTCTCTGAAGGGGACCGAATTCCTTCGGGTCACGCAAGTGGAGGTTTCCAAAAACGAGGGGTAACCTTTTCGGAGGTTCCCACATCAAGGATCGTCTTTAAAAAAGTCCCCTGTTACCCCTATTTCGTATGGGTCTCACCGGCCTCTCTTCTCAGCTTCTTTGCATTGGGGCTCATGACGCCCAGAGTGTTAATGGCGCAAGAAAGAAGTCTGCCCGGTTTAGGTTTCCTGGGCAAAGATGCTCTGTGTCTCCAAGGCCTCATCTTTCTTTGTGCTTTGAGACGTACGAGCCCCCCTAAACCCTAAGCACCCCCCCAAACCCCAAGTCTGAACTCCAAACAATAAACCAAACCCTAAACCCTAAACCCCAAACCCTATACCCTAAACCCTAAACCCCAAACCCTAAACCCTAAACCCTACACCCTAAACCCTAAGCCCTACACCCTAAACCCTAAACCCTAAACCAAACCCTCAGCACCTTCAACCCTTGAACTCTGTCCCCCAACTAACGCCCCCAACCTGGCCTGGACTCTTCCGCTGCCAACTGGAGGACCTGCGAGATCTTCTTTCAGCTCTGGTGGTCTCTCTTTGGTTGTCTGGGTTTAGGCTTTAGTTTTTAGGGTATAGGGTTTAGGGTTTGGGGGATGGAGGCGTTTTCTCGAAGATTGCGGGTGGTTAAGGTTTTGTGGGGCTTAGGACTTGGGGCTTCAGGATGTAAGATATTGGTGATACCTTGCAAGAAACTCCTCAACAAAACGCCCCCTCCCCTCCCGCACAACAACAAGAATCCTAAACCCCAAACCCTACACCCTACACCCTAAACCCTAAACCTTGAAGTTGGAGGCTTTCACTTCCACACGGGCATCACGGCGTAGAGTTGAGGCTGTCGTGAGCTTCGCATAAGCCCCACTACATGCAAACAGACAGAAGAATATCGGGTGGCCTGACACCGCTCCATGAGACTTTCACGAAGCGACCTGAAGAGTTTAGGGTTTAGGGGTTTAGGGTTTAAGGGTTTAAGGATTTCAGGGTTTCAGGGTCAAATAAAAGATTGTGGGAAAGCCCCTATAATGACAGACTCTTGGATTCTTCACTCTTGATTCATAGTTTTAATCATACGAAATTTCCAGTCTCAGGGGTGCATTCCTCGCGTCTTTGTTTCGCTCACACAATTCATGCGGCTCGCTCGTTTGTTCACTTGTTCACTCACTTCTTTCACCTTATAATTGTGTTCTCTTCACTCAACTCAATATCCCAACTTTGGGGTTTTGGACAGGAAATTTCGTATCATAATCATCATGAAGGTGAACACCCCAGGTTTTGAAATACAACTTCTGGGTCTAGAGAACACAACCTATAGTAGGGGCGCGTGGCGATTGAGGACTTCTATAAGTTCATGAGTCTTCTCACGGTATGCATATGCGTGTATATGTACATGTATATTATATATATATACACAAACATATACACATACGTACGTATACAAATACAAATGCAAAGACAAATGCCAGTACAAAAAGCAAATGCCAATGCAAGTTCAAGTACATAGACATAGACAGCATAGACATATTACATATAGACACATATACATACAGAGATATGCTGCCTCCCACAAAACAAACAAAATTCATGAAGCTGCCCTCTTAAAAATAACAACAAACAGAAGCCAAGTAGCCGAAACCAACTGTCCAAACAAAAGCACAAACGGACGTGTAGCCAGAACGTTGGCTGGAGAATGGCAGATTTCTGTGACATCTATCTGCATATATGGCGAGGTCTCTAAATTAGGGTCCGTTTTGAGGTATCCTAAATAAGAGGGGCCGCCCTTTAATAGGGACCCCAAAAGAGACGATTAAGTTAGACGAATCACCATGGACACATGTAGGGTTTTTACCAAATTGGAAGGGGGTACCTTATCCGGGGTCCTTATTCTGAGGGAACCCGACTATTTGGGGCCTGTATCAGGGGTCCGGATTTTCGCAAACCCCGACCGACCTATCTATCTGTCTGCATGCAGAACCCTAAACCCCAAATCCTAGGCCCTAAACCTAAACCCTAAACTCGAAACCCTAAACCCTAAATCCTAAACCCTAAACCCTACTGAGCCGTCGGCTGATAGGAGAGAGCAAACTTCATGACCTCGGGGCCGCCGAGAGGAGTGGGGTTTGGGGTTTGGGATTTTGGACTTGGGAATTGGGGTTTAGGGCTTGGGGTTTAGGGTGTAGGGTTTAGGGTTTAGGGTTTAGGGTTTAGGGTTTAGGGTTTAGGGTTTAGGGTTTAGGGTTTAGGGTTTAGGGTTGAGGGTTGAGGGTTGAGGGTTGAGGGTTGAGGGTTGAGGGTTGAGGGTTGAGGTTGAGGGTTGAGGGTTTAGGGTTGAGGGTTGAGGGTTGAGGGTTGAGGGTTCAGGGTTTAGGGTTTAGGGTTTAGTTTAGGGTTTAGGGTTTAGGGTTTGGGGAGTCAGGCACGCCTCCCAAACGTGTCGAGTCAAGTATCCACAACATGCGGGTCCGATCATCTCCGACATTGACTGAAAGTCGAGACCCCGGACCCGAAAAAAAAAAAAAAAAAAAAAAAAAAAATGTAAACCCTGACACACCCTAACAAACCCGCACAAACCCTAACACCTCTAACAAAACTAAAGCCCCGCCCGAACTAACCTTAAGCCCTAGACCTGAACCCACCCTAAACCACCCAAGCTTCTAGGCCCTCTGCCTTTATCCTTGCCGGGCTGAGATTGCACAGCGGCAGCATCCTTCAACGAAGGGGCTTCGTTTCGGGTGCACTGTATAATTTCCTTATGCTTTTACTATTATTTGGGAGTTCTTTAGTAAGCTTTGTCAGAACGTTCTTCAGGACCTTATCATTGTATTATGATGGCCTTTCTACAGTCGAAGATACTAGCTGGGAAGGTTGTTCACGGGCTTGGAGGTGAACCCTGGGACATTGAGATCGTACCGCCGCTCCTAAGGCATTAAAAGCCTTAACACGAGATCTCTATTTGCAGGAGGCTCTTATTCGAATGGCAATAATGCCCCTAGCATTCTGAGTTCTCCATTCATGTCCTAATTTTGCTTGATGTTCAATTGAGTTCATGCGCCATTCATATCTTCACTCCTTATAACTCAATTAAACAAGCAAAATAAGGGAATTGGAATGAAGAATCCAGTAAGATATACCGCATTGTTATTAGTGTGTCATCATTCGGGCGGTGACATGTGAATTAGGCTTTATAGTTTCCATTTCGCGTGCGTAGGGTTCAAGTACCTAGACAGCTGATCAGCAAAGGCGCGCAGAAGAGAGGGAGAGGGAGAGGGAGAGGGAGAGGGAGAGGGAGAGGGAGAGGGAGAGGGGAGGGAGAGGGAGAGGGAGAGAGAGGGAGAAGAGGAGAGGGAGAGGGGAGAGGGAGAGGGAGAGGGAGGGGAGGGGGAGGGGGAGGGGGAGAGGGAGAGGGAGAGGGAGAGGGAGAGGGAGAGGGAGAGAAGTGTGCTGGAACAGAAGAATACCGTAAACCTTAAGCCCTAAACCCTCTCGTACTCTTTTTTGTAATCATATGTTTCTGTTCTCGGATTTTGAACACTCGGGCCCCTGGTGTTTCAGATTTTGTTTTTCAGATTTTGAGCAACAATCGGCACCGGTGTCTCTCAATCGGGCCCCGGCATTTTTCAGCCCAGGTGGCTTGGGGATAAGAAACAAATACAGCATTACGTTCCGAAAATATTAGGGTTTGTGGACCGAGTGAGCCTCATATTGTCTTAATGTTACGGGATTCTTTGGGCACAAGCTGCTTGACTAGTGAATGCTTGGACTTGAGATGCTGAACCCTAAACCCTAAAACGAAATAAGTAAGTACCCCAGAATGTTGACAGTGCCAGTCCCCCCCTCAGTTTGTAAGCGTGAGGAAGCTCAATAAGCAAAGGATCCGAAACAAGGTCAGCTAGCCAAACTTTGGGTGCAGGGTTTAGGGTGTAGGGTGTAGGGCTTAGGGTGTACCATTCAAGCTGGGGTTGCCAGCCTCCTTAACTGTGACCCACGATCCCCCCAACTAACTTCGGTTGACAGGGGACAGACCAAACACCACCCAACTACTTCGTTTCTAAGTGGACAATCTTCCCGGGAATGGGGTGTGGGGGGGGGGGGGATGTTCACTCATCAGCCAACAGTCAGCACAAAGCCCCTAACTCTCCAACACCCTAAGCTCTAGACCTAGACTCTAAACCCCTAGAGCCTATTTTCAGGGTTAGAGGGACTGAAGTACCTGGGGGTACGGCTTAAGTGTCTTAGGTTTTGTTTGGCTAAGGGTTTTGGGTTTAGGGTTTAGGGTCGCTTTGTGTTTTTTGTCGGTGTTGGGCACGCTCCTCCTCTCCACGTCTCGCAGGGCATCTTCCTCCGCGGAAGGCAACTTGGCCGTGGCCCCAAACCGCCAAGCCCTCAACTAAACCCTGTTCTGCTCCAAGCATGAGAAGCCATCTCACTTGTAGGGCCAGGGTGCAGTGCCTAGGATATACTGGTATGCCTACAAGATGTACATACCCGCAAGCAAATCAAGAACGGTTTTGGTGCAGCTCCGGCTTGTACCCTTGAAAAGCTAAACCCATGCAGTTTGTTCAACAGAGACAAACGGAAACATCAAGGAGTTCCCGGCCTTGTCTTTGTGTGCCAGCAGCTTCGTCGCCTCCGCATGTGTGCTGCCCCTCTACCCTAAACCCTATACCCTCAACCCCCCGGCACCAAGAAAACAAAGCCGAGCACCGAATTTTCGTCGCCTCCGAGGTGGTCGGCATCGCCACGGTCAGCAACTCCACGTGGTCGGTCCGAAGCCAGCTACAGCCTTGCGTTGTAGGGTTTAGGGTTTAGGGTTTAGGGTTTGGGGTTTAGGGTTTAGGGTGTAGGGTTTAGGGTTAGGGTTTAAGGTTTAGGGTCACAAACTGAGTAGTGCACCCGTGTATCCTGTATGGCGTGGCTCAAGCGATACAAGAGTGTTTGAGGGTTGTAGTCACGGTTGCGCCTGTGACGCAGAGCGCGGAAGCATTAGGGTTTTAGGGTTTACGGTTTAGGGTTTAGGGTGTAGGGTTTACGGTTTAGGGTTTAGGGTTTAGGGTTTAGGGTTTAGGGTTTAGGGTTTAGGGTTTAGGGTCCTGCCCGAACACCACAAGCGACCCAAGCTACTCTAACCCCAAAGCCCCCTAAACTTCCCGAAACATCCTGAGCCCCGTAATTAGACCAAATGGCCTGTGTCGAAGAGGCGAATGGCTCGACTAAGCTCCTGAAAGGCTTCTAGGATGTTTAAGGGTAGCTGAAAGGTACGGATTTACAGTTGCTCTTCTTGTTGCGCGATTTAGGTTTGAGGGATTAGGGCTTAGGGCTTTATAGTTGTTAGGCTCCCCCTCCCACCATGGTGTTTGTTTTGTTTGATGCGGTGGACAGGGTGTTCGTAGTTGAAAAGCGGGATGGGCGTAAGGATCTTCTCTCAAAAGCGTGGCAATGGGATTTTAGCGGAGTACATCCTCTTGTTATGAAAGCGCGGACGATACAATTTAAGTAGATGTGCCACCGCTGCTGCTCTGATGTCTGTCTCTTCTTTCAACGATTGCAACATCGCTATTCAAATTGGGTTGTGTGGTTTGCGAGCTTCGGAAAGGTCGATAATCACATGGGGCCACTTTTTGTGTCTTGGCAAGCACAACAACATCGAAATCGCCCGAAGGCAGCTTCTGCTGTCTTGCTACATCTTCTCTTAGGACGCGTTCGAGCTTCTTTCTTCGAATCGCCTTTTTGAGCTGTCTAGCTGAAGCCCTGAAAGGTTCTTCAGGTGTTCAAGGTGTTGAGGCCTTTGTGCCCTGCAGGGTCTCAGGTCTGTAACCCCATGAACCCCAAACCCGATAAACCCTAAACCCTAACCCTCAGCCCAAACACCTAAACCTAAGTCCTCGAGATGCCCAAGTTCTCTCAAGCCCAGCGAATCCCCGGAGCAACAGAAGATAACTGTACTTGCTGATGGCGCCCTAGACCCTAAACCCTGAACCCTAAACCTCATAAATCCCATAAATCCAATAAAATCCCATAAGCCCTCAACCCCATGAGCCCAAAGGCAGGGTTCGAAAATGGCGGTCGGATTTCCGGGTTGCAGAAAATGTTCCCTGGCATGCTCCCCCATATGGTAACAGTCCTTTATACGGAGTATAGTACCCCCCCCCTATTATATTCCCTATTATATTCCCTATTATATTCCCTATTATATCCCCTATTATATTCCCTGTGAGCGACTGCTAGTAAAAAGGGTGCCTTTGAGAGAAGGGAAGCAGAAGTTCGTTGTGGGCTCTTAGGTGTTTGGGGGGTTTGGGGTTGTCGATGGTTGTCGGATTTAGGATGCGGGTTTTAGGGTTTAGGGCTTCAGGGCATAGGAGTTTTGGGTTTTGTAGGGTTTGCAGGGGGTTTAGGGTTTTGGGGGGGTTGAGGGTTTTAGGGTTAGGTTGTCGGCAATCGCTACCAGGGCTTCAGTTCTCTGGCCTTGGTGCTCATCGCAAGCTTCGTGAGCACAATGGCCTAAGTGAGATTAGGGTTCAGGGTTTAACAGGGCTTAGTAGGGCTCAATAGGGTTTAATAGGGTTTAATAGGGTTTAATAGGGTTTAATAGGGTTCAATAGGGTTTAATAGGGTTTAAGAGGGTTTAATCGGGCTTAGGGTTTAGGAGTTTAGGGTTAAGCATGGGAAAAGCTAGACTCTTTGAGCGGCGAAAACCCCAACGCTGCAGCCTCCCGCTACTCGCATGACGAGGTATGACTCCCCAAACCCTAATCCCAAAACTTAGGCTACTGGGGACCGAGCAGAGCTTTGAGGGTCTTGGGGTAAGGAGTCACGGAAACCCCATACTACAGGGGTTTACGGTTTCGGGTTCGGATTTAGGGCTTGGGCTACGGCATCCTTCCGACCCATCCCCATTCATCCCGCCCCCACCCCCAACCCAAAAAAAGAAACAAACACTCAAACAAGGCCCAAAGAACCTGAAGTATACCCCCACCCCCAGGCCCAAAGAACCTCGAGTAAGAATTGTTTCCCCCCCCCCCCCTTCAGTTCAGGTTGGGGGGTGAAGGTCAGAGGGGTATGTATAGCCTATCAGCCCTTCGGGAGCCCAAACCTCCCCCAACCACAAGCTCCTTCAAGCCTGAACCCTAAACCCTAAACTCGCTCAACCCTGAACCCTGAACCCTGAACCCTGAACCCTGAACCCTAAACCCTAAACCCTAAACCCTAAACCGGGGGGGGGGGGGGTCTGCCCTCAAACGCAAGCCCAAATCTCTGAATCCCGGGAGTCCGCAGCCCGGTGCTGGGTCTCTGACAACGTTGTGCGCGCGGCTGTTGTCCAAAAGGCACAGCCCTGCGAACCGAGGGCATGTCGGCTTGATGGTGAGGAGTTGAGGGAGTTTGGCTCTAAACCTTAAACCCTAAAGACTAAACCCTAAACCCTAAACCTCAGAATTTGCGGAAGTTGAGGGCAAGTTGGGCAGGGCTTCGGGGACTGGCTCTTCGCTCTTTACGGGTAATTGGGACCTAAGGGCTGATCCCTAGGCTATCAGGTTCACGCATAGAATTTGGCCAACCCAAGCCCACAACTTCAAATGCCAAAACCCTACCCCCCAGTCTAAGCTCTAAACCCCTTAAGAAAAGGGACCCCCGAACCAAAAAAAAAACAAAAGCCCAAACCTCAAACTGCCAAACCCCTAAACCCAAAACCCCTACAACCCCAAACCCGACCCTTCTGGGGTGCTTCTGGCACCCCGTGTAAACAGCATAATCGATATTGCATATACAGATAAACACATTACATATATAGAGATATATACACGTATTTGTATATGCAAAAGCATATGTATACAAGTATACATAGTGTGCATAATATCTATATAGTTACATACTTAACTTGTAAAACCTGAGGGTGTCTAAGGTTTGGAAGGCCTCAAAGAATACATGTCACAATCTAACCTTCTCAGCCCTACTTCAACTAATCCACAGAATAAACGCACGAAATGCGGGTGCATCCACGGTGTCCTGGTCTGAAACCCCAAAACCCCAACACCCCTTTCACGGCCCCTGCCTTGCGGTTTTGGCCCCGTCCACGACTTCCGTGGGGTTGCCGCGCCACGGGCGCCTCATAGATATAGATATATATATATATATACAAGATACACTATAGAATGGAATCAGAGTGGACGGAAACAGCGACCCCGAATATTGTAGGCGGTGCCCGTCCGGGTATGCGCCGGGTGCCCGGGTATGCGCCGGGTATGCGCCGGGTATGCGCCGGGTGCCCGGGTATGCGCCGGGTATGCGCCGGGTGCCCGGGTATGCGCCGGGTATGCCCGGGTATGCGCTGGGTATGCGCCGGGTGCCCGGGTATGCGCCGGGTATGCGCCGGGTATGCGCCGGGTATGCGCCGGGTGCCCGGGCATGCGCCGGGTGCCCGGGTATGCGCTGGGTATGCGCCGGGTGCCCGGGTATGCGCCAAGTATGCGCTGGGTGCCCCCCCCCCCCCCTGTCTTCATTTTAACCCCCTGTAAGGGCCTACCCAGGCAATGCCTAAGCCTTTTAAGGATAAAAGGGGAAAAACCTGTATGTTTTAAACTTGGGTTCTTCCAAAACCCCTTGAGGCCAATAAAGGAAAAACCTGTGTGCTTCAAACTTGGGTTCCGCACAAGAAGCTATGGCCATCCTTTTCGTGGCAAAGGTCGCTGGGAGTCTGCAGATGGTCAAAACTCGTGCGTGAGGGTATCCAGGGTTCTTGCTAAGTCTACATTGCTGTAAACCTATGGTCGAGGAATTATTTTAATTGTTTTTTGCCTTTCAACTTTTTTTTTTTGGGGGGGCCTCCCTATTGCAAGATAGAGGAAATCCAAAGAAAATAGAGGTTTTCCTGTTCAAATCCAAAGAAAATAGAGGTTTTCCTATTAAAATCCAAAGAGAAGAGGTTTTCCTATTAACATCCAGAGAAAATAGCGGTTTTCCCATCAAAATCCGAAGAGAATGGAGGTTTTCCTCTTGAAATCTAAAGAAATAGAGGTTTTCCGCATAGAGTACAAAGGAAATACAGGTTCTATTCTTAACATACAAAGGGAATGCGGGTATTCCTATTCAAATACCAAGGAAACTTAGGGTTTTGTCCGTGAAAGGTAGGATTTTACCATGTTAAAAGTGAAAGGAGATAGAGGTTATCCATAGAAGGCGGGGAAAGAGGGTTTGCCTATGCAATACACAAGAAACTAGAGGTTGTACTACCAACAGAAACAGAAAGAGTTTTCCAAACAAAAGGAAAAGAGGTTTAAAATCGAAGGACACATAGGGCTTCTAAACCAGAGAGACGCATAGAGGTTTGCTGTAGAGGTTTTCTTACGTAACAAATATAGGGTTTACTTTGTTGGACTTGCACGAACGAACGGCATGTATGTATATGCTTTGAAGACAGCTTGCGCGGCTTTTAACAAAGGAGGGGATTGGGAGGGAGCGCAGCCCCCCCCCCCATTTGCAAAACACGATTCTCGCATGATGGGTTTTCAAAATGTATGAATAAAGCGGGGAGGTTGGGTGGGGGGGGGGGGGCGAGGCCCCCAAATTTGCAAACACGATTCTGGCATGATGGATTTGCAACATTTTAATGTATGCATATGGCATATGCTTTGAAGCAAGCTTGCTTGGCTCAAAAAAAACGGGGGGGTTGGGGGGGGGGGAGCCCCCCCATTTGCAAACACGATGCTCGCATGATGGGTTGCCGAAAATGTATGCATATGCGTTGAAGCAAGCTTGCGCGGCTAAAAATAAAGCAGGGTTGGGGAGCCCCCCCCCCCCCGCATTTTGCAAACACGACTTTCGCATGATGGATTTCCAACAATGTATGCACATGCTTTGAAACAAACTCGTGCGTACTCGTGCGTAATCGTGCGTACTCGTGCGTACTCGTGCGTAGTCGGGGGTACTCGGGCGTACTCGAGCGTACTCGGGCGTACTCGGGCGTACTCGGCGTACTCGGGCGTACTCGGGCGTACTCGGGCGTACTCGTGCGTACTCGTGCGTACTCGTGCGTACTCGTGCGTACTCGGGCGTACTCGTGCGTACTCGTGCGTACTCGGGCGTACTCGTGCGTACTCGGGCGTACTCGTGCGTACTCGTGCGTACTCGTGCGTACTCGGGCGTACTCGGGCGTACTCGGGCGGTGCGTACTCGGGCGTACTCGTGCATACTCGGGCGTACTCGTGCGTACTCGGGCGTACTCGTGCGTACTCGGGCGTACTCGTGCGTACTCGGGCGTACTCGTGCGTACTCCGACGCGGTCGCCCATCCCTGCCGCAATGGAATATACAGGATGCAGTTTACAGATGCATAAACATATACTTCATATATGTACACATATTTTCTATACATGGGTAACCGGTGTTTTTGTATATACATGTGCGTGTGTAGAATTTCACACCCCTCTGAATCTGAAGCATCAAGCCTCACAAACACTAGACACTAAACCCTAAAGCCTTACAAACCCTTAAGCACCTAACCCTACAAGCTCTAGAATCCGTACACCCATGCAAAAGCCATATAAGCCCATCTTAGTCCCACAAACCCTAGACCTGAACCAGACCCTAAGCCCTGAACCCTAAACCCTAAACCCTAAACCCTAAACCCGAAACCCGAAACCCTAACACTGAACTCTAAGCACAGAAAAAGGTCCCCTGACAAGCCCTGAGACTGGCAATTGAGCTGGCGACTCCGTGGCGTAAACATCGCCTCAGCTCAGACGTGAGCTGAAAGAATGTCTAGTAGGGTTATAGGGTTCAGGGTTACAGGGTTTATAGGGTTCGGTAGGGCTTAGTAAGATTATAGTAGGGTTATGGGGTTATAGGGCTATAGGGTTTTGGTGTAGTAGAGGCTACAGGTTTAGGCTTAAGTTCAGGGTTATAGGGTTGAGGGTTAAGGTTCAGTAGGGTTGTAGGATAAGAGTTTAAGGGCTTCAGTCGGCTTAAGGTTTAGGGTTCAAGGAGCTTGAGGACCAAATTCTAGAACCCCAACCCAAACACCCCCCTAGCTGGGCATGCACGTGCGAAACCCTGAACCGCAAACCATGCTCCAGTCCACTAATGGTGGGTGATCTTGGGGATAAGGCATAAGCGCCCAAATGCCGACCAAAGCTTCCCTAACTTCTTTAGTGTTTAGGACTTAGGGCCTAAGGTTTTGGCAACCTCTTTGAAGTGTCAACTGTATAAAGTGGAAGGATACGGGACAAACTAGGGAGCGTTGCTTTCTTCCTAGACTTCACTCGGAAAGTTTTTCAACACCACTCTAAGCCTGCTGGGTAAGGGCACAACATGCCAAAGCAAAATCCCTGAACCCTGAAACCCTGAACCATAAACAGAAGGTGCTAAACCCGTGATTTGGTTTGCTAGAGTTCCTAAGCTTCTCAAAGAGCCTGGGCTCTCAGAAATATTCAGAAATATATGTACTGCAGCAGGGTCACATCCATAAGGTTCTTGTCAAACTGTAACCTGGCGGGGGAGACACCCCTCCCCCAAACCACGTGTCGGGCGGATACGCGTCGGGCTAGATCCTAACTCCTGTGCCTCTACATGGCTCAAACCCTAAACCCCACAAAACCCAAACCCCAAACCCTCCAAAGCCCTAAACCCTAAACCGAAAAAGTCCCTAATTCCCAGCTATTTGCATCCCGCGAAACGTAGGGGGGAAGTGGTAGCACCTTAGCCTTAGCCTCTGAACATACGAACTAGAGCACGCAAAACCAAAAAAAACTAAGCACTGAACACTGAACACGTAACTTCCTAAACCACCCTTCATTCCCTAAACCCCTAAACTGCGCCGGCACGTCTTCCTCTCTTGTTCGCTTTGTGTGTGCACCATCTTCAGCTCACCGAAGATGGTGTCCTGCTGCGGTTCCTGGCCCAAGATAAGGGGTTTTGCGATTTTTAAAGAGGGCTCGGTTCTTGGAGGATTCTCATAGGGTTTTTATCGGGTTTATCGGGTTGCTACAGGGCTTGTAAGGCTTAGGGGTTTGGATGTAGGTTTCGGGTTTAGGGTGGCTTGGGGGTTCTACCCTGAGCTCAAGAACACTCAAACCAACAAACCGCGAGAAGGCGCGTACCTTTGCCAGCGCGGCTGTGAACTAACGCTCGGAGGGGTTAGGGCATAGCTCTAAACCCTAAACCCCGGACCCTAAACAAAATCCACTGAACCCTAAAACCCTGCACCCTAAGGTTTTGTGGGGTTTTGGAGAGTTGGTCCCCTCTCTAAAGTATGCTCCCTTTAAGGGTTACCATTGCAAGGCGGGCCGAATTTTTCGGATACCCAATACATGGTTCCCGTAATTTTGAGAACTGACCATTTGGGGTTCGGAGAGGGGGGGGGGCCATGCCTCGCAGCTGGGCTTCACCCAGTGAATCCTCGCGAAGAAGGTTTTGAGGTCTTTTTTGGGGGGAGGGGGGGGGGTGTTTTAGTGGGTTTAATCCCCAACAACACACTGAACTCTCAATAAACCCCTCAATCGACTTGCTGGAACTTGGAACTGATGCAGCGGCTTTTCATCGGGAAATAAGGAATCACGTGCCTGTTTCACCCGTTGAAGGTGAATTTTCGAGGCGGGGGGGGGGGGGGGGGTGTGTGAGCAAAACCGGGTCTATTTAGAAGCTGGGGCTTGTGATTTATAATACAGGTCCATATACCTAAATGTAATAAACCTAGAAGAGCACGGCTTCTAAATAGACCCTACGGTCGGATTTCAAAAGGACGTTGGCAGAAATTAATAATTTTAATAATTTTAATAATTTTAATAATTTTAATAATTTTGATATTTTTAATAATCCTGAGAGGCTCCCGGAAAATTAAAATTATTAACAATATTAAAATTATTAAAATTATTAATTTCTGCCCTGAGAGGCTCCCGGAAAATGAAAATTATTAAAATTATAAAAATTATTAAAATTATTAAAATTATTAATTTCTGCCATGAGAGGCTCCCGGAAAATTAAAATTATTAAAATTATTAAAATTATTAAAATTATTAAAATTATTAAAATTATTAAAATTATTCAAATTATTAAAATTATTAAAATTATTAAAATTATTAAAATTATTAAAATTATTAATTTCTGCCCTGGGAGGCTCCCGGAAAATTAAAATTATTAAAAATATTAAAATTATTAAAATTATTAAAATTATTAAAATTATTAAAATTATTAAAATTTTTAAATTATTAAAATTATTAAAATTATTACAATTATTAAAATTATTATTTTCTGCCCTGAGAGGCTCCCTGAAAATTACAATTAGAAAAAATAATAAAATTATTAAAATTATTGATTTCTGCCCTGACAGGCTCCCGGAAAATTAAAATTATTAAAATTATTAAAATTATTAAAATTATTAAAGTTATTAAAATTATTAATTTCTGCCCTGAGAGGCTCCCGGAAAATTAAAATTATTAAAATTATTAAAATTAATATTTTCTGCCCTGAGAGGCTCCCGGAAAATTAAAATTACTAAAATTATTAAAATTATTAAAACTATTAAAATTATTAATTTCTGCCCTGAGAGACTCCCGGAAAATTAAAATTATTAAAATTATTAAAATTATCAAAATTATTAAAATTATTGAAATTATTAAAATTATTGAAATTTTAATTATTAATGGTTGCATAATTTAATAATTTTAACAATTAAATAATTTTAATAATTTTAATAATTTTAATAATTTTAATAATTTTAATAATTTTAATAATTTTAATCTTCCGGGAGCCTCTCAGGGCAGAAAATAATAATTTTAATATTTTTAATATTTTTAATAATTTTAATAATTTTAATAATTTTAATAATTTTAATTTTCCGGGAGCCTCTCAGAGCAGAAATTAATAATTTTAATAATTTTAATAATTTTAATAATTTTAATTTTCGGGGAGCCTCTCAGGGCAGAAATTAATATTTTTAATAATTTTAGTAATTTTTAATAATTTTAATAATTTTAATTTTCCGGGAGCCTCTCAGGGCAGAAATTAATAATTTTAATAATTTTAATAATTTTAATTTTCCGGGAGCCTCTCAGGGCAGAAATTAATAATTTTAATAATTTTAGTAATTTTAATATTTTTTCTAATTTTAATTTTCCGGGAGCCTCTCAGGGCAGAAAATAATAATTTTAATAATTTTAATAATTTTAATAATTTTAATAATTTTAATAATTTTAATAATTTTAATTTTCCGGGAGCCTCTCAGGGCAGAAATTAATAATTTTAATAATTTTAAAAATTTTAATAATTTTAATAGTTTTAATTTTCCGGGAGCCTGTCAGGGCAGAAATTAATAATTTTAATAATTTTAATATTTTTTCTAATTTTAATTTTCAGGGAGCCTCTCAGGGCAGAAAATAATAATTTTAATAATTGTAATAATTTTAATAATTTTAATAATTTTAATAATTTTAATTTTCCGGGAGCCTCTCAGGGCAGAAATTAATAATTTTAATAATTTTAATAATTTTAATAATTTTAATAATTTTAATAATTTTAATCATTTTAATAATTTTAATAATTTTAATTTTCCGGGAGCCTCTCAGGGCAGAAATTAATAATTTTAATAATTTTAATAATTTTAATAATTTTAATAATTTTAATAATTTTAAGAATTAAATAATTTTAAATGTACTTTTTTAGCTTAGAATCAGTAAAAACTGAAAATTTGCTCAAAGAATCCTACAACATAGTAAAAAATCGCAAAAATTGACCAATTTTGGGGGCCCGTGTAGTATAAAATCAAATAAAAAACGGTACGTGAGAATGCCTTCAGATGCAGGAGAAAAGAGTACCCAGAAACCGCGGTATCATCTCCAAAAAATGACAAAAACACACCGTACTCTCCTACGCGATCCTACGCGCTATCCTGCATTCCTTCCTCTTTGTCTTTGGTTCGGAAAAGAAAGGAACGGCTACCAGCCTCCCTCCCGACTTACATCTTTACATTCTCTTGTTTCGTCCTGCTCACCCGGAAAGAAGGTCTGCCTCCAGTCTTTCCTCGCCTCCCTGCTCACTATTATGAGTTCCTTTCACTTCTCTTCTGTTGCTTACATTCTTCTCAAAAGTGTGAAAGGTGCGGGGGACATCCCTTTCACTTTGTCTCTTCTGGGGAAATTCCCAATTGCAGGAGGCTCTCTCTCCTTGTCTTTGTTCTGTGTTCATATAGGGAATGAAGATAGAAGATGAATAAATAAGAAAGAATCAAGTCTATAATGTCCTCTATCCGTGTCTCTTGTGATTTCTTCAATTCCTATCTCTGCAGATTCTTCAAAATGGAAGGCGGACTTCTTCCTCCAACCAAAAGCGACCTTCTCAAAAAGAAGACAAGAGACGAACATCAATCACCGGAACCTGACTCCTAATCTCCTGTGTTTCCTTGCCTCTTTCCTCGCTATTCTCTCTTCCTTTCTTCTCTCCCGGTGCTTACATTCCCATCAACATGAAAATTGAGGGGGCAGCGCATCCCTTTCCTTTCCCCATCAAAGAAAGGCTGCCTTCCTATCCGCGTATGTTCTTCCCTCTTCCTTCCGAAAAGACTATAAGAGGTAGGGGTAAACAGAATGAAAGAGGAGTTCTTTACATTCTCTTGTTTCGTCCTGCTCAACCGGAAAGAAGGTCTGCCTCCAGTCTTTCCTCGCCTCCCTGCTCACTATTATGAGTTCCTTTCTCTTCTCTTCTGTTGCTTACATTCTTCTCAAAAGTGTGAAAGGTGCGGGGGACATCCCTTTCACTTTGTCTCTTCTGGGGAAATTCCCAATTGCAGGAGGCTCTCTCTCCTTGTCTTTGTTCTGTGTTCATATAGGGAATGAAGATAGAAGATGAATAAATAAGAAAGAATCAAGTCTATAATGTCCTCTATCCGTGTCTCTTGTGATTTCTTCAATTCCTATCTCTGCAGATTCTTCAAAATGGAAGGCGGACTTCTTCCTCCAACCAAAAGCGACCTTCTCAAAAAGAAGACAAGAGACGAACATCAATCACCGGAACCTGACTCCTAATCTCCTGTGTTTCCTTGCCTCTTTCCTCGCTATTCTCTCTTCCTTTCTTCTCTCCCGGTGCTTACATTCCCATCAACATGAAAATTGAGGGGGCAGCGCATCCCTTTCCTTTCCCCATCAAAGAAAGGCTGCCTTCCTATCCGCGTATGTTCTTCCCTCTTCCTTCCGAAAAGACTATAAGAGGTAGGGGTAAACAGAATGAAAGAGGAGTCTCCTGTTGCTTTCCGACTACCTTCTCACCACAAAAAGGAACCTTCCCACTCTTCCCTACTTTCTTTCTTTTATCTTTTTGCACTTTACGTTTCCCGCTGAGAAAATGAGACGTTTCCCACTGAGAAAAAGAGACAATGATGACAATAAGGAAAAAAGATCACCTGCCTGTATTTTCAGACCTGTCCGCTGCATCTTTTCCCTTTACATCGCAGATTGAAGGAAAGCAAAAAAAGGGAAGAATCCCTTTCCCTACCTTTCCCAGTTCATTCCTTGTGCTTTCCATGTTCTTTGGAATTGCTTTGTTCTTCAGCAAGGAAAAGCGCAACTTCCCTCTCAATTTCATGTTTCCATTTCTCCGATGTCTTTTTCATTCAAGAAGCAAGCGGAGGGGCTGCCTCCTGTGTTTCCTTGCCTCTTTCCTCGCTATTCTCTTTTCCTTTCTCTTCTCTCTTGGTGCTTACATTCTTATGAAAAACGTGAAAGTTGTGGGGGCATCCCTTTCGCTTTCTCTCTTCTGGGGAAATTCCCAATTGCAGGGGGCTCTCTCTCCTTGTCTGTCTTCTTTTCTCATACATAGGGAAAGGAGAAAGAAGATGAAGAACTAGGAAAGAATCATTTCCACACATTCCTCTATTCCTACTGTCCGGAGATTGGCAAGCTTTCGGAAGCTCTGGTCTCTAGTCACGCCTGACCAAAGTCAACTTCCCGTGCGTGAGGGCCATATGTGAGGGGCCAGGAGGGGGGCAGAAAGTCCGGAATATGGTAGTGTTTCGAGTTTCAAATTCGTTTCCATAGTTTCAAATTAGTCTCAAGTCAGTTTCAAACTAGTTTCAAAATCCAGTTGAAATATCGCTGTTAAGGAGGAGCTGCAATTTCTGTCCGCGCTTGTTGAAAACCAGAACCTCTAGAGATTCCTGCATTTTTTGCAATTGCGCGTAGAAAAACGCAGTTTCCCCTTAACAACGAATTCGCAACTGGATTTTGAAACTGTTTTGCAACTAGTCTGAAACTACAGAAACGAATTTGAAACTTGAAGAACGCAGCATTTCTGCTCCCTGGCGCTTGGCCACGCCCAAGCAAGAGGAGGCTAGAAGCCGCGGCTCGCGAAACCAGCAACAACTCTTGCCAAGGCAGCCACGCAATCACAAGTCAGTAAATTATCTTGTCTGAGACTGTGTCTCTTCTGAGTTGTTCTATTCCTTTCTCTGCATCCTTTCTTCTTCTCACTTGTCCTTTCACTTTTCTTTTGTCTCTTCTCACTCCAACCAAAAGGGAAATCGCAAGGGAGTCATATAGGGAAAGGAGACAACGTGAAGAAATAAGAAAGAATCATTTCCATATTGTCCCCTATTCCTGTCTCTAAATCTGCAGATTTTTCAGAATGGAAGGAGGGCTTCTTTCTCCCTCTCACTTTTCCTTTCGCTTTTCTTTATATTTTCTCACTCCAACCAAGCAGACAAGGGAGAGGGGTGAGAGATAGAACGCCCTTTACCTTCTCAAAACATAGAGAGGTGACGAAAATCAATCACGGAAACCTATCCTGCCTTCCTTCCTCTTTGTCTTTGGTTCGGAAAAGAAAGGAACGGCTACCAGCCTCCCTCCCGACTTACATCTTTACATTCTCTTGTTTCGTCCTGCTCAACCGGAAAGAAGGTCTGCCTCCAGTCTTTCCTCGCCTCCCTGCTCACTATTATGAGTTCCTTTCTCTTCTCTTCTGTTGCTTACATTCTTCTCAAAAGTGTGAAAGGTGCGGGGGACATCCCTTTCACTTTGTCTCTTCTGGGGAAATTCCCAATTGCAGGAGGCTCTCTCTCCTTGTCTTTGTTCTGTGTTCATATAGGGAATGAAGATAGAAGATGAATAAATAAAACAGAATCAAGTCTATAATGTCCTCTATCCGTGTCTCTTGTGATTTCTTCAATTCCTATCTCTGCAGATTCTTCAAAATGGAAGGCGGACTTCTTCCTCCAACCAAAAGCGACCTTCTCAAAAAGAAGACAAGAGACGAACATCAATCACCGGAACCTGACTCCTAATCTCCTGTGTTTCCTTGCCTCTTTCCTCGCTATTCTCTCTTCCTTTCTTCTCTCCCGGTGCTTACATTCCCATCAACATGAAAATTGAGGGGGCAGCGCATCCCTTTCCTTTCCCCATCAAAGAAAGGCTGCCTTCCTATCCGCGTATGTTCTTCCCTCTTCCTTCCGAAAAGACTATAAGAGGTAGGGGTAAACAGAATGAAAGAGGAGTCTCCTGTTGCTTTCCGACTACCTTCTCACCACAAAAAGGAACCTTCCCACTCTTCCCTACTTTCTTTCTTTTATCTTTTTGCACTTTACGTTTCCCGCTGAGAAAATGAGACGTTTCCCACTGAGAAAAAGAGACAATGATGACAATAAGGAAAAAAGATCACCTGCCTGTATTTTCAGACCTGTCCGCTGCATCTTTTCCCTTTACATCGCAGATTGAAGGAAAGCAAAAAAAGGGAAGAATCCCTTTCCCTACCTTTCCCAGTTCATTCCTTGTGCTTTCCATGTTCTTTGGAATTGCTTTGTTCTTCAGCAAGGAAAAGCGCAACTTCCCTCTCAATTTCATGTTTCCATTTCTCCGATGTCTTTTTCATTCAAGAAGCAAGCGGAGGGGCTGCCTCCTGTGTTTCCTTGCCTCTTTCCTCGCTATTCTCTTTTCCTTTCTCTTCTCTTTTGGTGCTTACATTCTTCTCAAAAACGTGAAAGTTGCGGGGGCATCCCTTTCGCTTTCTCTTCTGGGGAAATTCCTAATTGCAGGGGGCTCTCTCCTTGTCTGTCTTCTTTTCTCATACATAGGGAAAGGAGAAAGAAGATGAAGAACTAGGAAAGAATCATTTCCACACATTCCTCTATTCCTACTGTCCGGAGATTGGCAAGCTTTCGGAAGCTCTGGTCTCTAGTCACGCCTGACCAAAGTCAACTTCCCGTGCGTGAGGGCCATATGTGAGGGGCCAGGAGGGGGGCAGAAAGTCCGGAATATGGTAGTGTTTCGAGTTTCAAAATCGTTTCCATAGTTTCAAATTAGTCTCAAGTCAGTTTCAAACTAGTTTCAAAATCCAGTTGAAATATCGCTGTTAAGGAGGAGCTGCAATTTCTGTCCGCGCTTGTTGAAAACCAGAACCTCTAGAGATTCCTGCATGTTTTGCAATTGCGCGTAGAAAAACGCAGTTTCCCCTTAACAACGATTTTGCAACTGGATTTTGAAACTATTTTGCAACTAGTCTGAAACTACAGAAACGAATTTGAAACTTGAAAAACGCAGCATTTCTGCTCCCTGGCGCTTGGCCACGCCCAAGCAAGAGGAGGCCAGAAGCTGCGGCTCGCGAAACACGCCTGGATCGAAAAGTGCACCTCCGACTTTCTTCCCAAAAGCCATTCCAGCAACAACTCTTGCCAAGGCAGCCACGCAATCACAAGTCAGCAAATTATCTTGTCTGAGACTGTGTCTCTTCTGAGTTTTTCTATTCCTATCTCTGCGTCCTTTCTCCTTCTCACTTTTCCTTTCACTTTTCTTTTGTCTCTTCTCACTCCAACCAAAAGGGAAATCGCAAGGGAGTCATATAGGGAAAGGAGACAACGTGAAGAAATAAGAAAGAATCATTTCCATATTGTCCCCTATTCCTGTCTCTAAATCTGTAGATTTTTCAGAATGGAAGGAGGGCTTCTTTCTCCCTCTCACTTTTCCTTTCGCTTTTCTTTATATTTTCTCACTCCAACCAAAAAGACAAGGGAGAGAGGTGGGAGATATAAAGCCCTTTACCTTCCCAAAACAGAGAAAAGTGACGAGAATCAATCAGGGAAACCTGGCTCCTAATCTCCTCGGTTTCCGCTCTTTCCTCGTTATTCTCTCTTCCTTTCTTCTCTGCTGGCGCTTGCATTCTTATCAAAATATGAAAGTTGCGGGGGCATCCCTTTCACTTTCTCCCTTCTACGGGCACTTCACTCCTTTTTTCCCACTATCTTCTTCGATCTTCCTTCCGAAAAAATTCGAAAAGGAAGCGATAGACCAGGGTGAAGGAGCAGTTTCCATCTTCGTTCCCGGCACCTTCTTATTCGTTCTTCTCTCTTATTATCTCTTTGTTTCTTTTCTTCCGCCCAAAACAGGAATTGCTGCAGGGCTCTCTCTCCTAATCTTTCTTCTTTACTCATATGGGAATGATAAAGAAGAAGAAATGAGAAAGAATCATGAGCTCTTCTTTTCGTATCTCTTCAGCATTTTCAGCATGGAAGGCGGGCCAGAGGCGAGAGAGTGCAAAGGGAAGAGACGCGAGAGATCAATGGGGACAAGCGAAGGGACGTGCGGGGAAAGGAGGGACAGCCCGGTCGAGACAAGCTCCCGAGAACCTGCGTGCAGGCAGGTGATCTTTCTTCACTTATCTTCATCATTGTCTCATTTTCTTAGTGGGAAACGTAGAATGCAAACAAGATAAAAGAAAGTCAAGGGAAGAAAGAGAAGGGTTCCTTTTTGTGGTGAGAAGGTAGTCGGAAAGCAAAAGGAGACTCCTCTTTCATTCTGTTTATCCCTGCCTCTTATAGTCTTTTTCGGAAGGAAGAGAAAAGAAAATATGCGGATAGGAAGGGAGCCTTTCTTCGATGGGAAAAGTGAAAGAAATGCCCCCGCACCTGTCACACAAAGCAACAGAAGAGAAAAGAAAGGAAGTTATAACAGTGCAGAAGGAGGCGAGGAAACACTAGAGGCCGCCCTTCTTCTGTCCGTTTGAGCGTGACGAAACAAAAGAAATGGAAAGATGAAAGTCGGGAGGGGGGCTGGTAGCTGTTCCTTTCTTTTCCGAACCAGGATTCCAGGATAGCGAAGGAAATAGTAGGGAAAGGCCCTCTTTCTTCTTTCGTGTTTATTTATGTCTGCACTGTGCAAAGAAAAGAAGGCGGGGACAGGCCGTTTAGAAATGAAAGCAGGCGATCTTTTCATCCATTTTTGTCACCTTTCTATTTATTGAGCTGTAAGGGGCTCTCTATCTCTCACCTCTCTCCCTTGTCTTCTCCCTTCTGCTTGGAGTGAGAAAAGAAAAGTGAAAGGAAAAGTGAGAGGGAAAATGAAGCCCTCCTTCCATTCTGAAAAATCAGCAGAGATAGGAATAGAAGAACTCCGAAGATAGGAACACAGGAACGTCTGCACATGATTCTTTCTTTTTCCTCCTTTTCTTTCTAGATTCTGGGTTTAGGAGTTAGAGTTTAGGAAATACGGTATAGAGTTTCTTGTGTAGGGTTTTAGAGTGTACGAATTTGTGGTCAGGGTTCCGGGCTTAGGGTCTGAGATTGCAAGAGCCAAAACATTTATCAGTCCGAAATGAGTTGTCTAAGTGCGCATATGCGTGAGACGTTGTTGGAGAAGTAGCTGGGTTGTCTTGGATATGCTAAAATTGATTAATAATCCCAGGCGGTAGCTTCTAAATAGACCCTATTTTGCTCAGCCACGGGGGGGGGGGGTAACGGCACCGAGCTCCCCGATTCCCATTAAGAGCCATACTAGGCTCGTTGTCGAGTTCGCGCTTCCCGCCCCTCAACCCCAACCCTAACCCTAGACCTTAAACCCTAAACCCTACGCCATGAAACCTAAGTCTCCAACGACCCAAACCCCCCCCCCCAAGGGGTCTAACCCGCGAAAGAACCCCTAATGTAGGGGCCTTAATGGGGGTTTGGGGTATTGGGGGGTCATTCGAGCATCTTTATGAAGGGACCATACGGGGATACTATTAATTATTGACTACTCCGGCCCGTTTCTTATACCCCGCAAAGGTCGCAAACCCTCCGCCCCAAACCCTCCTCTTGCCGAAGCGGGCAAGCTCTGCCGAGCGTGGGCTCAAGAAAGCCTGGGCCCCGAGCTTAGGGCCTGTGTTGGGGGTTGAGTTTGGGGTTTAGGGCTTAGGGTTTAGGGTTTAGGGTTTAAGGTTGCAGGGATGTAGGGCTTTCGTGACTTGGGGGGGGCGGGGGGGGGGGGATGGTTCGATTACCGGAAAACCTCCTTGAGGCTCTGTGATCTCTGCACGCCTCCAAAGAACCGCAAGCCCTCAAGCTAGTGAACAGTTCACTTTGGATAATGGTCCCCAGAACACCTTCATCAGGGCTCAGGCTTTCAGATCTCTACAGTTTAGGGTTTTCCCTAAACCCCTAAACACGAAACCCTAAACCCTAAACCCTAAACCCTAAACCATCAGGGTTCAGGATAAACCAGCAAACCCTGATCGGGAAGGCCAAGGCCTCGTCGGCCGTGGACGCCTTGGGGCGGGCCGCCACCTCCAGCCGTTGCCGGCTTGGGAGTCTTGCTGGAGTACTGCTTTTACGGTTAGGGGTTTAGGGTTTAGGGTTACTTCTTTTAAGTTTAGGGTTGGTTTGAGTGCAACAGGGTTGAAGGCTGATAGGGTTTGGGATTTAGGGCTAAACTATAAACGGAATGCACGCGGCAGCAGAGAGTCAGAAAGGGGCCATGATTTGCAGCCACCCAGCCTCCCGCCCCCCACATGCCTTTTTGGCTCTTGCAGTGGATGCTTTGGGGGGTTCCAGACCCAGAATGTAGGGGGACCTTTGGGATGTTCCCCCTTCTTAATAGAGATGATAATAGGGGGGTACTACAATCCCCTATTAAGGACTGTTAATATAAGGGGGAACATCCCGAGGGGTACCTTTCTTGGGGGATTAGAAAAATATTTGCCCTGACCCATCTGGGTGTTTGGGCTCAGTGCGGGGAGTTGGTGGTGAGAGGGGCGTGCCTTCTAGAGACTTGTCTGAAGAAAGGCCCTGAAAAATGCAGCTCGCCGATAACCAGCAAGATTGTGATCATGGTGCTCAGATTCAGCACTACAGCCGCAAGAAAATCCTCAACCCTACGAACCCAAAGCCCCAAAACCCCAAAAGCCTCCACCCGAAACCCAGACCCCCTAACCCCCCCCCCCCCCCCACCCAAAAAAGCAAAGAACAAAAAAGCCCGGCGATGCCTTGGGAATGCCTTTGCCCCTGCGTCGGATGGAGCTTTGGCGGTTGAATCGGTTGAGGGCCGTAGGGCTTCAGAGCTCTCACAAAAACCCACTATGAGGCCTCAGCCCCAAAACCCCTAAACCCCAAAACCCTAAACCCTCAACCCGAAACCCTATAAGGCTTGCAAGGTCCGAGGGTGCGGGCTTTAGCGCTGTAGGGCTCGAAGGCTTAGCGCTGCGAGCACGGGTGAGCCCGGATGTCCACATACCCCCATACCCCACCCCCAAGCCCTCAGCCCCGACAACCTCCTAAACCCCAAACCTAAACCTCCAACTACCCAAACCCAAACACTAAACCCTACACCGCCTAAACCACAAATTCCACACCAGAGCCCCCAAACGCCCTCAATGAAGGCCCGCTGTCCTCGGTGGAGGCGGTGGAGGAGCTGCTTTGGACTTCGGACGCTTCGCCTTTGAGTTGTTTGGGATTGGGCTTGGGGCTGGCCCTGAACCCTAAACCCAAGACCCTAAACTCGGGGATTTTTTGGGGTTTGGGTGGCTTATGAGGTTAGGCTCGGGGTTAGGGTTAGGGGCTTGGGGGGCTCAGGGGCCCAGGAGGGCTTAGGTCTGAACATATTTTCCTTGGCCGCGCTGATCGCTACCAACAACCCTTTCCAAAGTCTGGTCTAGCACACCAATTCTCTCAAACGTAGCCCCCAAGACAAAAGGCAGAGTAGAATGGCCCGTAGGCGGGAATTGCTGACCCGAGGTAGGTCCAGTTGTTCATCCCTTTGTAGACCAGCTGAACCGAACAACCCGGAACCCCTGAAAGTGACCTGTAAACAACTCCCAGCAACTCCCATGTACTAACCAACCCTAAACCCACCACCCTAAACCCTGATGCCTAAACCCTAAACCCTAAACCCTAAACCCTAAGCCCTAAACACTAAAGCCTAAAGCCTAAACCCTAAACCCTAGACCCCCCCCCCCCTCCGCCCAAAGCCGGTGTGATCGAGGCACGATGGGCGTAGCTACGGCATCGGCCGTGGAGCCTTTCGCAAAGCCTTCCAGCATGAACCCCTGAGCCCCTGAACCCCAAAACCCCAAAACCCCCAAACCCCCAAACCCCTGAACCCCTAAACCCCCGAAGCCCCTAAACCCCTAAACCCCTCAACCCCTAAACCCCTAAACCCCTAAACCCCTAAACCCCTAAACCCCTAAACCGCTAAACCCTGAACAATAAACCCCAAACCCCAAACCCTAAACCCTAAACCCTAAACCCCAAACCCTAAACCCCAAACCCCAAACCCCAAACCCCAAACCCTAAACCCTAAACCCTAAACCCAAACCCTGTTGGAGACTTTGGGCTCTAAGGACTCAGACATCTGGGGCTTGAATGAGGCTTTGGGGCCTTTGGGGTTGGGGCTGGGACTTTTGGGCCTTCGGTAGAAACGTCTGCGTAGCTAGATGGGCCCTGAACCCCAAGCCCCAAACTCCCTTGTGGATTCTGCATGAAGCAGCCCTTTTCACGACCCCCTGCACCTCAATCGGTCGCGACCGCCTTTCGCAGCGGCGCCAAGGGAGCCCTAAACCCGAAACCGGCAAATCTGAACCCGAAATCCTCAACCCTAAGCTCCATGATTGTTTAATTTGGGCCCGGAGGCTGTCTGGAAAGTTGCTTAAGTCCAGTCGGCGCTTTTAAGCTAGGCACGACCACAGATTCAAAACCCTGTGCGCTTCTTTGCGGACTGGCGTTCATCTGTGGCTTCTCTCTTCCAGCTCGTGGCGGCTGGAATCGGCAATAGGGTCTGCCACAAAGCTTATCTCGCAGCATCCCATCGCCTTCCCGAATCGTTTGGAAAAGGAGTGTCGTTGTGTTAGGGTTTAGGGTTTCGGGTTTGTGGGAGGACTCAGGAAGACGGACACCTTCGGAGACTCATGCACCTAGAATGACCAGGCTTTCGAGACAGCCTCCAACGCACGCCTGTCCCTTCTGTGCGTCAACCATTGCTGACTGCTTTGGGCATCCGGTGATCCCTCTTGCTTTTCCTGTGCTGCTTGTACAAGGAAGCTGCGAAGGTTTGCCACAGGCTTGGCCGAACGCCAATGACGGATTGGCCGATGCCACTGCAACATCCCACAGCCTCCCCCTGACATGCCCGAAAAAAGGCGTGCCTCTACAACTGAAACTTTAGCAAGGATATGAAGGCTCTGGAAGACTCGGAACACCTCTCACCACCTCGGATGGGCCCTAAACCCTAAACCCACAGATGTAGCACGCCTTTCTCCGGGCAAGGTGGAGCCATCAAGCCCACTATCAAGCCCCATGTGCGGGTTTCCTTCAGTCGGGAGCCCCTTTATTTTCAGGACTTGCAACTCTATTTATAGGGTTATAGGGCTATAAAGCGGGCGGGAGGGGGGGGGGGGGGGGGCGAATTCGGAAACTCCCTTGTCAAAAAAAAAACAAAAGGCTTGTGCAAGCCCATGATGACTTCTCGTGGAAGCTGCTGCTCATGCGATCCGAGCTGCCGAACCGTGATCTAACAGGTATTACCGTAGCATCGGGTACACGATCCCAATTTTAGGAACCCTAAACCCGTTAATTTGGTCATCCAGGCATAACCCAGACTACAGCTCCAGCAAGATAGCTACCAGCAAGATAGCTACCTCAAGGCCATCCCAACATCATCACTCACGGCCAACAGAACCCGAATCGCATACTCCGAAACCGGCCGAAATGGAGGGTTTAGGGGTTTGTTTAGGGCTTAGGGCCTGGGGCTTAGGGCTTAGGGTTTCGGGTTTAGGGTTTCGGGTTAAGGGTTTAGAGTTTAGGGTTTAGGGTTAAGGGTTTAGGGTTTAGGGTTTAGGGTTTCGGCCACAGGTACAGCGCTATGGAGCAATCAAAGCCCACTGTCACGCTGCGAGTGCGTTCGGGCTTCCGAAAATCAGGAGTCCCTTTCTCAGTGGGGGTCGTTCCAAGGAGGGTCGACTCTATTCGGGGCCACCAAGAGAGAAACCATAATTTTGGGAAGTCCCGTTCTCGAAACTTAAGCGCTACAGGCTGCAGATCCCAAGCTGATTGTAACGGAATCAGCAGCTCCTGCGATCCGGATGTGCCATGCCCCTCAAAAGGCTGCGTATGCCCGCCAACATGGTGTCTTGGCCAAACTCCCACCATAGTAATAAAAATAGTAATAATAATAATAATAATAATAGCAATAATAACGGCTAATGAACCTACTGCGAGCATATGGGACACATCTTCCGAGCAAGACGAAACAACGAGCGGTGAGCGCACGCTCTGCCCGGAACTCGAATCACATCTTGAGATCCTTCCGGCAGCATCTGCTGTGGAGTATCCCTAAGCTTAAACGCTATAAAGCCTAAACCCCAAACATCCCTAAATCCTATACCCCCGACAAAGCATGTCATCTACTTCATTTCTAATCCACCTACAGTCGGTCCATCCTGAGAACTCTTTGAACAAACGCGAGGGCACGTATGCAGAGCAAAAACTCACATCGAACAAACACTAGGCTGGAGTATCCCTAAACCCTTTTTTTGCAACTGGACTGCCTAAACCCTAAACCCCAAAAACCCTAAACCAATGACCAGCAGTGTCAGGTAGTTCGAAAGGAAGACCCCAAAGCTGCAAGCCAAGCACATCCCCTGCGGTCCAGCACACGAAGGTTATGGTCAGGCCAACTGGGGCCAAGTTGCGCAGGAAAGTAGGGTTTAGGGTGTCGGGTTTAGAGTTTAGGGTGTAGGGCTTCCCACCCAGTAGGATTCCCCTTATAATTCAGAGCCCAATAATTAGGTAACCCTAATTGCGGAAACCGCGGAAACCCCCATGTCATGTTACGCTTTGCGTTTTGTGACTGTAAGTTTGTATGCGGTGATCTGAAGTCGAGTGCAGGTTCCCAATACTCCCTGACACAACCCTTTAAACTCTAAACCCCTAAGCCCTAAACCCTAAACCCTAAACCCTAAACCTATCATGCCGGGGCTTCACTCCGGCCAGTGCACCCGCAGGGGAGTACCAAAGTTACTATGCCGAACTACTGCCAGCCTTCGAAAGCTGCCGGCGGCTGCGACCTTTTCGAAGCTTAAGGCAGTTGATGAGCCCGCAGCCTGCTTCTAGAGCAGCTGCAAGTTCAGGAGAGAATGTGGTACAGCTCAGGCACTGGGCTGATACCTCGCTTGCGGCAAAAGCGGGTGAAGTGCACGCGGACACCTTCGAGCAACTTTGTCACCCGGTTGATTCCTTCGTCGAAGTCCTCCTGGTTCTCACATCGTAGCACCACTTCCACCGGCTTCTTGATGCTAGCACCTTTGTTGACTCGGATGTAGGCGTTGCATGCCTCCCGGATCGCACTCATGTTGCAACCGCCACGTCCGATTAAACGGGGAACGAGATCGAAGTCAGCATGGTTGACGGCATCGAACCCAGTGAAGACGAAGCGGCGCAGAAACAGTCCCAGGTTGGAACCCCCCCCCCTGTGCCGGACGGCCTCGTAGGGCTTTTCCTGTTCACTGGAGCTCAGGGAGCACTGGGAGCACTGGGAGCTCGAGGTCTTCGGAGTCTCCAGCGACTGGGGGAACATTGTCTCGAGTCCAGGTGGGGCCCTGACGCACTGCTTGTTGGTTGCATCCATGATTTGAGAGCTCTTGGGTGCGGTTGTCGCGTGCATCGGGGACAGTAAACACTGGGCGGCGATCTCCTTCCAGCGTGATGGCGAGATTGGCACCTTCATGGGCATGACGTCGTGCCAGGAAGGGTGAGAAGAAGGAGTGGACGTAACCGAACCGGCGCACATTGGGGTGGGCTCCTCCTCTGAGACAGCTTCATCGGTGGTTTCGATGGGCCTCTCTATGTCTTCTTCTAGCTTGATCACACTGTAGGGCTTCTTTACATCTGCCATTGATTTTGCGACAGCTCCGAGCAGGCGAGGTGGTTGGTTGACCAGGCCATCCGCAAACCCATCCCCCTTAAACTCGCTGATGCAAGACAGCGCCATGGCAAGATTTGAAGCGCCGGGACAACGGGGAGTACGCCTTGCCCCTAACTCTTCGCTACGCGCAAGCTAAATGCGTCAGTCGAATGTCCGGTTCAGGGATGGTGGGTGCGGGTGGCTGCCTCAACCCCCTAAACTCTTCGACCCCAAAAACCTCAGCACATCAACCCCTAAACAATTTCCAAACCCTTTGACTTTCACGCCGGTCGCTTGTGAAGGGCTAACCCCCAAAAATCCTGAACCCTACTAGCTCGAAGAGGAGGAGCCCGCAGCAATAATGAATTCGGGGCTTTTTGTTGGAGATAGAAGGGCCATCGGGCCAACCCCCCTTTTTAGGGTTTCTGCTTAGGGTCCCACAGGCACCCATCAGAACAGAAACCCCCCCCCCCCAAAGGCGCAATCAATACACTATAAAGCCTGATGCATCCATCTCAATCCGCGACACAGCAACACAAACCCTAAACCCTAAACCCCAAAACCCCAAATCCCACGACCCCAGCCAAGCCCTACCTGCACAATGGCCAAAGAGCATTGGTATCAATCCATCTGGGTTTAGGGTTTAGGATTTTGGGCTTAAGGGTTTAGGGTTTAGGGTTTAGAGTTTAGGGTTACTCCCTTCTTAACAACCAGACAACACAATTCGTATATTCCCTTGGGAACGACATAAAGCTACAACAAAAGAAGTCGTAAGAAGACTTTGTCGGCCGCGGGCCTTGTCGGCCTTGTGCCCTATGAGGGTCCCTGGGCCCCAAACCCTACACTACTAAACCCCTAAACTTACCCTAAACCCTAAACCCCTAAACCCTAAACCCTAAACCCCTAAACCCCTAAACCCCTAAACCCCTAAACCCCTAAACCCTAAACTCCTAAACCCCTAAACCCCTAAACCCTAAATCCTAAACCCTAAACAGAGTCGCCGCCTGCGCGCTTTTTCGCGAGCAGGAAGGAGGCAAAGCCCAGGGCCACCAGCCCTATAGGAGCTTTAGGGTCTCCGAGGGTTTGGGTTGAAGCTGTTCAAGGTTTAGGGTTTAGGGTTTAGGGTTTAGGGTTTAGGGTTTAGGGCTTAGGGTTTAGGGTTTAGGGTTTAGGGTTTAGGGTTTAGGGTTTAGGGTTTAGGGTTTAGGGTTTAGGGTTTAGGGTTTAGATTTAGGGCTTAGGGTTTAGGGTTTAGGGCTTAGGGCTTAGGGCTTAGGGCTTAGGGCTTAGGGCTGAGGGCTGAGGGCTGAGGGCTTAGGGCTTCGGATTTAGGGTTTAGGCTTAGGGTTTATGGCTTCTGCCTTAAAGGTTAGCGCGTAGAGATTCGGGTCCTGAGGATTTCGGGCTCAGCTTCGGCTTAGGGTTGAGGGGCTCAGCGATGCCGAAACCCTACATTCCTACTATTTGCCTAGAGAACCCCCAAAAACGGAAAAAAGAAAAGTAGAATAAACCCTACACTACCCTTCTGAGGAAGACTACTTGTATTTTGTGGGAGGGTTCTTAAGCAATGGGTAGATTCTGCTGAGGGTTGAGGGAGGGCTGACTGAGGGCCACACTGCTTGATTCTTGAAGCCCAAGCTGCTTGCCACCCACGTTCCACAACAACCAACACTACCCTAAACCCCAAAACCCGACCCTAGACCCTAAACCCTAGGGGGGAGGGGGGAGGGCAAGGTTCAGGGGCAGAAGGTTTTTGAGGTTTAAGGTTTCGGGATCGTACCCCGCAAGCGGTTCGTTCCGTCGCCTGCAAAGTGGCCGCTCGAATGCCTCTTCGGCTCCGGCGCCACATCGATGCTGGGCCTGGCAGGGAGGCTTGAGGGCTGTAGGGTTTAGGGTTTAGGGTTTAGGGTTTAGGGTTTAGGGTTTAGGGTTTAGGGTTTAGGGTTTAGGGTTTAGGGTTTAGGGTTTAGGGTTTAGGGCTTAGGGTTTAGGGTTTAGGGTTTAGGGTTTAGGGTTGCTTATCTAGGCCCAAGAGTAGCCTGGCAATACAAAGGGTGCTGTTTTGGCTGAAAGGCTGAAAGGGGCTCATAAGGGAACCTAAACCCTAACAAAAGGGAATAGGGGCCTACTCGAAGTCCTAGTCCTATTGCTGAATTACAGTATACTTGTGGCTTGCTGGGGAATTGCTATAGTATTTCTCGATAATATATATATATATACATATATCCGTAAGGGTTGAGAATGAGGGGTCCACGGTTGGAGGGTTTAGGGTTTCTTGGGTCTTTGGGTCTTTGGGTTTGAGAGTGCAGGGTTCAAGGTTCTGGATTATGGCTCGCGACGCCTTTGTATCGAACGCTCCATGCTTGTAGGGTTTGGGCTTCAGGCATGTGGAGGAGTATTGCAAAGGAGCTGTTGCTGTTGCAGTGCAATGGCTTCCGGCCTGAAAGGTACATGCAGCAGCGATGAGGCTCGCATTCAATATAAGAGTCCAGGGAAGTGGACTGAATCCCTGCTCAAGACCTAAACCCCTGAACCCTGGACCTGAACACCCAACCCCTGATTGCAAAGCCCTTAAAAGACCCCCTGCAGCCCAAAACCCCTAGCTGCCCCCAAATCCTACACCCGAAGCACTTGAACAAGAACGGCGCAAACAGAGCTGGAGCGCCGTTCACGGCTCCGCCGCAAACGTCTGACGAGCTTCTTCGCCCTGGCGCCAGAAGACGGCACTTTCTTAGGGTGTGGGTAGGGTTTGGGGATAGAGGCAGAAAAGGGATATGCGAGAATTTGGGTTTACATAGGATCAGGGGGTAGGGTGTGGGGTGAAGCCAACTTTAGAAAAGGGTTTCGGGTCCTAAGTTACCTAAAACAAAAAAAGATGCCGACGCCCTGAAAGCCAGAACGTCTTCTGTTCGACGCCCTGCCGTGGCAGTCCGACACCCTAAACCCGATACACCCTGACCCCCCAAACACCCTAAACCCTAAACCCTAAACCCTAAACCCTAAACTCTACAGAGTTTCTGGTGCAACAGGTAGTGAGCCCTAAGCTGTAGGGCTGAGGGCGTAAGGGTTAAGGGCTTAGGGCCTAAGATTTTAAGGGCTTAGATGGTTTACGGGTTTAGAAGCCCCAAGACTTTTTGGCCTGAAACTCTGACGAAACGCCGGCTAGAGCTAGTACGCAAAACACACAGTCAACCCCCGAAAAATATTCTAAGCCCTAAGCCCTAAGCCCTAAGCCCTAAACCCTAAACCCTAAACCCTAAACCCTTTCCCCCCCCCCCCCCCCCCGCTTCGTCACTTTCGACTCCAGGAGGTGGGCCGTGGCCGTGGCGAGCTTAGGGAAAACATCGCGGCGGATCGCCTGCGCCCAAGGTGAGGTGGGGGGTGGGGTGGTGCTTCTGGCTTTGGGGCGTAGGGGTTTAGGGTTTAGGGTTTAGGGTTTAGGGTTTAGGGTTTAGGGTTTTGGGTTTTGGGTTTAGGGAGTTAAGTAGGGTTTTTATATGGCTTTTCAGAGGATCTTCATGGGCTTTTAAATGGGCTTTAATGGGTTTTCTTCATGGGATTTTGGGCGCTTCTGGCTTTGGGGCATAGGGGTTTGGGGCGCTTAGGGCTTAGGGTTTGGGGCGTGTTTTAGGGTTTAAGGGGCTTAATTAGGGTTTAGGGTTCAGGGTTTAGGGCTCAAGCTATGAAGCTCAACCGCTATAAGCTATAAGGCTCTGGGCATTATCTTGGTGTTTTCGCAGCCTGCCTCCAGCTTCTAAGAATTCAGCGCTCTCAAACAGCATGGTATGGTAAGCCCCAGAGCACCCCCACAGACCCAACTCTAAAGAGAGCCTCCCCAAACAAACAAGACAGGGTTTCGGGTTGTTCCAGGGGCATACTTAAGGCTTATATCTAAGTTCTATATGTATGGGATTGAAAAGTAATTTAGGGGAACTTTGGAAAAGCCCTTATGGACAAAGCTGCCAAACCCTGAGAGAAAAAACGAGAGGGTGCCTCGTCCGCCAAAACGCCGGCCGCGGCTCCCACGGCTACCGACAGCCCCGAGAGCTGGGGTAGACGCGGGCCCTGGGACTGCGGAGGGTGGTTACCGAGGGGTTTTGGGGGGCTTTTTGAGGGTTTGGGGCTTTACAGGGTTTATATAGAGTTCCTAGGGTTTTTGTTCAGGTTTATGAGATTTATAGGGTTCGTACAGGGTTAGTCGGGTTTAGAGGGTTTGGAGCGTTTAGAGGGTTCAAGGGGTTTGCGAGGGAGGGGGGTGCCCTGAAAGTGGAGAGTGGAGGGGCTTTCTAGGGCTTAGGGTTTGAGGGCCTTAGGGGTTTCAGGGGTTAGGTTCAGGGTTTTAAGGTTTAGGTTCCCCTGAGTCCTAAACCCTAAACCCCGAACCCTAAACCCGAAACCCCAAACTCTAAATCCTTCAAGAAGCGAACGGAAGCAATTTTCCAGGCGGCCTCCAAGTGAAAGTGGAGGCCCTTCCTGGGTGCGGAGGCAACTCCTTTGTCTTTGTCCTCCGGCACTGCTTCAGGGGTTTAGGGCCTTGAAGGGTTTTAGGGCTTTTTGAGGATTTTAGGGTTTGGGGTGTTAAGTTTTAGGGGCTTTAGGGCTTTAAGGGTTTAGGGTTTGTTTGAGGGTTTTGAGGGTTTGAGCGTTTTGAGGGTTTGAGGGTTTGAGGGTTTGAGGGTTTGAGGGTTTGAGGGTTCGAGGGTTCGAGGGTTTGAGGGTTTGAGGGGCTCTAGGGTTCTAGGCTTTTGCGGGTTAGGCATTTAGGGTTTGAGGGGTTAGGGTTCAGGGTCTGGGGGTTTCGGGGTTTTTGGGTAAACCCTCAGGGTTTTTGGCTCTAGGGTTGTAGGGTTCTAAGGGCCTTAGGGTTCTTGGGTTTTAAGGGCCTTAGGGGTTTGAAGGGTGCTAGGGTTTCAGGGTTTCAGGGCTGGAGGTGGGGGAGTTCATAGGGGGCATGCTGGCTCAGGGTTCTTCCGGCATAGACCCAAGAGCCCTAAACCCTGAACCCTGAACCCTAAACCCTAAACCCTAAAACCTAAACTCTAAACCCTAAACCCTGAACCCCAAACCCTAAACCCCAAACCCCAAATCCTAAACCCTAAACCCTAAACCCTAATCCCTAAACCCTAAACCCTAAACCCTAAACCCTAAACCCTAGAACATGAAGGCTAAGAACCAACACTCTGAGCAACCCCTAGTACGCCTAACAAATCCTAAACCCTAAACCCTGAACCCTAAACCCTAAACCCTAAACCCCAAACCCCAAACCCCAAACCCTAAGACCCTAAACCCCAAAACCCTAACCCCCAAACCCTAAGACCCAAAACCCCAAAACCCTAACCCCGAAACCCCTACACCCTGCACCCACAAAACCAGCTAAACCCTACAACCCACAAAACCCCTCAGCCCTACACCCCCAAATCCCGAAAACCCCTAGAGCTTGGAATGTTGCCCCTTATACTAACAGCCCTTCACAAGGACTACAGTACCCCCCTAGTATAATCCCTATTAAGGTAAGGGGGAACATCCCAACCTGCAGCCACAAACCCCCTAAACCAAAGCCCCCCCCCCCCCCCCGCACAGAGCCTGCGGTGGTGGAACAGGATCCAGGGCACCGGGCGGTAGGAACAGACCGGTCCCTGGTGGTTTCTAGGGCTGAGGGTGTCCGGGTCTTTTGGGGGGTTCAAGGGCTTAAGGTTTATGATTTTTTGTGGGCCTAAGTTTGAAGCTTGTGGGGTTGCTGTAGGTGTTCTGGGCTTCGTGGCTTGGGGTATTTGGGGTGTTTCGGGGTGGAGGGGGTTTGTTGTATTTGAGCTGGCACCGGACCTCGAACCTTATCCAGATCCCCGAGCCCCCAACCCTAAACTCAGACTCTTTGAAGCATCCAAACTCCGAAATCCAAGCCAGACCGAGCCCCAAGCCCTAGATTTTAGGGCGCTTGGGGAGGGGGGAGTTCTGGTCTCGAGGTGTTAGGGTTTTGGTGTTTTTAGGGTGTTCGTGTCTTGGGTTTCAGGAATGTAAGGGCCCAGGCCTTCAGGGGTGTTCTCGGCTGCGTGTTTAGGGTGTAGAGTTTTAGGGGTATGGGCCTCTCCCTAAACCTCAAACCCTAAATCCTAAACTCACAATCCTAAATTGCCCCCTTACACCCTCCTCACAAGGGTTTGAAAGGTCAAGAAGATGCCATGCCTGTCAGGTCCGCTGCCTCGTCGATCTGCGAAACAGGGCAGCTTCAGATTTGTTTGGTTTTTGTTTCACGGTTTAGGGCTTAGGGCTTTTTTTAGGGGGGGAGGGGGATTTAGGGCTTCTTTGGGTATAGGGCGTAGGGTTTAGGGTTGAGGGTTGAGGGGTTCACGGGCGTTGAGGAACTCTGAGCGTCTGTCTCAAGGAGCTTTCTCTCTTTCATGTGAGAGTTCTCATTGAAGCTGGCCCTCCTAAAGGCTGCCTTCCTAAAGACCTCTTGGGGTTTTTAGGGCAAACCCTGAAAAACCCTGAACTCTTTTGCATACCGGGGGGTTCCATGCCAGGGGGATAGGAGCCCACACCGACGGAAGCACTTTTTCCCCCGACCGAGCTCAGACAAAGAGTTCTCTCCAGCCAACCAGTGTGGCTGGGCGTGGCACCCAACAATCAGATTTAGGATGTAGGGTTTAGGCTTTAGGCTTTAAGGGCCCTAAACCCTAAACCCTAAACCCTAAACCCCAAACCCTAAGCCTAGACCCCAGACCCTAAACCCTAAACCCTGACCCTCTTCGACTACAGGACTTATCTTGGGGGTTTCGGGCTAGGGAGTTTAGGGTTTAGGGAGCTTCGGGGGTTTGGGGAGGTTCGTGAGTTTAGGGAGGTCCGGGAGTTTAGGGAGGTTCGGGAGTTTAGGGAGTTGAGGGAGTTTAGGGAGTTGAGGGATTTGGTGTTGAGGGTCAATGGGGAGTCTAGGGACTTCAGGATTTGTAGGGAGAGTGGGCATCTCACGGGCTTGGGGTTCGGGAAGAAACGGAAGGAACTGATCATCAGATGCCCGGACCTTTGAGGGGTTTAAACATGCTTCTCCGCTAGGTGCACGCAGACCATACGATGCCGAGACTTCTAGGGTCGGATGATCGAAGGGTTGCGGAAACCGAAAAACAAAGAAACGAAGCTTGAAATCCTATAAAAGCCCTGAAGCCCTCAACCCCACAAAGCCCCAACACTCCAAAACCCCCAAACCCAAAAACCCTAAACCCTAAAAACCCAAAACCCCTAAATCCTGCAAGCCCTAAACTCCACCCTTTCGCCCACAAAACCCTATGGAGGCAACCTAGACCCTGGAGTGACCTAGGAATGAAGGGTACCCTTTTTCATTCTGGGGGGCTCATAAGGGAACCAAAACCCGAAGAATAAGGGCCTACTCTGGGTCCCAGCGACTCATGCCATGGTTCAGTCATTCCGGATTTAGGGTTTAGGGTTTAGGGTTTAGGGTTTAGGGTTTAGGGTTTAGGGTTTAGGGTTTAGGGTTTAGGGTCTAGGGTTTAGGGTTTAGGGTTTAGGGTTTAGGGTTTCGGGCAGGGCAGCACATTCTACCTGTGCGAGTTGGCCTCTCGCAGCATCCGGGCTTTTCAATGGTGTTCCCCTAAAGCTCCGAAGCCTCAAAAAACATCCTGTCAAACTTGGAACACCCCACAACAGACACATCAGGGTGCAGGGTCCATGGGGTTTGCGGGGATTCCTAGAGCAAAATGAGCCCTGAGGCTCACAAAATGACAAAAAACCTTTCGGCTGGTCCGCGCTTTGATTGGAAATGGTCCAGGCGCTACGGCCCCGGTTGCAGGAGTGGCGTGCGGTTTGCGCATCCACATCTGCAGTTTGTTTTGGGGAGGGCGGGAGACCCTTGTTGAGGAGCCCTGTAAGAACACATGGTCACCATGTAACCCCCAAAACCGAAGCTCTGAAAGCCTGAGCCCCTAAAGCCCCAAGAGTTGCGTAAGACTGGCTAAGTAACCACCGTTTTGCAACACCTTGCTCGTATGCATGAGGTGTTTTCTGGGGTTTGAGGAGTTGAGCGTTAAGTGGCTTCCTCTCTCAAGAGCCTCCCTCAAAACAGCCTCGAAACTGTCTGCCGCCTGGGATGAGCAGTAGCACAAAGGCATTGGGGCTTCGCTTAGGAAGCCCTCGTTCCGTCCCCCAAGCACGCTTGTCGGGAATCGCCTGACTGCGTCATGCATCGCGGAGGGAAATTTTCGCGCAAAAAGAGAAAAGGATTCTAGACTCCTGACCGACGCCCTAAACCCCAAACCCAACGAATCCTCGGGTCTGAAAGCAGCTGCGTCTCTACCCCAATGTCAAGGTGAGGGCAATGTGGGCTCCGCCCCAGTGAAAACCTAAATCCTGAACCCCTAAACAAACCGATTCTTCCAACAATTTCCCTCCCCTGGGCACTTCTTGTCGTGCAAATTCAAGAGCTTTCAACATAACTGCTGGGAGTTGGTGCGGCGCAAGGGCATCACACCACGGGAATCCCTAAACCCTCAATGCAAACAAGATCATGAATCAGAAGAAAGGGGACACAACCTAAGATGGATGACCCTAAACCCTAAACCCCTACACGTGAGTTCTTGGTCCATGGACGGCCCTCACCCCAAGGTGGTACTTCTAGTGGCTAAGCCTCGTGGCTGGCAGGTAACCCGAGAAATTGAAACCCATAGGCCTAGGGGTTTAGGGTTTAGGCTTTAGGGTTTAGGGGTTTAGGGTCGAGCTGCCGATCACTACCAGTAGGGGTGCAAGTCATGCCACTAATGTCTCTCACTGTTTCTGTTGTGTGCTTGCCGGCAGGACGCCCGAGATTCCTGAAAGGCACTGAACATCCAGTGGATACGGTCTTGTTGAGTCGCGAAAGTCTGGGCCCCAAAGCCCAAAAACACCTAAACCCTAAACCCTAAACCCTAAACCCTAAACCCTGCGGAAAGTGTGTGTGTGTGTGTGTAGCACCCTCAAGACGCATGCACTCCTCAGCTGCGAGATGCCAGGCACACACCCGGTCCGGGCGCAGCAGGCGTAGGGATTCAGGTTTCGGGGTTGTTTTGGTTGTTAGGTTCTCGAGGGTTTCTAGGGTTTGGGGCATTGAGGGTTTAGGGTTTAGGGTTGTTAGGGTTGTTAGGGTTCTTAGGGTTGTTAGGTTTTGTAGGGTTTCTTGGGGGATTAAGGTTTCGAGGGTCTTTAGGGTTTCTGGGGTTTCTGGGGTTTCTAAAGTTTGGGGCGTTGAGGGTTTGGGGTTTAGGGCTTATGGTTTAGGTTTTAGGGCTTAGGGTTTCGGGTCATCCGAACTTGCCATTGCAGCTGGGCATTCCAAGAAAACTCCTGGGAGATGTTCCCTGGGTTTAGCGTTTAAGGCTAACTCAACAGTTCGTTAGGGCTGCTTCTCCGACCCCCGGTGGCCAATCCAACAGCCTATGTGGGATAAAGCTCCGAGAAGCCTGTCTTCCCGGACCGGGTCTGCACATGACTCAATTTCCGTTGCGCGCTGGTCCAGCTCCAGGCGCCCCAAAAACACGAGGGGCTCGCGCAGGCTTGAGTCTGAGTCTGCGGGGTTTAGGGCATCTATTTTTAGGCCCCCTCTAAAACTAGACCCTAAACCCTAACCCCTAAACCCCTAAACCCTAAACCCTGAACACCCTTAAACCCTAAACCTCCTGAAGCCAAAGCCCTGCCAGCAACGGGTGCGTCCAAGGCTTGCGGCGGGCCTTTGGAGTTAGGGTCTTTACGGCTTTTTGGGGCTTTTTAGGGCTCTTAGGCCTGTTTAGGGCTTTTTAGGGCTGTTCAGGGCTTGTAGGGATTGTAGGGTTTTTGGCTCTTGGGGGCTTTGGAGGGGTTTTAGGGTTCAGGTTTTAAGGGTTTCGGACGGATGTTTTTTGCCTTACACCCCCTAAGGCATACCCCCCACCCCCCGAAGACACCACAACATCCTTCGTGCAGGGCTTTCGTTCTTTGGGGTCTACCGGTACGACTCTTGCTGTTTGGGGTTGCCTGCGCTGAACGACCAAGTTGTCTACCATCAGCCTGTTACTGCTGGTCTACTCCCAGGGAAAATTTCGTTCTGGCTCCGGTGGAACCCAAAGACATCTCCGCAGAACTCTGCGCTGCTGCCACCACGCTGTATCTACAGCTTCAGATTTCGTGACACAAAAGACTGGTGAACCCGAGCGTGGTACTTCCTGCCGAGTTTCGGGATTGAATAAGGCAAAAGGCCCAACTCCAAACATTCCTTCCGAAATCTGTTGCTTGCGGGGTGGCAGGTGTCTTCGGAACCCCCTCCGCCAACATGTGGCTCGCCGAGGAGTTTGGACCCCTGAAGTCAACTCGTAGCTTTTGGCAAAGCTGGACCTTAAACCCGAAAACCTAAACCCTAACCAGTGCTTGAGTCCGTGCTGGCAAGTCGTGCGGAGGCTGAAGATCGAAGGCGCTAAGGTCGCCTCAGCCCCACGTGGAGGGGAGGGCGGGTTGCGCAGGCAAAGTTTCGGTCCCCAAATCCGGGGCACTCTGCCAGCCTTTCCCAAGCCCAGGAAGCCACTCCGCCATGCCAAGGCAGCAAAGGCCCGTGCTTTGTTGCAGCCCGAATGGTGGCCGCCCAGTACGTGGTACCCCATCCCGTGCAGCGCAGCACTGCAGCCGCCGCAGCAAAGCGACCCCCCACGTGCTCAGTTTTCTCGTCACCACGCCCAGGTCGGCAACCCATGGCGTTCGTGGTATCGTAGTTTCTGGTAGCAGCGCTGACCGCGACGACACAGGGCAAACCACACGCTCGTGATGCTGTGTGCGCTCGGAAGGTAAGGGCTCGTTTCAAGCGGACGGCGCAGTCGTCTTTCGGATCTGTGCGGCATGGTAAGTCCTTACAGGGGCCCTACACCCTAAGCCCTGAACTGGTCCTCAGCTCTATAGTGTCACTATAACTCTTATTGCGTGCATTGCTACTAGTACTCTCAGTACTATGATTGCTATGATCATTATTTCTGGAATTACTAAACCTGCCCTAAACCCTAAACCCTAAACCCTAAACCCTAAACCCTAAAACCTAAACCTGCAACCCTAGGCCGGTGACATTTCAAGCCCCTAGGCGAACCACAGCGCAGCTGGGCTCTGTTGCAAGCCCATGAACCCACAGCCAGCAGTGCTGTGGAGGGTTTAGGGGTTTGCTTTTTGGGGTTTAGGGTTTAGGGTTAAGGGTTTAGGGTTCAGGGTTTAGGGTTTCGGGTTTCGGGTTTAGGGTTTAAGGTTCAGAGTTTCCAGGTGTGCCGGAGTGGTCGACGGCCCGCAAGCACGCCAAAGACCCGAAGCCCTGACACCCAGCTTGGTTGGCTCTTTGAAGCTTCCAAATCCTTAAAGCCTAAACCCTATATGACCCTCCTATTCCGAGAACCCCGATGCCCAGACTTGACCCGCCGAATTCAAAGTCCTGAACCTGCCGCTGAAAATAGCATAATAACATATCTTGGGCCCCCGAGGGCCACCTCAGCATCATCTTTCTTGTCGATGTTGAACCCAGCCCACCGCCCATCGGCTTAGGACTTGATTGATGCTGTTGTGTTTTTGGGTCGTTTTTGGGCTCAGGGTTTAGGGCTCAGGGTTTAGGGTTTAGGGTTTAGGGTTTAGGGTTTAGGGTTTAGGGTTTGAGTTGAGGGGTTTAGGTGTTAGGGTTTAGGGTTCAGGGAAAGGGGGGCGAAGAGAAACGTCCCATCAGGCTTTACTGCTGGCCGCGCTTCACAAGATCCAGCTGGGGACAGCCTGACTCACCCTAATCCCTAAACCCTAAAGCCTCAACCCTAGAGATTCAAAGGTCAGGTTTGGGGTTCAGGCCGAGGGTGTTCTTCTCTGTCTGTGTGCGTGACGTGCGTGCGTTTGTCCTCGGCATGTTCTCAGTCGGTTGCTTACGTGTCAACCGAGATGCAACACAAAAACACAAGCGTGGCTTCTGGCCCTTGACTTCTTGGTGCTTGAAGCTGGAGTGGAGGAGCGGATGCTTTTAAAAGCCCTGTAGTAGCACCTCTATCCAGTTGATCGCTATGCTCTCCGCAAGAGTCCCCATGCGCACCCTATAGTTTCAGGGTACCGCCGGGTGCTGAAGGACAGAATCTCTACCAGACTTTCTGCTGCCCTAATTCACGCGCACGCGCTGTTCGTGTGTTGTTGGGCTTCTAGGGCTTGCCAAGGGGCAGCGATGATGTCTCGCTGCACCAATGATCACCAATGCTTAGTGTCCTGCACGGCAGGTTGTTGGGAAGCCCGGAAAGCCCCAAAAGAACCCTCGCCGCAATGGATGCTCATACGAGTGCAAGTCCTTCGAAATGCCTTTCAAACATGCCGAACGACTTGGAACGTTGGTTTTTCGGCAGCCCGTGTTCGAAAGTTTAGGAGGCCCTAAACCCTAAACCCTAAACCCTAAGGTTGAGGCGGTTTAGGGTTTGATTTGGGGTTTAGGAGTTTAGGGCCACCGCCAAGTCCTCAAATTCGCCCGAATTCGTAGGCGGCTGCCGGAAACAAGCGCCACATGCCGTTGCCAGACAGCTCTAGCACCTCCGGCGTTTTTACTGTTTGGGGTGTAGGGTGTGTAGGGTTTAGTTAGGAGACGTGAATTTGGGGTTGGGGCTGGAAGGAGGGGGAGGGTTCTTTAACAGTTGTGGGGGAAGTTGGCTCAAGGAGCCTAGGGCGTAACCCCCCCCCCCATGGTACCTCAAACCCTGGCTGTCCCAAGGGAAACCTACAAACCCAGACCCACCATGAACCACAAACCCTACAGCCAAACCCGAAACCCCTAAACCCTTCGTAAGCGCGGGGATGCGAGGGAGGCGGGGGGGTGGGGGAGGCAGCAGGAGGGGGGAGGTGAATGTTGGCGCATATACAGGCCTCATCGTGGTATTCCGCCAGGGTCGGGCGGTGGCCCACGCCTGGGATTGGAGTTGTGAAGGTGCGTTCGGCCTGCAATTGAGCTCTGGGCCCTTTTGGTTTCCTCCCTGGACAACTGGAGGCAGCCCCAAACGACAACAGAAAGCAGCCTTAAACAACCCCCCAAGCTAGTCCTAAACCCCAAACCCTACACCCCTCAACCCCAAACAACCTAACCTAACCCCCCCCCCCAGCAACTCAACATCCAGGTTTAAGGTCGAAAGGTGCAGGACCCAACAACCTGAACTTCCTGAGCCCGGAAAGAAACCACTGTGCAGGGTTGGGGTAGGGTTTGGGCTTTGGGGGGGGGGGGGGAGCTGGGTTTAAGGCTTTGGCAATGAGGCACGGACCAAGTTTTGGGAAAAGAATTAAAGTAAACAGGCAGACGATCCCTAAAACTCACATCAACCCTACACCTCTAAGCCACCTCAATGCACACTAAAACCCCTAAACCCTAAACCCTAAGCCACCTCCAAGAGCACCCACTCGAAATCTCTAGGGGTGGCCAGTGGCAAAACGGCAAAGGGCTCTCTGTTAGCCAAGCTTTCGTGGCGCTCCTGGTTGAATGCTGCCCTCAATCCTAAACAATGAAATACCAGACCACCTTCACTGCAGGGTTTGGGGGTTAGGGCTTGGGACTTTAAAATGCCTTCCGTAGCTTGTACAGTGTCTGTCATATGGGGCGGAAGTTCGTCGAAATCAGGGTCCCCTTGTCGCTGACTTCTACTGTAGGATTCAGAAGAAGGAGAAAAGGGGACCCCAATGTGGAACGCCCCCGTCATATAGGGACCACCATCATAGTCTGATCCATGCTGAACAAAGTCTCAATATCATCTCCCTTTGTTGGTCCCTACATTCCAGGGAAAGGTGGGATAGCTCTCTTGTGGAGGCACCTCCACCCCCCTCTGTTCTCAGAACAGCTTGACTCGCGATCCCTAAACCCTAAACCCTAAACCCTAAACCCTAAACCCTAAACCCTGAACCCTGAACCCTGAGGGTTGATAGGGTTTGAGGGCGCGGCGTGCGTGGGTGTGGGCGGGTTAGTGTCCTCGGGGCATCATGACCCTGTCATGCTGCAACTGGCAACCCTTCTCTTCTGGATAGTTGTGCCCTAAACCCTAAACCCTAAACCCCAAACCCTAAACCCTAAACCCTAAATACCCTGAATACCCTTCATACCCTAAATACCCTAAATACCCTAACCCCTCAAGCCTAAACCCAGCCCCTGAAGCCCCTAGGCTGCACCCTCGGTTCCTAGCTCTTGTGGCCTTTCACTGGTCTCAAGGATCCCGGCTCTTTCAGAGTGAGCGCCTGCAGATTAGGCAAAGTTCCGTTTGGGGCCCCGAGTTTTGGGAGTTTTTTGGGGGGAACTTCGACTTCAAAGGGGAGGGTTCTTGGGTTCTTGAGGCTTGAGGCGGGAGGGTTTTAAGCTGTGCTCTGACGATTTTTGGCTGCTGGCCCTAGACAACCTTACAATCCCTCAATCTCTAAACATGATGCGCGGGGTGCTCGCCCTTGGCCACGAAACAACCTGCAAGCACCACTTGAAGCACAAAACCTCCAAACCCAAAAATTGCAAGAATCTCCGTTGTTGGCTGAGGGTCGCGGCTGACGGCTTGTGTAGAGCCAACGAACCCCAAAGCCCTGACATTTGGCTGCTACTGCTGCAAGGGGCAACCACCACAGTCACGACCACGAGCAACGCGGGCACCGTGAGCATCCTGTGGAGGGGTTTAGGCTCAAGCCCTCGGGCTTTCAGGATCTGTGTGGCTTGCGGCTTTGCAAGATGTTAGGAGAGCTTGACGGGGTTCTCACATGACCTGTCCGGAAAAAAGTTCTTGTTCCGGCAAGGATGGCCGGAACGACTCGACAATACACGTTGATGCTTTAGCCTCCCGCCACACAGCGACCTCACCTTCAACCCACGAAACCTCAACCAACCAGCAACGGGTACAATCACGGGGTGTGGGCTGTGGTTCTCTTCTTTTGGCTTCGCGGCCTCAAGCTCGTAAACACCCGCTCCAGGGCGCCCTGAGCCCGAAATCCCCCATTCAGCTCAGAGGCAGAGCGCTGGTCCAGTACATCCGCTGCCCATACTCGAAAGCCCGCTCCGCGGCGGCCTCAGGGTGTTAAGGTGTGCCAGTGGAAACCTGACCCCGCCAGCATGAAGACATTCCCACTCCAAGACAGACACTGCTCGAACCAGCCTAATGAAGCATTGCCAGATCGTTCGTTGGGATCTTTTGGGGAATGGCCTGGAGAATAGGGCTTCCGCCAGGGGGTGGGTCGAGTGTTCCGTCATCGGAGGCCTTGCAAAGCCTTTTGAGGGTAACAAATTGGAGCACAAGAAGCTCCCGCTACTTGTCGGGTTTGCAACACAAACCCATGAGGTGCCACCACGCTCCTAAATTTAACCTACGCCGAAACCTTCAACCCGAATATTACTTCAGCTATTTCGAGCTATTTCTGGACCCATTTCCGCTACTTCTGGCGTCACTTCCATCGTTGCCATGTCCGGGTGCGTTTGCAGACTCTTTTCTTTCATTCCCGGATGTATCTCCGTCGCTTCCGGATCCATTTCCGGCTTGCGGTGTTTCATTTCCACCCTCGCCGGATTCCCACTTCCGCGATGTCCGGATGGATGTCCGGTCATCTCCAGATGTCACTTTGCCTCCTCCAGCACATCGCCTTTCGGAGCTCAGGAAGCCCAGTTTCGGCACGGAGCAAAAGATACGCCAGGGTGAGGCAGCACACGGAGTCCAAACTACGCCCGCCTGCCCTCAGAGAAGTGAAGGTGACGGGCGGAAATTGGCATTCTCGGGCTTGGGATTCCGGTTATAGGGTAGCCCCAGTAGCCCTATTTGAGTTTAGCTGGGCTTCCTGGCTGCGACATCCCATTCTCTATCCTGAAACCAAGGAACCCCCCCGACCAAAAGAGGCCCAATCACCCTAAACCCTAAACCCAAAACCCTAAACCCTAAACCCTAAACCCTAAACCCTAAACCCCTAAACCCTGAACCGCAAGCACCCTGAACCTGAGCCCGACAAAATGCTTGTCAAAGCGGCTCTCTCTGTCTCCGGCGTGTAGAGTTGCAGCAAGGGTGCGTGGTCGGGGAACGGCACGCCTAGCCTCTTTATTCACCCCTCCACACCCCAACACCCCTGCAACCCTAGACTACACTCGCAGCTCCAGAACCCCAAAACCCTAATCCCTAAACCCTAAACATCCTAAACCCTTAAAAGAAAACAACAAGCGAGGAGTTCAGGGGTGTAGCGAGCTTTCGGGTCAAGCGGGGTCGGGGTCTCTACAATCAGATCATGGCTTCTGGGCTTCTTGGCTTCAAGGTTGTGGTCCCGGGGTTCCGGGATTCTTGGATGCAGAGATGGAATCCCCCAAGCCCCCTGAAGCCCCAAAATTGAAGGGGTTTAGGGTTTAGGGTTTTCGGATTAGGGCTTAGGGCTTAGGGCCGAGGGCTTAGGGCTTAGGGCTTAGGGCGTAGGGCTTAGGGCTTAGGGCTTAGGGCTTAGGGCTTAGGGCTTAGGGCTTAGGGCTTAGGGCTTAGGGCTTAGGGTTTAGAGGTCTTGAGATCTTGAGGTCGAGCTTCAGCTGGTTGTTACATAAGAGATTCCATCCGGTTGTGCTGATTGCTTCGCAGGGCTCCTAGCAATGCCTTGGTCATCCTCATTTACCCTGCAATGGTACCTAGGCCTAAACCCTAAAACCCCCTGATACCCAAACTGCCTGAAAAACCCAAACCCGAAACCCTAAAACCCCGAAAACCCTGGAAACTCAAAAGCCGCCTCTCGGCCGCCTGGGCCATTTGTGGCCGCAGGGTACTCTCCTCAGCACACAGGGTTCAGGGTTTAGGGTTTAGGGCTTAGGGCTTAGGGCTTAGGGCTTAGGGCTTAGGGCTTCGGGCTTAGGCTTTAGGCTTTAGGCTTTAGGATTTAGGGTTTAGGGCTTAGGGCTTAGGGCTTAGGGCTTCGGGCTTCGGGCTTCGGGTTGAGGGCTTAGGGCTTAGGGCTTAGGGCTTAGGGCTTAGGGCTTAGGGCTTAGGGTTTAGGGTTTAGGGTTTAGGGTTTAGGGTTTAGGGTTTAGGGTTTAGGGTTTAGGGTTTAGGGTTTAGGGTTTAGGGTTTAGGGTTTAGGGTTTAGGGTTTAGGGTTTAGGTTGTAGCCCCTTTGTTCGGATGGCCCAGGCTGAGCCATGACTCCACTTTGGCGCATTCCTGCCCGCAGCTGGCCACGTCGCTCAGGGTGACTATGCTCCTGCGCGCGCCGGGGCTTCAGCTCAAAAGCATCAGCCTGAACTCCGAAACCCTAAACCCTAAACCCTAAACCCTAAGGGTTCCTGCCCGATAATTCGACCCGAACACCCTAACCCCCACATGACTCAGAGCTTAAGATCTGAGATTTTGGGGGGGGTGGAGTTCGGGTTTAGGGTCGATTTGGGGTGTAGGAGTTTCGGGTTCACCAACGAAGACAGGATAGACAACACTGTCCTCTGACAATCAGAGTTCTACCTCCCAACCCCAACCCTGAACCCTAAACCCTAAACCCTGAACCCTAAACCCCTAAACCCCTAACCCCTCAGACTCCTAAACCCTGAACCCTGAACCCTAAACCTAAGAACCTACCGCCCCAAACTGCGATGGTTCAGGGTTTAGGTTTAGGGCTTAAGGCGTAGGGCGTCGGGTTTAGTGTTCAGGCAAGTGTTGGGCCCCGAAAACCCTAAACCCTGAGGGTTGACGGGGTTTAAGGTTGGGGAAGTTTAGTAGGGTTTAGAGTTTAGGGTTAGGGTTTAGGGTTTAGGGTTTAGGGTTTAGGATTTAGGGTTCAGGGTTTAGGGTGTAGAGTTTAGGGTTTAGGGTTTAGAGCTTGGGGTTTTGGGATTTGGGGTTTAGGTTTTAGAGGGAAAATGTTTTCCACCCCCACTCTGCAGGGAGTCCCGCACGCCCCAGCGCAACTGCTGGGCAGCTGTGGCGGCTCTCCACCCACGGCCCAGGCGCAGATTTCCTCTCAGGCTTCAAGTTCCCTGAACCCTAAACCCTAAACCCGAAACCCTGAACCCTAAACCCTAAACCCTAAACCCTAAACCCTCAGCCTAAACCCTCTTAAGCTAGAAGGCAAGCCAGCCCTGAAGCCTAAAGGAACCCTCAGCAAACCTTCCCAAAACCTCCAACTTGCAGCAAGCCCTTGACGCAGCAACGCCTTTCTGAGAGGGAATGAGGTACACTATTCAACACCTCATATGGGCTATAGGGTCCAAGTAGGTATCCTTTTAAACCCCTGGACTGGGCCATCAATTATCGTGCCCCATGACACCCCTCAAATGGGTTATACAGTACCAAATTCTGAGTTTCGTGAAAAGAACCACCATGTATTGAGGGCCTAAACCCTAAACCCTAAACCCGAAACCCTAAACCCTAAACCCGAAACCCTAAACCCGAAACCCTCAACGGAAAGTTGGCTTTGGAAAGGGGCTCCTCTCGCTCACAGCTGGCCGCGTCGCAGCGGAAGATGGGTCCTTGGGTCAGAGAAGAAGGTTGATCCGGGTTCAGGGTTTGGGGTTTAGGGTGTGGGATTTAGGGTTTAGGGTTTAGGGTTTTGGGTTTCGGGTTTAGGGTTTACGGTTTAGGGTTCAGGGCGTTTTGGGATTGGAGTTCAGGGTTTTGGGGGTTTTGGGGTTTTTTCGGTTTTGGGGCTCAGGGTTTTAAAGGGTCCCTTTTTTGCCTGCCTACATTCCCTGGAGCTTGGATTCCTCACAGTCATAATAATATGAGTAGGGGCTTTGAATGCATGATGTCCTGTCACCGTTATCAGCCCTATCGTTCCTACCATTGCTTTTCTGAGGATCCGCTGGTTTCTGCCAGACTCGTGATTGTCAGGGTGCTGTTCTTCTTGGCGGAAAGGGGGATTTGTGTGAAGCAAACACCTGAGCAGTGGAGAAAACCCTAACAAATCCCTCATTTCCATCTTAACCCTAAACCCTAAACCCTAAACCCTAAACCCTAAACCCTAGGGTCTTCAGGGCTTAGGATCTCAGTCGTCTGACAGGTTTCGAATGAAGAGATGGCAGCTGCGGCCATGGCCCTCGGCGCAGTTCTGAAGCCGGAGCCTGCAGCGCCAGGGGAGCCGTGGCTGGGCATGTAGGGTTTAGGGTTTAAGGTTTAGGGTTTAGGGTTTAGGGTTTAGGGTTTAGGGCTTAGGTTGTAGGACTGTGCCTGCAAAACCCTTCCAATACCTTGCCAATAACTATCGGGCTTCTACTTCACAACCCGAAACATGTGGCCCAAACTTTGCAGCCCTTAGAAGATCATCTCTTTCTGAAGCCCAATTGAAACCCAAAATCTAACAAAAAACCTGGCAAGCCGGGCCCGGGAACGAAAGCCCAAGGATTTCTGTTTGGGCTTTGTTTGGCTCACGTGACTCAGGATTCGAGAGTTTCCCCCTACCGTACGTGGGTTTAGGGTTTAGGGTTTAGGGTTTAGGGTTTACGGTTTAGGGTTTAGAGTTTAGGGTTTAGGGTGCCCAAGAATGCCAAGGCACTGGATGGGCTGAGGCAGTTGGCCGCGGCGGGTGAGAGCCCCGTCGCGGAAGTGGAGAGGACCCTGCAGCGGACTCCAGGCAGCCTTTCGAAGGTCGAGGAAGGCGGAGGGGAGTACGCGAAAAGCCGGGCACACGACATCTTGGGCTGCGAGGGCTTCCCTTTTTTGGCACCCCCCTTTTAGCCTTGCAAAGTGGGACCCGACTTCGGCGTTGAAGCTTGGAGCCTACGAACCCAAATTCAGGGAACCTTTCATGCAAACCGTAGGTCCTGAACGCCTGAACGCCTAAATCCAAGCCCCATAGCGGAGGACGGCGCAACTTTTGTTCACGAGTCATCAACGGCTTTCGCGCAAAACGCGGCTGAACCCTAACCCCAGAACCTCCAGACCCCGAAGGCCCTAAACAGATTGACGGCAGACTCAAAACCGGAAGAGCGAGAGACTTCAGGGTACATGCAATACCTGCTTCGACATTTGTTAGGGACTGGTCCTTTTCAGCAGAAGATCATGTGCTGTACCTGCTCAACATGGTTATGTTTGTCCCAATCCAGCAACACATACTGTGCATCGCTTCATCATTGCCATTGCTTGACATGTGAGAATTCAATCAGTGTGGTGGAGCATTGGTTTGTACACGGTCAAGTGGCCCGAGGGCCGAAGCGTTGAGTCTTGTGGAGGTGGAAGCCCTGCTGAGGAGGCGGCTTCGGGCTCACAAGCTTTTGATTGGATTGAGAGAGGCCTGGAAGAGAAAAGACCGTACTCACTGACTCACCTTCAAGCTTAGTTGACTAGTTGGCTAAGTAATTCGGAGCAGAAAATGAACAAGTGTAGTCGGCGTAGTCTGTATATGCTCACCACTCCTTCATTTTGCTGCCCAGGAGCATGGTCACAAAGGCTCAAGCTGATGGGCGTCGGGCGACCTGTACGTCACGGCCAGATTTCCGTTGTTTCTGCGGGCTGGGCTTGACTAAAAAGTTTAAGTATGATGGGGAAGTCATGTTCCCTCAATATTCGGTAGGCTTAGCTTAGAGTTTACAGGTTTGGGTGTCGGGTTTGGGTTGAGGGAATAGAACCGTAGCATGTGCTCTTGCCAGATATGCGCAGCGATGTGAGATATCTACTGTATCACCCATGCCAACAAGGGTATAGTGTAGAGCCACATCGGCAGCCAACTACGCCTACGATCCTGACCAGGAACATACAAGAAGACCTAGAGGAGGTACTTGTCTTGCGCTGTGTGTGTACCACCGGTCAGAATATCGACCCCAAGCATGCTGTTGCACTAACTAAGGACGTTGCGGAACCAATAGGAAACGGAGCAAGCGTGAGGGAGGGTTGATCCGCAGAGAGTTCAAGAGAGGGGAGCTTCAATCGCCTTGTTCCGGCGAGACCTGCACCGCAGGTCATCAGCCGGAGAGCGCTACGGTTACTAGTTGCACTCAGCAGAATTTGCTCATGTGGGGTTGATCCGAAGTATCTTGTCCCCCTAACGATCAGGAACCAGCCCTAAACCCTATAAACCCTGCAACCCCTAGACCCTAAACCACACGAGGGCCAGCCCCCCACCCCCCCCCATCTCTGCTTCGCAGACAATGCGTCGGCTGTCCACGTGCAGGAAGCATCGCGGTTGCCATTGCCAACCCCTGAGTCATAGGTACTGTCGGGTTTTGGGGCTTAAGTCACGGGCCCTTATAGAGCTGCCATTCCATGCTGAAGAGGTATGGGGCTCCCCGGAGTTTGCGCGTGCCACGCGCGGGCTCAGGTCGCGGTGACAGGAAGCCAGTCCTTGACTTTCCGGGTTACGGGACATGATTCGGAATGGGCTGAGGGAGGTTTTGGGCCTAGGGTTGAGGGCTTGGTGTTTCGTCTCTGGTGGCATTCTTATTGCATGCACATATACATATATATGTATATATATATATATATATATCTGTGTGTGTACGATGTATGACCTTCTGAGAGACTTCCCATTGTTTCAGGGCCTAGGTTGGGCCTCAAGTTGAGATAAAGGGCCTGGGCTGCGGCTCACTGATCTGGAGATGGGTGTGCCAAGAAAACCAGAAGATTTACGATTTACGATAGAGCTGCCGTCGCTCTAAGATGGGCTTTAGGGCTGTGGAGATTCTGCTGGGGCTTTTTGGAGAAACCCAGCCGTCCCAACCCTCTGCAGCCGAACTTGCAGAAGATCGGGTCTTTCGCTGCACCCGGCGAAACTTAAAACCCTGCGCCGCGTGAAGCAAAGCCCACGGAAAACACCGAAAACATGCAACACCAACGAAGGAAAACATCAGAGTGGACATCGATTCACGCTTGCTGGATGCGCGAGCTCTCGCACGATGCAAGAGTGCGGCCGCAGACAACCACACACTAAACTTCTAAACCAGCGAAGTTCACGTGTGGTGAATCAACATGACCACACAGAGACATCGGACGGCCTACGGAAACATGACCCTTCGGCTGGAGTGCTAGATCCGAAGGAGTCACCTCTCACACTGTCCTTGGAGTTGCAAGGTGTGCTTTGAGGTGTGTCAGGCTCTCCGGCTTCGTTGTCTTCTCTCCGGCGGCACTTTGGCAAGACGAGCCAGGAGCCTATCACCAGCACGCCGAGGAAGAGGCCAGCTGGCATCCAAGCATCATCAGAAACGCTTAAAACGAAGAAGCCAACGAAGGCTGCCACTGCTGGCACAGCACACAATGTCCATGCCAGAAGCCCAAGCCACAAGCTGGACACGTCTGGGGCGATCCGTGCAACCCAATTGCTGGTAGAAAATCCCAGCAGGCCCGTGTAAACAATTGTCGTGACAACGAAGGCATACAGCAGGACATTGTCGCGCCAAACATAGATCATGAAATCGCTGCGATCGCTCCCGTCTTCCATAAAAATTCGCCAAAGGACCCTCTCGATTGCATCCGACAGCCAAGATGTAGTAGCTGCAACGAGCATGTAGATCGAAGGCCCGAAAGGAATTGAGCTCGGCAATTGGCGCACGACGTATCGTCCAAACCTCTTGGTCTGAGCGCATTGGGGTTCATAGCGATTGGGGCCGCAGAGTATAAGGTTTAGGGTTTGAGGTTTGGGGTTTTGGGTTGTATGATCTTTCTTTATCAACACCAAAGGAAAAAGTCACCCCAAACCGAACCTCCAAACTTTGGGCTTTTGGGCTTCGGGTTTGCCAGGCCTGCGATGCACCATGGAATTGAACCGCCGCAAGTGTTCTTCGCCAGTGTCTGTCGGGCGCCCATACCACTCTCGTAGCTTGCGGTAGACCAAGGCGCGGTCGCATGGGATGTCCGATCCTTCTAAGGCATAGGACTACAAGACTGGCATCATTGCACACAAACGCAGACAAACGCAGGAGCTAACGCTTCGCTACGGCTACGGTCTGGGGCAGTTCGGAACAAATGGCTCTTAGACTCTTAGACATCCCATCGAGGTGACTATCCATGCCCCTTTTTTGTCTTCATGGCTTTCACCTGGTCGACATGGACCCACCTTTCCAAGTGCTGCCCGGGCTCCTGTGTCCGGATGCTTGTGGGCATTGGAGCAGCAAAAGCATGCTGCGAGCTGTATCTCAAAAGTCCGCACTTGATATGGCACTTGATGCAAAGTTTTCGCCAAGCGAACGTTGTTGATGGACGTGGGGATTCCGAGAACCACTGCTGGAACAAGCACCAAGCCCACACCGCTCAAAACAAGGTGCCAGATGTTCTCTTCTGTGATTGCGAATGCTGTGGCCCCCCATCCACTGCCAACACCTCCCACCACGATGAGCAGAGAGGACGTCAACCAGCCAAAAAAGACGTAAGATGCCAACAAGAGGAAACCGGCAGCAGCTGGCATGAAGAAAACTGGTTTCTGCTTGTTGTGGTCTGTCAGGAATGCAGCCATCTCATATCCGCACCATAATCGAGTAAAGTACCTCGCACAAACAAAAAAAGTGTGTATATATATATATATGTATATATATATGTGTGAGTATCCTCGAAATCTATGTGTGTGTGCTTTGTCTGCAGTAGCCTTGGCCCAGCGGGCGGCTTGCGGCACCGTTCGGGCCGCTGTTACGGCACTGCTATTGCTGCTGCTGCGGAGCAGCAGGCTAGCAAAACGGTTTGCTTGTAACAGAATGCTTCGGGACTGCTTGGCAGGGCCTGGATAGGCAGGGTGAAAACACGGATAGCTTAAACACGGGAACCTTAAAACACGGGCACGGGCCTGAACCGAAAGGCAAAGGCAGGTTCACAAGTTGACAAAGCACCTCGGAATGTAGGATTGTAGGATTGAGACACGACGCCAGCTTGCACCAAGGTGAGCTACACGCCGACCGCCGGGGGGAACAAATCCATAACCGCACGTGCGTGCCACGCCGCGCCCCGTGCCGTGCCGCACCGTGTGGTGCGGCGCGGTTCGGCGCGGTTCGGCGCGGTGCGGCGCGGTGCGGCGCGGTGCGGCGGCGCGGTGCGGGCGCGGCGGCGCGGCGCGGCGCGGGGCGGGGCGGTGCGGTGCGGTGCGGTGCGGTGCGGTGCGGGGCGGGCATGCGGCGTGCGGGCGTGCGGGCGTGCGGGCAACCACCACCCCAAAATCGTGGAAATACTCCTTTTCCTTGTAGTTGAGGGCTATTATTTGGAGCCATGATCAACCCTGGAACATTCGAAGGCAGCCAAAGGCACCTTGGTGACCACAGAACCACCAGTCGCCGGGAGTGGTTGAGGAAAGCGGCCAGTCCTAGAATGCCTTGGGGTTTGGGGTTTAGGGTTCAGCATCTCATGTCTTTTTCTGGTTACGCAACTATCGAGCTTTGGTTGGGCTGGGCACTCCAGCGAAAAAACTCTCTGGGGCTGGCCCAAAAAGACTCTGAAGTGGTTGGGCACTGCAAAGAGACTCTGGGGCTGGGCACTCCAGCAACTCTAGAGTTGGGCACTCCAAAACCACGTTGGGGTTGGGCACTCCAGGGATGAGCGAGGAGTAGACCGGGCGAGGAGAAGAGTTCCGGGCGAGGAGAAGAGTTGAGTTTAACATCTAACAACCCCACACCGAGGGTGGGGAAATACAAAGGTCACTCAATCCATAGACTGCCATAGACTTTAGGCTCCATACCCTCGGGCCGATCCAGCCCGGAACCCCGTACGTCGTGGGCCCTCAGAACCTCAACCCTTGCCTGCAGGGCGCCCGCAACTTGCCCGCTACTTATATGACCTTGCCCGCTAAATACACGACCTCGCCCGCAAAGTCATTAACATTGAGTATATATGAAGGGGCGGTTCAGGGGGGGGTTAGGGTTTAGGGTTTAGGGTTTAGGGTTTAGGGTTCAGGGTTTAGGGTTTAGGGTGTAGGGGCCTTTCTTCTTCAGCTCAGCTTGTTCTGGACTCTGAGCGATGCAGAGCTTGTCCAAGAAGACCATGATGGACGGGCGCAAGGCGCTTCGGAACCTCTGCCAGAAGCACAGGACGAGCAGGTGGAACACGTAGCACAGGCACCCCGAGGACCGATAGTTGGGAAGCACTCCAGCGATTCGAGCTACGGCGATCAGAGGCGACGCCAGCAAGGCTGCGCAAAGGGCAGCTCGGGAGTTGTAGATGATGAGCCTTATACTGAACTTGGAACCCACTGCAAAAAAATGTAATTTTCGCTGCTTCTTAGGAACTCTGGTACCCAAAACTGAACAAGATGTTACTCCCAAGTTCGCCCGAAGGAGCAGGGTGACCAGCTTGGCCCAGCGGGAGGTTCCCCAGTCGTGGCTGAGGAAGTCGTCGAAGTGATCCGCCGGACGGCTGAGGTCATAGACGTTGGAGTCCACGTTGAACATCCCAGGCTCCGGCGGCTTCCAGTGCCTGCCCCAGCCGCCCAAGCACACCTCTAAGGGCACGCCCCTCAGCAGCTCCGGCTCCAAACTCGTCAGCAGCTGCGGCGCTTCCATTGTTGCTTTCGTTGAGGGCTCGTGGTCTGTTTTGGGGGGTTTACGAACATAGGTGGTCCCCTAAAATTTAACCCTCCAAATAGTAGGATCTCCTGAATAGGGGCCCCAATAAGGTAGCTTTGCTTTGGCGCTCTCTCTCTCTCTCTCTCTCTCTCGTCTTTCGTTGAGGGCTCGTTGTCCGTTTGCTCCCTTTTTTGCATCTTGCTGTGGACGTGGGTGCTGAGCACAGCAGGACTTGGGGAATCGCGGCGGGAAGGCAGGATTCTGTTCGGCTTGGGCTTCAGTGCTTCAGCCCTGTTAGTGTTTGGGATGAGAAGGGTGTAGTCAGGCGAGGACTCCCAAATCTTACGTTTTGGAGCCATCTGGGCTTCAGGGCTTCGGGTGCTGCTACCACGAGAAACCCAAAAGGTGGCCGGAATCCCAAAACACCACGGTTTAGGGTTTAGGGTTTAGGGTTTAGGGTTTAGGGTTTAGGGTTTAGGGTTTAGGGTTTAGGGTTTAGGGTTTAGGGTTTAGGGTTTAGGGTTTAGGGTTGAGGGTTTCGGGTTGAGGGTTTAGGGTTGAGGGTTTAGGGTTTAGGGTTTTTCCTATAGCCAGCGGTTGCAAAATTGCGGGTTTCGGAATTTGGGGCTCGGGGGCTATCAGGGCTTGGGGTTCCAATCGCACATGTTTGCCGGCAACTTTCATGCAGCAGAGGCTCAAACTTCCCGCACAAATCCCCCGCGCGCGCTGCCATGGCTGCACCCTACCAAGATTCGACCTCATGACCAGGGTCCTTCTCCGGATCTCCCTCCACACGTGGCCCTGATGGGATCCTCAACCTACACTCGTCCTGTGAAAAACTATGTCCGGTCGGGCCCTGAGACCAAGGAGGATCTAAACACACGCAGAGGTCATGTGGGGGAGCCTTTCTACAAAAAACAACTTCCCAAACCTGGTCCCAGGGCAAAGGAGGGGAAAGAGGGGCCTAGAGCCTAAACCCTAAACCAAAAAACCCCAAACCCTAAACCCTACACTTAAGCACTAAACCCTAAACCCTAGACCCTAGACCCTAACGGGGTGCTTAGGGTCCTCAAAGCCTTAGAGATTTGAGGGTTGAAAGATCCCTGTGAGTGGAGAAGAGGGGAGGCGCCTTCCAGCCGCTCCAGGGGCAGCAGGAAGCCTGCCGCCCACGTCAGCATCAGCACTGCGAGGCCTTGACGTCCCAGTTGCCCCCAATTAAGGGTTTAGGGTTTAGGGTTTAGGGTTTAGGGTTTAGGGTTTAGGGTTTAGGGTTTAGGGTTTAGGGTTTAGGGTTTAGGGTTTAGGGTTTAGAGGGAAGCCCAAGAATATCTAGGCACCCAACGGCCACCCCAAATCCATAAGACTTAAAGCCCCACGCCCTTCAAACGGCCTTTCAACTGCAAACACAAACCTCCAACCCTTTAAATCCTATTGCCTCGCCAACTCTCACCTCCCAAAACGGCCGATACGGGGCTTTCCGAAAATAGGGGAACCCTTTGTAACTTTGTGGGGATCCTATCATAAGGACTACAGTATTTGGGTGTATATTAGGGGCACCCCTATTCTGAGAAATGCCAAATGCAAGCCTGGAGCCTGCGCTAATCCCCTTCTTTACGGCCAGTCACACGCAGGAAGCCCGCAGCAGAAGCCTACGGGCTGCTTCCGCGTCACCTACAGGGGGCATTCGCGGGCTCGGTGGGTGCCTTGATGAGATCTTGCTATTCCCCTGAGTGAGGCTCGCGCTGAACCTTTAGGGGCAGGGTTCAGGGTGTCTTCCAAGCAAAGCCCTTTCATTCAGCCACATGACATGAAGCAAAACGCAAACTGGAAAACAAATACGTACGTCGGGCTGAAGGTTTCGGGTTTAGGACTTATAGGGCTTCTGGGGCATATTGGGCTTTCGGGTGGCGTTGAGCACGACAAGGTTTAAGACCCTAAACCCGAGTGCAGAATGCGGGCTTCAAGCTTGCCAAGACCCCCACCAAGCCGGCCCAGCCGAACGCCAGACAATGCAGCAGGGGCGTGCAAAGACAGAGGATCGCAAAGGACAGCTGTCCGAGCCTCGGCCCAGGGTTGACAGTTTGGGGTTTGGGGTTTTGGGGTTCCTAAACTCCTAAGGCCCCCAAACCACCAAAGCCCGTCACACCCAATACAGTTCGGGCGGCTGGAGGCTGTAGGGTGTAGGAAGTTCTTATCGTGAGGCCTTTGGGGCGCACTGTTGTGACTGTTAGGCATTGAGAAGGTTTGTTCACAAGTCTTGGCTTCAGAGGCGGTTGAAAGTTTGGGCTTCGGGGTTTAGGGCTAGGGTTTAGGCTTTAGGTTTTCGGGCGCACAGGGGTTTAGGGTTTAGGGTTTGGGGTTTAGGGTTTAGGGTTTAGGGTCTAGGGTTTAGTAGCACAGCCTTCGTAAGGCCCATGCTCCAGCTACACTAAGCATACCTCGCCCAAATCCCTCAGGCCCAGGGGCATACTAAATCCCACCGGCGCACCGCGTTCATCCCGCAGGGGCAGCAGACCCTCCTCTTCGGAATTCAGGGTTTGGTGTTTAGGGCATAACTTGAAGGGCTTAAATGGGTGTTGCGAGTTTAATGGGTTCAATAGGTTTAATGGGTTGAGTGGGCTGTGGATTTAGAGGCTTGGGGATTCGGGGCTTGAGGGTTTTAACAAGGCTTAAAGGGGGCATAGGGGTTCAGTGACTACAAGTCTTGTTTCGGGCTTTAAGCTTTGAGCCTTCATGTAATGGGCCCACTGCTCAAGGGGCAAAGGGCTTTAAGGGTTAGAGGCTCCGTGCTGCAAGGGACATGGAGTCTAAGATTCAGGGTTCGAAGTTGGAAGGGATTTGAGGTGAGGATCCGAGGAGCGGGAGTTGGTATTCCGATGCTGAGGGTGTGGGAAACGAGATCGGGCTGGGGTTCAGGGCTTGCACAAAGTACGGTTTCCTAAGCTCTAAAAACCCACCCCAAAATCTCCAAACTCCTAAGCCCCTAACAACTTCTGGTTTGACAGTCGGCCCCAAGTGTGGGTGCTAAATTCGGTTACATACTTCGGATCCCATTAAAAGCCGAGGGTAAGGGGCCATACTAAGGGCCTATGGTACACCTCCATCAGTAGGGTCTAGGGGTTTTAAGGGTTTGGGGTGTCTTGGTGATTTGGGAGTTCTGGGCTCTAAAAAAAAATGTCGGAGTGCCCTGAGGGTAGGGTGCCCCCTAAACCCTCAACCCTAACCCTAAACCCTGAACCCTCTAAACCCTACACGGGGGGGGGGGGGGCGGGGGGGCACCTCGAGGTAGGCCCCAAAGGCCCAGAAGGTCAGCCCCGCGAGTGAGAACGTCACGCAGAGCACCAGCACTCGAGGGAAGGGCTCCCGGAGGCACTCTTCGAGCTCCATGAGGCGTGTAGGGTTTAGGGTTTAGGGTTTAGGGTTTAGGGTTTAGGGTTTAGGGTTTAGGGTTTAGGGTTTAGGGTTTAGGGTTTAGGGTTTAGGGCTTGGGGTTTAGGGTTTAGGGTTTAGGGTTTAGGGTTTAGGGTTCAGGGATACTCTTGCAGATTTGCGAGGCTTCTTTGGGAGAAGGGCTTGAGGTCTAAAGGTTGAAGCTTCACAGCTCCAAGGCTTCTTCTCGCGGAGCTTCGTCTCTGGAGTGCGCGAGAACGGCAGCGGGCCACGACGAGGTGGGTTTTGAGGGCCAAGCCCTAAACCCTAAACCCTATAAACCCTAAACCCTCTAAGCCCTAAACCCCTAAAACCCCTAAACCCTAAACCCTATAAACCTTAAACCCTAAACCCCTAAACCCTAAACCCTAGACCCCAAACCCTAACCTGCAAGGTCCCAAGAAGGCGGGCCCTTGCGCCGTTTGCACCAGGAGGGCCAAAGGTGAAGTGCTTTCGGGGTTTAGGGTTTAGGGTTTGGGGCTTAGGGGCTTAGGGGCTTAGGGGCTTAGGGGCTTAGGGCTTAGGGGCTTAGGGGCTTAGGGGCTTAGGGGCTGAGGGGCTTAGGGGCTTAGGGGCTTAGGGGCTTAGGGGCTTCGGGGCTTCGGGGCTTCGGGGCTTCGGGGCTTGGGGGCTTAGGGCTTCATGTTTGCAGGGTTGGAAGATTTGGGGAGGGGGGGCGGGGGGGTCTGGGGCTTGTTTAGGGGTTTGGGGACTCGAGGGTTTCAGGTTTTCAGGTTGCAGGGTTTCGGCTTCGGGCGGATTCTCCGTTAAGGATTGCTGTCGAGCAAGTCCCCTTCCTTCGAAGGGTTCCTCTGAGCCTGAGATCCGAGTTGCTAATGACTGCGACGCCCTTCTCCACCAACATGGCGTAGAGCATGCGCTCCGTGTTGACATCCAGAGCACTGGTGGCTTCGTCAAGAACCTGGCTTGGAAACTTGTACCCTAAACCTTCTAAACCCTAAATGCCGCAAACCCTGAACCCCCTAAACCTGAAAAAATCCCTAAATCCCCGAAACCCTAAACCCCCTCAACCTCATAAACCTTAAATCCCTTAACCCGAAAACCCCTCAACCCGTGTAAATCCTGGATCCCTTAAACCTTAACCCTCCAACCACGAAAGGAAACCCAAACATCGCAGCTGGTCGTCCGACAGCCTCAGGAGTGTGAACAAATAATGAGGATGAGGGCTTATGGGGGGTCCAGGGGTTCAGCTTAGAAGCGTGCCCTTACAAGCCCTTTCGCCACTCCCAACACCATCAACCCTCATCCCCTCACACCTCCGCCCACGAAAAGCAAAAACAACTCCAAGCCCACCAAATCCTTGGGACCCAAGGAACGGCGAAACGGGGCTGGTTGAGCAAGAGCCGGGCAAAGGCCAGGCGTTGCTGCTCACCTCAGCAAGGAGGAGGGGTTTCGGAGAGGGATTAAAGTTGGGGGCTTTGGGGGCCTTATCGTGGCTTGGGGGCGGGTGGGGGGCGGGGGGGTTGTCAATTTCTGGGTGTGAGGTTTAGGGTTGTGGAGTCTTTAGAGGCCTGTTTGTTTCTTGATGCGCAGCGGTTCCTGACGAGCCTTGATTGTAAAAGCCCTCATGAAAGGGTTGTATGTCTTGACGGCTCAAGGGCGCAGGACTTCAAGCAGCCACCACGCTGAAATGATTCATGACCACACCGGCGTCCGCAACGTCCAGCAGGCGACGGAGCTGGATGCCGAAGGTCTCAAACAAGTCCATAGCAAGAGCGATGTGCCATCGCCTGCGTGGCAAGTAGCGCGGTAGATCCAACTTGAATCGCTGCCCGAGTACCACGGTAAGGATGGACCCAGACTCTGATGAGCCCGATTCCGAAACCCGAGACCCTCCCGTGACGAAGGTGTGGCTTCAGGGCCGTCGTCCAGACACCTTCGTTACAAGTTCACAGCTTGCCAGTAGCAGTTTTTGGCTAATGTGCGGCCCTGTCAACCTCATGAGGGCGTCATGGACTCCACCAAAGCCTAGCCCGCAGCCGGAAATCCCTGAACCCCCCACACGGGCGGTAAGCCTCTGAAGCCCCGAACCCAAGAGCGGTTGAACCCCAGAACCCTGAAGCCCCAGGAAGCCCTCAACTTCCCTCCAGCCCCTACAGGCCCCCCAAAAGCCCCCACACGAACCACCCCTAAAGCCTAAAAGACCCCAAGGCCCTACCCCTCTTTAAAACCCTGCCGGCTCAGCTCTTCGTCCTAAGTCCCGAGGTCCGTACCAAAAAAAAACCCTAAACCCACTAAACCAAAACATCTAAACACTCTAAACCCTAAACCCTGAACCCTGAACCCTGAACCCGAAACCCTAAACCCCCAAAACCCTTAACAGCAAAGCCAGGCATGACTCTGCGCTTCACCGGCCCAAGCGGCCCAAGGAAAGGAGCCGCGGCCAGTCCTTCTCTTGCAAACTATATAGGGGTCTAGGGTTTAGGGTTTAGGGTTTAGGGTTTAGGGGTTAAGGGTTTGGGGTTTAGGGCTTAGGGTTCAGGGTTTAGGGTTTAGGGTGTAGGGTTTGGAGGGTTTAGGGGCTTAGGGGCTTACGAGTTTGGGGGTTTAGGGGTTTAGGGGTTTAGGGTTTTCACATCTTGTTACCCTGAAGCCTGAACGGGGCCTTTTTGCCCGAAGTTACCTGCCTTTGCCTTCGTTCTGTCACGCAAGCTCGCCCTACCTGGTCCGTCTCTATCTGTCTGTCCTGTCTGTCCGTCCCTGTCCGTCCCTGTCTGTCCGTCTGCCTGTATGTCTGTCTGTCTGCGTCAGCGTCGGCGTCGGCGTCTGCGTCTGCGTCTGCGTCGGCGTCTGCGTCTGCGTCTGTGTCTGTGCCTGCCTGTGCGTCTGTCTGCCTGCCTCTCGCTTGCTCTTGGCCTGTCTTCCACTGGTTGTACTCGGCAACTCAGAACCCTCCACTCGCCTAAGCCGCAAACCCGAAACCCGACCGAGTCAGAATCAGTTTTTGAGGCTTTCGGACCAACACGTCATGTCCCCACGGCCGTCCTGCTTGATGGCCAAATCGGGGTAGCGCTCCACGAGCCTGTCGTGCTCAAGGGATGAGGGATGTGGAGTTTACGGGGCCGAGGGTTCCGGTCGGTTTATAGCTTTAGGACGTCTATGTTGGAGCAGTAGCTTTTGGGTGTTTGGCTTAGGAGCTTTAATGCATAAACCCAGGTGCCCACAAGGGCAATAAGAAGCGGTTCCTAAGTTACCACACGCGGCGAAACCAGTCGAATATGATGCAGAGACATCTGTTGGGACGTTTATAGGACTTTTTGGGCTTGAGGGCTTTGAGTTTGCGAGCCCTTCTCAAAACCCTGAGCCCTAAACGCTGAGCAGCTTGATCAGAACTGCGCCCTGTGGCTTGGAGAGTTTGGGCTTTCCTTGAGTCCAAGCTGCGCAAAATCAGGAGGGGATGTTAAAGCCCCAAGCCCCAAGTCGGAAGACCCTGACCCCCGAAAACCCCAAAGCCCTAAACCCCAACCCCCCAAGCCCCTAAGCCCCTAAGCCCCTAAGCCCCTAAGCCCCTAAACCCCTAAACCCCTAAACCCCCAAACCCCTAAACCCCTAAACCCCACCAAAACCCCACTCCTGGGGCCGCGGCTTTCCCAAACGGACCTTCTTCAGGGTCTCTCGGAGCATCTCGTCGTCAAAGCTGTCCTATCGAAAAGATTTCGGAGGGTTAGGGATTTCGGGGTTTGGGGGCTTGAGGTTTAGGGTTTAGGGTTTAGGGTGTAGGGTTCAGGGTTTAGGGTTTCGGGCGCGAAAAAATGGAGGAGAGCTTCTTCAAGCTCAGTGGTTGCACTCTTAAGTATTTGAGGCACTTAAAGTTGAAGATGTTTTGCATTTAGGTCTTAGAGGGGTTTAGGACGTTTGGGGTTGGGTTTAGGATTTAGGGCGTTTAGGATTTCATAGGCCTCCAATTTTTTGACCCAACAAAAACCCGAAGACCCCAAACCCTAAGCCCTAAACCCTAAGCCCTAAACCCTAAGCCCTAAACCCCAAACCCTAAACCCTAAAACCCTACACCGTGGGTCTCAAGGTTGCTTAGGGCAATTGGGGAATTCGGGAACTCGGAAGCCACGGAACGCCTCGCGAAGCGGATAGCACAGCTGCTCCCTGAGGCTCCCGAGGAGCATGTATGGCCTGAAGGGGGCTGGGGAGGAGTTTCTAGAAGTTTTGGTTTAGGGTTTAGGGTTTGGGGTTCGGGGTTTAATTTAGGGTCTAGGGTTTAGCGTTTAGGATTCAGGGTTCAGGGCCTGTGGGTTGCGCTAGAAAGCCCCAGATCCTACACGCCCGAAATACGCAAACCGCACACCCAGTCCCCAGCCCCTACACAGCCGAAACCTCCCAAAACCCTGAAACCCTTAAAGCCTCAAAACCGTACACCGCTAAATCAAGGTTGAAGTGTCTCTCAGGCATCAACGACCCAAACCAAGCAAGAAACGTCGTTTCGGTTAGTGGCTCGGGAAGCAGGGTTGAGCGCTTTATCCCTGAACCTGCAGACGCACGGGACTCGCAACACACCGGCAAAGAACGCAACATGCTCCGGGGTTTTCGGGCCTCTAGGGCCTGTGTAAGGTTCAGTTTGGGATGTATACTAACAGTCCTTAATCGGGATTATTACAGGGAGTAGCAGAATACCCTAGGACTGGTAGTTTTAGGGGAGCCATCCCAAGGTGCAGGGCTCTGATGTTTGGAGCTTGGGGCTTATGACGTGTAGGGTAGAAAAGCTGACCTCCCAACAGGGCGCTTGGAACCCAAGGCGTGCGCCTCTGTGGGACAAAGAGCAAGTCGCCCACCTTCGGCCTCGTAATCACTTTAGAGGGTCTAGGGCTCAGGGTTCAGGGTTTAGGGTTTAGGGTTTAGGGTTTAGGGTTTAGGGTTTAGGGTTTAGGGTTTAGGGTTTAGGGTTTAGGGTTTAGGGTTTAGGGTTCAGGCTTTGCGGCTTTGGGGTTAGAGATGGTTTATTGCCGACCTTCAACTTATCCCTTTGCAGGATGGCCAGAGGAGAAGTCCTGGCAGTTGAGGCTCCTGTATAAATTCAGGCTTTAGGCAACTCAACCCTGAGTTTCCCAGTGGAAGGTGTTTGAGAGCTGCAGGTGTCCCTGAACCCTAAACTCGAAAGCTGAGAAACCCTAAACCCTAAACCCTAAACCCTAAACCCTAAGGCCCTAAACCCTTCCCGTGGTGGCTGAGGCTGCCTTTCCACGGTGCCGGCCACAGGTTGCCAAAGGCCGCTTGCCACCTCCCGGGAGCAGCCCTAAGTGGGGAGACACAGCATTTGGGGTTTAGGGTTTAGGGCTTAGGGTTTAGGGTTTAGGGTTTAGGGTTTAGGGTTTAGGGTTTAGGGTTTAGGGTGAGGACTTCGGGCGTCGTAATGAAGGGGCGTCCTGGTGCTTCAAGGGACCCAGGCACTCACCCCGAGTCGCTTGTCCCCGCCCCGCCTTGTGGTCTCGACTTGTCTTGACCGTTAACTTTTCGGGCTTAGGGTTCCTTTCCTGATCGCGCTGGCGTTTCTTCGCTCGCAGTTGAGCTCGCGGAGCGATAGTGCACACATGCTATGGCTATGTTATGCCTTCCGGGGCCATGCACAGGTAGTGAAAAAATTCCAAAAATATTAGATGCAGAAAAGTTGTTTCGAAAACGCGATTTGCAACATGCCCCGTGGAGAAGGGGGCATTTTCTTCAGGCATCTGTTGCAAGTTTTTGCATTTGCAACAAAAGCTTTTTCGCAAGAAGCTTATGCTAATTTTTGCAGCTCGCATTTTAAAACATTCTCCAACTGCATTTCGTTTGCAGGAACTTCAGTTTCACATGTTTTCCGCATTTCGCGTGCCCCTTTCATCTGTGCCTTCCCCGGAACCCTGAATGCCATGGCAAGGCGAACTCTAGCAAAGGCCTTGAAGGCTCAACTCTCGGCTTTGGCGTTGGGTCTTTGGGAAGCCAGGTGCATGCTTCCGGCTTGTGGGCTCTTCTTGGGGTTCAGGGAGGCACCTGGGGACCCCTCAGAAGGCTCGTGATTTGCCCGAGTCACCGGTCCGGGGGCCCGTTAAAAGCGAAACACCTCAAAGGTCTCAGATGCCATGATGCCGATGCTGCCCTTGACCCTCACCACGGCTCATGCAGTGTTCAGGCAAAGGCCCGGCGCCCTAAACCTCAAACATCCTTAAACCCAAAGCCCCAAACCCTAAACCCCAAACCCTGAACCGTGATTATTCAAATCGCTTTTGTTGCGACCGAGTCGGTTTGCTGGGGTTTTGGGTTACCGTAGACGGGCTCCACTCAAATGACTAAACTCTAGACCCGACATGAACCCTCAACCCTGAACCTCCACTTCAACCAATGAATCTTGATTCTATACCTCAAGACCCTAAACCCTTAACGAAACCCCTGACCCTCACACCCCTAAACTCTTAAGCCCCTGGACCCAAAACAACCAAAACCCCTTGAAGCCCCGAAAGCCCAAACCCTTCCCCCCACCCCTGAACCCTGAACCCCAAACCCTGAACCCTGAACCCTAAACCTTAAACCCTAAACCCTAAACCCTAAACCCTAAACCCTAACCCTAAACCCCAAACCCTAAACCCCCTCCGCACCCGGAGGACGGAGGTCTTTCCGCAGCCACTTGGGCCGACGACCAGGACACGCTGGCCAGGACCTCGCTTTTTGGGGCTTTGGGGCGTTTAGGGTTTAGGGTTTAGGGTTTCGGGTTTCGGGTTTGGGGTTTAGGGTTTAGGGTTTAGGGCTTCAGGGCTTTTTGGGGGGTGTTGTGGGGGCATTGTGGGGGCTGCTGGCATTTGAGGTTTTGGGGGTGGCTCTTGCGGCTGAATTGGTTGTTTTGGGGCTTTGAGGGCTGTAAGGGGTTCAGGGTTTCTGGGTTTTTGGGGCTTTGGGGTTTTGAGGATCTAAGGGATTTCTGGAGTGGCCTCCGAGAGGGCACTGGATGAAGGGCCTAAGCCCTAGATCCTGTCCCTAAAATGGCACGAAGAGGTCAGGGCTTGGGATGTAGGGGCCTCCTGCTTACCTTAAGATCACAAAGCCTGCGCTCTCATGAGACAATCCTCAAAGCCTGTTGGAGGACTCTTGGGTCCTGGGTAGTGAAAGCCGAGTGTTTAGGGTAGGGCTTAGGGTTTAGGGTTTCGGGTTTAGGGTTCAGGGTTCAGGGTTCTGGGTCCAGGGTTCAGGGTTTAGGGCGCTTGGTTCAGGGTTTCGTGTTTAGGGTTTCGGGTTTCGGGTGTAGGGCTTTGAGTCTGGGGTGCCCTGGGGATGCGAAATGAGGACTCAAGCCTCGGGTTCTTCGGGGAACGAAGGTTTTCTCACCCCGAAGACAGAGCACCAGGGCCCCACTCTAGCATGCCAGACTTTGCATCCAGAGTCCGTCGGTAGACAGCGGTTTGGGATACATGTCGCTTTTTTGCAGGGTACAGGAGCCCCTTGCTTGCTTTGGAGGGAAAAGTGAAAGTGGACGATTTGCATCTTAAGGCTTCAGGGTTTCAGAGCAATATCTGGAACACTCTGCAACCTACGCCTTGCCAAGGTCGGTAAGAAGCGCCCGCACCTTTTTTGATCCCTTCAGAGAAGCTCGCGAGGCCGCCTGAGGTCAAAGATGGCATGAAACAGGCGACAGCAAGAAGCAAACCAAAGGCCAGAGCTGTCCAAGGGTGCGAGGAAGGCATGATCCTGACCTGTGACTCTGCCTCTTCACTTCCACTTTGCGAAAGATCTGAGGATCTACAAGCACTGCTGGCTGTCGGCTGCTTGAACAGCTTGTGTAGCCGCAGAGGCAGGGTTCTTCGCATAAGTGTCGCCGATGAGACCGACGACCGCTGCCAACTTTGCATGGTGGGTGGGTTGGTGGAGACCTGGGAAGACGCTTCGTCTGGAAGAAGTCCCACAAAGCTCGTCATGTGCCGCTCCGGCTCACACAGGAAAGCAACGATGTGGAGCAAAATGTCGGGGCCCAGCTGATTCTTTGCATGGAGATGAGCCGCCCAAAGAAATTGACCGGTTAACTCGGCTTTGTACCTGGGCGAGAGGCAACCAGCAATGATCGTGAGGCTAGTAACGGGCCTTCTCAGTTGCAAGTCTACCATTAAGGAAACACCATGTGACGACACCCTGCTTTTCAACAGCGCTCAGACACACTTCTCAAAACCCCCCTCTTACTCTAGGCTTCAGCCAGCAGCTTGCCATGTCCACATCGTCACTGCAAGAACAAACAGCACCCACAAACACAGTGCGTGTGTGTGTGTGTGTGTGTCACATTATCGATAGGTGTCACGAGTATTCTCAAAGTCTCAACTTCGAAGCACGTCATCATCTCACAGAATCTCACAGCCCCAACCCTGCCAGCACCCCAAACCCGAAACCCCAAACCCTAAACTTCCCTATGCCCCAAACTCTGAAGGCAACAAGGGGCTGCTGCCGCCGCGACAAGATGTCGTGCGCCATTCTCCAGGCACTCCCTTGACGATCCGGCAGAAACATCGTGACCTGTCTCGTAAGCTTTGGTTTCAGAACGCGGCTTTTTGGTGGAAGGTTTGTTTGTGGACTGGGGCTTGGGCTTGCCAACTTTTCAGCGACGGTCACGTGCCCCAAATCCTCACCTCCCAACCCCGAGAACCTCAACCCCGAGAACCTGAACCAATTAAACCCCGTAAACCCCTAAACTTGCCCTAAACCCTAACTTGTGCGCGAACGAACGAACTCCTGAGGGCAGTCATCTACACAAGCCCCTAAACCCTAAACCCTAAAAGCACACAGTGGGTTCTTGGAATGTGTAGCCCGACCCCCTGCCTAATGGGACCCTATTGCTCATCACCCGTGCGGCCCTCAAAAGCCTTTGAAGCTCGGGGCTTAGGGCTTAAAGTCTAAAAGGGCCTAAACCCCCTAAACCCTCAGACCCTAGATACCACCAGCCCAAAGACCATTCGCCTCTTCAGCTGCTGGTTCACCCTTGCGACGCCGGGGCTTCACCTCGTGGGGCTTGACCTCGTTCGCCTTGGCACATTCGTCCAGGTAGGATGGCGTGAGGGGCGTCCACAGCGAATTGAGATACCTGGGCTTCCAAATCCCATCGGGTGCGGGGTCTACTGGTCTACTATGGGGCTTAGGTGGCTTGGGGGTTCCGGCTTAGCGCCTGTAGGGTTCGGAGCATTCTTGATTCGGGCCCCGGCACCATATCCTCAACAGCGCCGTGCACAACGTCAAGAGCTCCAGCAGAAGGATGTGCCGAAGAAACGAGGTGAGCTCGATCTTCATCCCGTTAAACACACAAAGCTGCAGTGCCCTCGAAGCGGCAAGGACAGCAAACGAAGACCACATGGCACTCCTTTCTTCTGGGAGGGTGGGGGGAGGGGGAACTTAAAAGCCAGCCTCGGTCCGGGAATGAAAAAAAAGGCCCCCAATTAGGGAAACCCTGAACCCTCAACCCCCTAAACCCTAAACCCTAAACCCTAAAAAATGAGAAACATATGTGAAACCCCAAGCTCCAGAAGCCCCAAAAGAAGCCAGAAGCCACACCAAACTTCCTCCTCCAACCGTGTACCAACACGAAGGGGTTCTAACGTCAAGGGTGAGGAGGGGCTCCTGAACCCTAAGCACCTAAATCGATATTCCGATGTTTAACCCCTAAGCCCTGAGCTCTGAGCCCTAAGCCCTAAGCTCTAAGCCCTGAGCTCTAAGCCCTGAGCCCTAAGCAGTAAGCCCCCAAGCCCTAAACCCTAAGCCCTAAACCGCCGTGTCTTTTCAGGGCTGTTTTCAGGACTCTCCCATCCCCATGCTTTGGGAGACAGAGGTCTAAACAACTCATTTTCTGAACTCCTCATCTCGAATTGGGGGGTCCAGGGCTTTGTGGGGTCTAAGGCTTAGGGTTGAGGGTTTGGGGGTTTAAGGAAATTAGGGCTTTGTGGGGTTTAAGGCTTAGGGTTTAGGTTTTGGGGGGCTTACGGAAATTAGGCTTTGGGGGCTCTGGGGTTTGCTGCCTGGTGCAGAAGCAGGGCGAATGCTAGGCCAGATGATTTGTTGGGTAGGAAACCTGCGCAGTGCAGCGCGCGATTGTCCGACGTTCTCCCACCATCTACGTCGACAGAGCCACCCTGCCCTCTCTAGGGTGGCCTAAGCTCTTCTTAGCCATATTTCTGAATCTATGGCTGAACTTTGCAGGATGTTGAGGTGGGACTTGCCCATCGGAGGGCGCATTGGGCTTTGCCAGGGTTGGCACCGTGTAGGGGTTTCGTTTAGGGCTCGGCGCCTGTGTGGAGGTTTTGTGGCTTGCCGCTTGAGATAAGGCAAACCAGAGAACGAAGGCACGACGGAACAGGCAGAAAGAGCCAACACTGTGATCCCTACAAAAAACAATACACACACGGATGTAGATATATATATATATGTATATACACAGAGATATCTCAAAACACAAAAAGTACAGGTACAGTGGCAGAACGACATGAATCAGTGGAAGCACGATTTCCCCAACGCTCTTCGCTCTCTCCCCTTGGGCGTTGCGGGCGAGAAAAGAGAAAACAAAAAGGCCGAGGGTCAGCTCAAAGGGATCCTCCAGCAATGGCACGTACAGAAGGAAGCCGACCACTTGCAGAGAAGTGTCCGCAATGTCCTGGGCACTCCTTCGTTGAGACTTCAGAAACAAAAACTGGGGGCATCGAGGGACTCAACGGGGCATGCTGGTCTTCGCCAGAGGGAACCCCGGCCCCCCACCCACCCCCCCAAACCAAAAAAATGAATAACAATACCTATACATATACACATATACGCAGATATGCATACATACATATATACATATATACATATATGCATACATACATATATACATATATACATATACACATATAGCATATATACATATATACATATATACATATATACATATATACATATATACATATATACATATGTACATATATACATATATACATATATACATATATACATATATACATATATACATATATACATATATACATATATACATATATACATATATATATATATAGATATACATACATATGTATATATATATATACATATATATATACATATATATAAATACAGACAGAGACAGGGTCTGTGGTTTAGGGCTTAGGGTTTGGCAGACCAGGGTTCCCAGCGACCAGGATGGGCAGGGCAAGGCCCACCAGGGGGATCCAGGCAAAGAGGACGACCAGCTCGTTGCTACGCCGCGAGTCCTCAAGGAAGTGGGCCACAGAGGGCAGCGCATCCTGGGGCTTGGGGTTTTAGGGTTTGAGGGTTTTCGGGTTTGAAGGTTTTAGGGTTTGAGGGTTTGAGGGGTTTTAGGGTTTCAGGGTTTTAGGGTTTGAGAGTTTTAGGGTTTTTCGGGTTTTAGGGTTTTCGGGTTTTAGGGTTTTTAGGGTTTTTAGGGTTTTAGGGTTTTAGGGTTTTAGGGTTTTAGGGTTTTAGGGTTTTAGGGTTCTAGGGTTTTAGGGTTTTAGGGTTTTAGGGTTTAGGGTTTAGGGTATCGCAAAGTCTAAGCATTCACCAGTCGAGTTTGCTCATCACGTGACGGAGAAGTACCCACCCACCCAGAGACTCCCATGACATCCAGAAACTATACAGTTCAATCCCTCCATCGACCTTCAGCTCCATACCCTAGGGCCCGCAACCCTAAGCTAGAGCCCTAAACCCGATCTCAAGCTTCTTTGGTCTTCCCGCCATGAAGAACGCTTCTTTTATACTTAGATCCCACTTTCAGTGCAACCCAGAGCGTCTCTTTTTAACGGATCTTGCCCGCTCTTTATACGACCTTGGCAGCTCCCTTATATGACCTTGCCCAAGTTCAGAAAAGATCGGGCAAGTTCTATAAAGAGCGGCAAGGTCATACTATTTTATGACCTTGCCCAATGTTTGTATGACCTTGCCCGCTCTTTACGTGACCTTGCCCTCTCCTTCTAAGGCCATGCCCATTTTTTGTATGACCTTGCCCAATGATTCGTTAGCGTTTATATCATGCATGACATAGAGGTTTGGGGTTTAGGGTTGAGGGATTAGGGCTTAGGAGTCCGATTTAACAAACGAACCTCAGCCCTATAAACCCGAAACTTTCAACACAGCACCCAACTTGTTATGGTGGCCACAGGCATCCTTCCACCACAGCCACATCCCAAGGACTGCCAAGAAGACGGCGAGGATAAGGTGAAGGACCATGACTACCCAAAACCTGAGAATGCCGGGGTATGTCTAAAGAATGAGGATTTGCCCCCCCCCCCCCCACCCCCCCGGGATCTATGTACTGCACAGGGGACTTGGTGACTTCTACACAATGCTCAGCGAATCGCAGGAGCACCCACCCAAGAAACCTGGATGGTATGTTGCTCGCCGTGGACAGGCAGAGCATGGCTGCGCAAACCAGTGGAACGTAGACCAGAACCATCTCCAGACGGACCTGGTCAGTTTAGGGTTTAGGGTTTAGGGTTTAGGGCTTAGGGTTTAGGGTGTTCCATTATGGCCCTTTTGGGGCTCATCATGATGAAGTCGGGCCCTGTAAAGGGCTTAGGGTAGAGGGATTCAGGGTACCCAAACCAGGGTGGGTAAGTTAGAGGGCCACCTGGTGTCGCACCGCTGCGCTGCATGGTGGTCTCAGCAGCCGTGAGAGCCACCGCGGCACTATCCGAGCCATGAAGCAGCTGCCCAGCAGCTTCAAAAGAGGCATGGTTCTTAGTTCTTGTTTCCATACGGAGCTAACCATCTAGATGCTGTGAGAGCCTGCCAAGAATCTTCTACAGACACTTGCTCTGGGACTATTCTTACGGCCCCTTCTCTCCCGTGAACTCACTAAGAATAAAAGAGCACGGTTTAGGTTTGGTCTAGCAGAGTCTAGCAGCTCAGAGGATATTGAAACCCCTGAATTTCAGCATGAGCCAAGCTTGTGGCCGTCGGACTTCGAAAGAGACCGGGGTTCAGGGACGGTTTCGGGATTATGCGAGGTTTAGGGTTTGGGGCTTGGGGTTCGGAGTTGTAGCTCCCGGATAGAGGGCCAGGAGCGCGCAGCGAGCTGGCCCGTTCTGAACATGATGGTCTCTTCCAAGGGCCCAAGTGCACTCCTCATTCCCTGTGGACTCAGGGGTTCTGCTCCGAAAGCCCCTAAACTAAACCCCAAACCCTCAAAGCCCTAGGGCGGCCCCCCTCCCTTCCCCGAGCAGAGCTTGCAGGGATGTGAACTAAGCTGCCGGCCCACACTCAGGTTCAGGTCCTGGCTGAATGAACCACCCTAAACCTCAAACCGCAAACCCTAAACCCTATGACACTAAAATTTGAAGGTTCGGGGTCTACGTGGCTTGCGGGTTTCAGGAGTGACGTTGAGAAAATTTCAAGTGTCGCTGCTTGCCGCAAAACCCTGCTCCCGGAATTTGTGGGTATCTTGCATTCCTTCTAAAGAGCACGCCCATTTTGGTAAACCCCCGTGTGTCTTCACCCCGGAGGGAGTTTCCGCTCCAAGTTCAGGGCTGTCGAGGCCCCCGAAGCGGAGGACAATGTCAGAAATGTTTCCGTCCAGGGCCATAACTTACATCAACCCCCACAACTATAACTCCTGCAAGCCAAATGGGCCCTTAGCGGGCTTCGGGCTTCAGAATATTGGGCTCAGGGTTGCGGATCCCTCCACACTTCAGAGCCCCCCCCCCCACCACCCCACCCCACCTCCAAAAGCACATTAAAACCCTAAACCCTGAAACCGCACGAGAACCATCAAAATGCTTCATGGTGTAGGTGATAAGGTAACGCACCCCCCCCCAAACTTCCCCCCCCCATCCCCCCCCACTCCCTGGCGAAATTTAGGGTTTTGGGTCTAATTTTGGGTTTCGGGTTTTGGGTTCAGGGGTTTAGGGTTTTGGGTTCAGGGGTTTGGGGCTTGCAGTTTAGGTTAGGGACCACGGCACACAGCAGGAAACTACAATTCAACAGGGCACCTCCCCAAACCTCTACCCTACAGCCCAACCAAACCTGCCCCAAAGGTCGAACCCAAAAGACAGACAAGAGCATTAGACCCACAGAGGCTCAAAACCTGGAGTGAGGGTTCTTGAGGGATTAGGGTTCTGGGAAAAGGGTGTGGGGTTTCGGGTTAGGGGTTTGCGGGTTGAGAGGTTTCGGGCCTCTTGGGTCGGCGGCCTGAGCCGGAGGCTCCTAAATTTAGGGTTTGGGGTTTGGGGGTCGGCGGGCCTCCACGAGCAGTTGCTCCGAACCGGGGGCTGTGACGGTGACGTGCCGCAGGACCATCTGGAAGTTTCGTGGTCTCGTTGGGGTTTAGGGTTTAGGGTTTAGGGTTTAGGGTTCAGGTTTTAGGGTTTAGGGTTGTTTGAGGGTTAGGGTTTGTGGTTGAGGCCTCAGACAGGCTTGAGAGATTACGGCTTGGCATAGGGTGTCGAGTTTAGGGTTCAGGGTTCAGGGTTCAGGGTTTATGGTTTAGGGTTTAGGGTTTAGGGTTTAGGGTTTAGGGTTTAGGGTTTAGGGTTTAGGGTTTAGGGTTTAGGGTTTAGGGTGTAGGGTTTGGGGGGCTAGGGTTTAGAGTATCAGGTCTTTGCAATTCAACGATACTCCCTGGAACAGGGACACTGTGAAGGTCAGCTCTCACTATCGCAGTCTCTAGGGCATAAACCCCAAACCCTAAACCCTAAACCCTTTACCTAACCCAACCTTGAACCCGAAACCGGAAACCAAAAACCTAAACCCTAAACCCTAAGCCCTAAACCCTAAACCCTAAACCCCAAACCCCAAACCCTAAACCCTAAACCCTAAACCCTAAACCCTATCTAGTGGAAATCAGGCACCTGTTCCTGCGATGACGGAGAGGGTGCCATGCCTTCCTCGGCCTGAGCTTTAAGGGGGGTTTGGGGTACCGGGATTGGGGTTTAGGGTTTAGGGTTTAGGGTTTAGGGTTTGGGTTTAGGGTTTAGGATTTGGGGTTTAGGGATCAGGGTCTGGAGCTTAGGGTTTAGGGTTTAAGGCTCAAGGCTTCGAGCTCGGGGTTCGGGGTTTAGGGTCGGAGGTCCAGCTCTGGGGTTCAGGGCTTCGAGTTTGGCCATTGCACCCCAAAACCCCAAACCCTAAACCCGAAACCCTAAACCCTAAACCATAAACCCTAAACCCTGAAACCTAATGGAGGTTCCCGTTATGAAGGGGCTCTCTTGCCGGAAAGTTGTGCTGCGAATCGAGTAGCTTTTCTCCTGCGCCCTGCAGGCGTTCAGAGGTCCAAAAAACCCCCCTAAACCCTAGCCTAAACCCTAACCCTAAACCCTAAACCCTAAACCCTAAACCCTAAACCCTAAAACCTAAACCCTAACCAGACCCTGCACTTTGCAAACCCTGAACCCCAAAGCCTGATGTCACCCGGTGAACCCCGAACCCGCAACTTGCTTAAACCCCTGCAGCCTCTAAAGCCTGCGGCTCCAGACCCTCGGCGCGCTTAGCGCGCGCGGCTTAGGGGATCCGGGGGTTTGTTGGCGCCAGACTTAGGGGCGGGTGCATATGGCTTGGGGCTCACATCCCCCCAGCTCACGACGGAGCCGTCAGCCAGCAGGGCCGCGAAGGCGCAGCCAGACGACTGGATGCACCTTGGCTGGGCATTGTTGGGGGTACCCCGTCTATACCCCCAAATACGAAACCCCTTAAAGGGACCCCCAAAAAGGGTACGTACTGTACCCCTATTCTCGGAAACCCCATTTTGGGACATACCCCATTTCAGGGTTTTGGGATGAGTTGGAGGGACCACGGACTACCGCAAGGGATGTTTGGATTGTTTGGAGCACCTAGTTCGTGGGGGCTTCTGAGGATCTTGCTTAGGAAGGAAAGACAGAATTCTCAAGAAGAGCTAGGGCGCTGAACATCTCGCAACTGCTCCTGCACCTCACTGCTATCGCCGCCAAACCTCTTGTGACCCCAAGATACGACGGATCCGTCACTCCGAATGGCTGCAAATGCCGAGCCAGTAGACTGGATGTGAAGCACGTCCTGAAGCTGGGCTTTGACATTGGCACTGTTGCCGCCGCCCTCGACATGGCCCCAGGTATGAACGGTTCCGTCCGCCCTAAGAGCTGCGAAGGCTGAGCCGGTTGCTTGGATGCCGACGATGCTGTGCAGCTGCTCTTGAACGCAACTGCTGTCCCCCCCGCAGCTCGCATAACCCCAAGTCACCACTGAGCCATCGGTTTTGATTGCAGCGAAACCGAAACGATTTGCTTGGACGTGCTGCACATGATGGAGTTGTGGCCGAACACTGCTGCAGTCACCGCCACGGTCAGAGTCTCCCCAAGTCACCACAACTCCGTCCGATCGCAGCGCGGCGAAGGCAACCTCGGTCGATTGGATGTGGCGTACGTCGTGCAGCTCATCTTCTACCCTGCGACAGTTCCCACCATTTGAAAAATTGCCCCAGCATACCACTGTGCCATCACCCCGTAGAGCAGCAAACGCGTGGTCTGTGGCCTGGATGGCGCCTAGGTGCCCCAATGCTCAGCAAACCCTGTACTCGAAACCCCTCAACCCATGGAAGAACCCGACGAGACCTTCAAGACGACCAAGGAATCACATGACTCCAACTCAGGTGCTTGAGAGGAGGCGCAGACGTCACGGAGGTCCTCCTGTTCGGCCTCGCTGTCGCCGCCGACATCTGGCCGACCCCAGGTCACCACGGTTCGGTCCTCGAGAATTGCGGCAAAGGCGCGAGAGCTCGCCTGAATCTCGCGAACGTTCTGCAGCCGATCCTGAGCTCGGCGGCAGTCTCCACCGAAACCCAGATGGCCCCAGCTCACCACCGATCCATCACGAAGGATGGCTGCAAAAGCCCCGTCCGAAGCCTGGATCGCCTTCACGCCTCTCAGTCGGTTCTGCACGCGGCTGGAATCGCCCCCTCCTGCTTTGTCTCCCCACGTGGCAACACGGCCATCACCGCAGATGGCCGCAAACGCGCGCAAGGTGCGTTGAACCCGCCACGCATCCTGCATGGCAAGGGGCCTGCCGTCTCCACCAGAGGATGGGTAACCCCAAGTTACTACCTCGAAGGAAATCTTGGCAAAAGCCTGCGCGTTCGCAGCGATGGCCGTCTGTCGCAAAGTCGCGGTCAGCGTGTCCTCGTCCTGCACTGCTGCCTGGCTCAATGTCGTCGACCCTTCAAGAACCCGCCCGTCGGCGGTCAACAGCCGATCTATAGCCACACCTGCAGAGCACGTGGATGCCACCCTCAAGTCGTTAACCGTCCAGTCAGCTTGGGCTTGCACCACCGTCTGGCGCCCACTCAGGAAGCTGATGGTGATGCTCAGCGACATCCGCTGCACGCAAGGCTTCCCTTTACAGCAAGACTGTTTCTAGAGGCAAAGGGGCCTCTAGTTTAGAGCCGCAGCGGCTGTATGAGGGACTTTCAGGCTCTAGAATCTAGTTGTCGGAGGGTTTAGGGCTAAGGGATGCTCAGGGCGCTTCATATGAGTTTTACAGGGCTTTTCTACAGCCTAGGGCCGATCACGTTGGCCCTAAACCCGAAACGCTCAGTCCTAAACCCCTTCGTCTGGGGGCCGCTCCTGTCACTAAAATCACCTCAGCGCCCAGTCCCGAGGCTTGGAGCGCTCTCTGGCTCTTTTTGCGGCTTAGGCTTTAGGGTTGTGGCCTTAGGGGTTTTTGTTCCATAGGGTCTAGGGCTTATAGGGCTCAGGGTTCGGGGCTTATGGGGTCACGGGGTGTAGGGTTGGGAGTTCGGATTTCAGGATTTGCGGAGTTTAGGGGCAAGCAGGACATGCAAAAGCTGCTCCTCGCCCCAAGACCCTGTGAAACCTAAATAAACACCCAACTTCTGAAAAGCCGAAGAGGGAAGCCCCAAAACGGCAGAGCCCCGTAAGTGCTTAAGCCAAAAAGTAGACCCTGAAGCCCCCATGTATGCGAAAGCTCTCTGAACCCCAAAAACCCGCAAAACCTCCGAAACCCCTCAACCCCTAAAATCCCCCCCCCACCCCCTAAACCCCCTGATTCCCTCAACCCCGAACTGGTCCTGGAACCCTGAGTGTCCTGAAGCCCTAAAGCCCCACCCTGAAACCCTAGCAACCCCTGAACTCCCAAACCCCCTAAACCCTACAAATCCTAAACCCTAAACCCTAAACCCTTAACCCTAAACCCTAAACCCTAACCCTAAACCTCCCAAAGCTCTTCTCGGAGAAGGCGCCATGTCAAGGTCCACAACTCCTGGGCCGCTTGAACGTCTCGAGGCTTTGGGTTTACCCTAAACCCTAAACCCTAAACCCTAAACCCTAAACCCTAAACCCTAAACTCTAAACCCTAAACCTGGACCCGAAGACGATGCCCTCAACACGGTAAACCCTATAAACCCGATAAACCTTACAAACCCTACAAACCCTACAAACCCTATAAATACTATAAATACTATAAATACTATAAATACTATAAACCGAAAACCCCTCTAAACCCTCAAAAGCCCGCTGTAAACGCCGAAGAAACCCAAACAGACCCTTAGAAACCCTCTAAACCGAATTCCCCTCTCAAGAACCCCAAACCCTACACCCTACACCCTCAACCCTAAACCCTAAACCCTAAACCCCAAACCCTAAACCCTAAACCCTAAACCCCCCGCCCGCATATCGGGCCTTGGAGCTCTGCTTCCGCCTCGCGCTTCGCTTCTTCGCGCTCGGCGCCCTCAGGGTCAGACCCCAACTGGGCTTTAGGGGTCGGGTTCACTGGGGTTTAGGGTTTAGGGTTTGGGGTTTGGGGTTTGGGGTTTAAGGTTGAGGGTTTAGGGTTGAGGGTTGGATTTGAAGGTTTAGGGGTTTAGGGTTTCTCCGCGTTTTCAGGTTTTGGGGTTTTAAGGTTTTAGGGTTTAGGGATTTGCGCGCTGAAGGAGAAGGCCTTCAGGTTGAATTCGAGGGGTTGGGGTCAACAGGGTGAGCATGTACAGGGGCGTGTAAGCTTTGGGGCCTGCAGGGTTTAGAGTTGAAGGTTTTGGGGTTTAGGGTGTCGGGTTTAGGGTTTAGGGTATATGGAGTTTAGGGTTTAAGGTTCAATTCAGGGTCGGGGGGGACTGATCTAGCGACCCTTTCCCGGCCTTCCGATTGATTTCTGCGATGTTCACCTTGCCATGGTCTTGAAGGGTTTAGGGTTTTGGGTTTAGGGCTTAGGGAAGCTGTAATAATGGGCTCCAAACGCCTAAATCCCCAAGCTCTTAAGCCCCTAAAGCCTGAACCCCAAAATCTAAGCCGACTGAACCAAACCCAGACCCCTAAACCCCTCGAGCCTAGGCACCTAGACCAAACCGTATGCAGCCCCAAAAGCCCAACAAAAGCACCAAAACGCTCCGCCAGCGGCTCATGGGCTTGGGTTTTGGCTTCAGGGGTTCGGGGGTTGAGGGTTGAGGGCTTCGTATTCAGGGGGTTTACGGTTCATTGAGGGTTTGCGGTCAGGGGTCAAGTGAGAGGTAGGGCTGAGGGCTTGGGGAATCATCGAGTTTGGGGCTGCATTGCAGCCCTGTGCCCCCAAGCGCTTTTCAACAGCGTGAATCCCCAACCCTGAAGCCACTCAAACCCCCGCAAGCCCCCAACAAAATAGTCTGAAACCCCCCGAAACCCTCGAACCCTAGACCCCTCTGCCCACCAGTCCTGGAAGCCGGCCAACCGGCTGATGCCGGCCCACCTCGATCTTGCACCCAAGGGTTTAGGGCCGTTCTTAGGGCCGTTGAGGTCTTGGGGTTTGTAGGGATTCGGCCCCTTGCGGAGGCTTGTGATTTTCAAGGCGGCCGCATTTGCTGTCCTGTGGCCAGCGCTGCTGGTTTTCCTGCACTCCCAACTCCCAACTCCCAACCCGCAAAGTGCTCTAAACCCAGCCTACAATAGAAACTTGGTTCGGTCAAGGGCTGACTTGATGCGTACATGTTTGAATGGTTCTTCCCAGTAGAGCTGCATCCTGAAGACCAGATCTCCATGAGGGCCCCACTGCCCTGGCTCACTTCTTAGATCTTAGGTTGCCCCAAACACTCTCTCTCTCTCTCTCCCTCTCTCTCTCGCTTCCTAGACCCCCAAACCCGAAACCGTAGTTCCACCGAACCTCCACACCCCCCTCAAGGCCCCGGCCAGTGCGCGAGGTTGTCGATGTTGGAGACCACGAAAGAGAGAGCGCTCCTTAGTCGGGTTTAGGGTTTAGAGATTAGGGTTTAGGGTTTAGGGTTTAGGGTTCAGGGTTTAGGGTTTAGGGTTTAGGGTTTAGGGTTTAGGGTTTAGGGTTTAGGGCCCCCCTTTCCCAAAAACCCTTTGGATCCCTTTGGGATGAGGAAAATTGAGGGCTTGTAGGGATACGCACACCTCCGTTGGACCTCAAGAGCGCCCCGTCTGAACGCCAGACAGATACTCACAAATAAAATGGAGCCCCCAAAATGGGCTCACCCCTGAACACTAAACCCTGAAACCTCTTACACCTTAAACCCTAAACCCTAAACTTTGAACCTCTTAAACCCTATAGCCCTAAACCCTACTTTGGGAAGCTTCCCCAGATTCCCTGGCACGGCACTCCACCATTCCGAACGCGAACTTCGCCTGGATGAAGCTTCCGTACCTCAAAGGTTTATGGTTTAGGGTTTAGGAGGGCTTAGGGGGGTTTAGGGTTTAGGGGTGATGGTTGAGGGTTGAGGGTTGAAGGTTCGGGCGGGGCTTGTTACCATACTGAGGGGACCATGTAACTACCTTTAGAACAGTAGGTTCCCCCACCCCCCTTAGAGCAACAGTCGCGAGAGAGGGCACTGTGTGGTTTACCTGTTGCGGCTGCCATCCTCGAACTGAAGGGGAACCACGCTGCTTCTGTGCTTGCTCCTAATTTTTGATCCCTTATGATGTGCTTTCGGCCTGTGATAGGGTTTAAGTTTTAGGGTTCGGATTTAGGGTTTCAGGGTTTCGGTAGGATGCCGGTTTTCTATAGGGTTTAGGCTTTTGGGTTTACGGCCTGGGGTTAGGGTGGATAGGGTTTTAGGTTATAGGTTTCGGGCTGAGGGTTCGGGTTTTTCGGTTTGGGGTCATGTCCCTTATTTGTTGTTCCCTTTCCAGAGACCAGGACGACCAAAACAAAGACACAAGGTCAAAAACAAAGGAACATGGGGTAAGAAAACAAGGAAGGCATGGTTCTCGCCGCCGTGAAACGCCGAGGGGCTTTGGCAACACGGCTTTCTGGCAAAGCTTTCGTTTTTCGCCCGTCACTGCTTCAACAGTGCTTCGCAAATCGGCATTCAGAAGATTGAAACAGTGCCCCCCACCCCAACCCAGGAAGAAAATATAATTTCGCAGATGAAGAGTCCCCAAGCGTGCTGTAAATACCAATGATTTTGCAAGGCTTTCTAAGGCTTTCTGACAAAACTGCTGGCACGGATACTGCTTCCACACTGCTTCAAAACGTGGAAAAGGAGCCCCCCCCCTCGATCAGAAGCATTGACCACACGAAACTCACGAAACAGCGGAAAACTGCTGCAAATGCCGATGTTTCGGCCTGCACCGCAAGCAAAGTGACGCAGGCACCTCCCCCCCCTCCCCCCACCCCCCGCCCTTCCACCCATCGAAAATTGCTAAACTCGAGTGAACCCTCTCGCGGCGACGACCAGCATCTCTGCAACAACTATGACTTGCTTCGATCATGGCCCTACCACTGTGGGACCTACCCTTCTCGGACAAGTAATTGCGAATGCTTCGCCATGCAGGATTCTGTCGCGGTTGCCCCAAGCATGCTTGGTGTCGGATTGGAAATTTTTCAGTGATTTCGAGGGGGACCTCCGGGCGGCACTCTTAGAGCAGGCTTTCTCTTCAGTAGGGGTGGGTGGGCAAGGACAAGAGTAGCGAGAAAAACAGACACTCAACCATCTGGAGACCAAAACACCCCCTTAAGCATGGGCCCCGAATTTCTCGAAGGCGCTCGATCTCGCCCCTCAGGTACGCAGGGGCCATGATGAGGTAGGGAAAGAAGTTGCCTGGCTTGGGGTTCGGCTCCAGGGCTTAGGGAGGTTCTCGTGGGTGAGGGGGGGCCATCCAGCAAGCAACGGAGTCCTGGAGGTTCTGCATTGCTCACAACGGACTCGCAGCATAGAGGCAGAGTTTTCACACCCGAGTTTAAGGTTTCTGGAGGTTCGGCCATCGGGGGTTTAAGGGTGTTGTGTTACCTAAACTTTCAACCTCAACCGGCTTCCCATAGAAAACCTGCTTCTCGCACCTGCATATCCGTAGGATCGGCGGAGCACGCTGATGATGACCTGCATGGGGTGAAGCCCTAAGCCTGAAACCCTGAACCCTAAACCCGAAGCTGCGGAGCTTGAAGTCGGGAGAATTTGGGCACGAGTATGGCTTTGCGTTGCCTGCATAAACCCCTAAACTCCCTAACCTGGATCCCCTGAAAGGGGGCCTCCCACTTAATGAGGTAGTTGTAGTTCGTCACCACGCAGCCCATACGTCGCTTCGTCTCCTTCTTCTCCTTGTCAGCGTGTCGGTTTCGAGGGGTTGAGGGTTTGGATGCGAAATTTGACCCCAGCCTCAGTATGTATGGACCCCGATGGCTGTCACAGTTCTGGAGCCTAGAACACATTCGCCAGGCAGCCGGATCTTCTCCAGAGTAGAAGGCGATGGCCTGGGATATAGTTGAAGCGCAGACCTTTTCTTGCGCGCGTTTAGCCTTCCGCAATTCTGCTGATCTCCTTGCCAATAAACGGCCGGCTTAGGGGCTTGGAGCGTAGGCTTTGGGGTTTTTGGGTTCAGGGTTGAGGGTTCCGAGTTTAAGATTTCGAGTTTAGGGACAAGGGGGAAAGGGCGGCCGGGGGGGGGGGGTTGAACTCCCTTGCCGCGTTCAGGGGGTCCTTGGGATAGAACTAGGGTTGAGGATCGAGGGTGGATGGGGAGCTCAATCAAAAAAGGGCCCCCCATTTGTGTAGGCTACTTTCGAGTACAGGTTGTTTCTACTGAGGGAACCCCAAATGAACCGTCATTCAGAGAATAGGTGTTACGGCTTTAAGGCTTTAAGGTTTGAATCCGCTGAACGGTGGCCTAGAACCCTAAAGGGCTCAGGTTGAAATGATGGTTGGGGTTTCGGGTTTAGGGTTTAGGGTATAGGGTGTAGGGTTTAGCGATGACTCGGGCACCCAAACCCTAAACCCTAATTCATTCCCAAAGGTGTTCGCCAATCCGGTAAGGCACCTCCGCGTTGTTACGGATGTGGACAAGGCCGTAGCGAAAATCGGCCTCATATCCTGCCATGGATGGCGTCGGGTTCGTAAACCCTAAACCCTAAACCCTCAGCCCTAAAGGGGCAAGGGGAGATTCTCTTGGGGGAAGACGTGACCCTAAGATCGCCCCCGAGCCGCAAAGCCAAAACCCACCTTGAGATACACATCCAGATCATGATTTTGGCGAACTGTTCCCAATTTTTTGTGGGCCTGAGCCCGAAACCCTAAACCCTCAAAAGCCATTGGACTATGAATTCGGGTAGCTGCTGCATTTCTTGGGGAGGGCGGGGGGGGGACCGTAGTGGATGAGTTTTTGGAGGTGTAAAGATGTGAAAACTTAACGGTTGGTGTGGGACTGCTTGAACTTACAACATCCCAGAGGCCTGAGAGGGGTTGAGAGTTTGGGGTTTGGGGTTTAGGCGGCTTGTGATTTCTTTCTTTCGATGCTTGCTTGCGATGGTTTGCAGGGACGGAAAAAATGAAAGAGCGTTTGAGGGCTTTGCATTTAAAGCTTCCGTCTGAGGGTTCCGAAAGCTCTCGCTTCGGAACGCGATGCATATTATGCATATATATATATATATATCTATCTATCCATCTATCTATCTACATATATATATATATAGATCTCGAAACAGGCGTGGGCGGCGCAACTGGTTGTAGTTGATGCGCACGAGCTTGTGGCTGGCCATCACCAGGATGACCTCGAACTCCGATACCAGGCGCTTCGCCAACCAAAGAGTGCCCCGAAACCCAAAACCATCTTTCTTGTCTTGGGCGCACTAAACCTCAATCAAACTTGGGATGTTCGCCCTTATAGTAACAGTTTGTAAGAGGGATTAGAGTACCCCTTTTGCAATCCCGATTAAGGACTGTCAGTATAAGGGGGAACATCCCAACCTTGGGGGAACATCCCAACCTTAAATCCTAACCCTAAACCTCGAAAGGTAATATGGAGGGAATCATGGATGTTAAAGCTCAGGATTTGGGGTTTAGAGGTTGAAGTTCAGAACTCAGGTGGTTCTGGGAGGCCTTGAAGGTTCAGGCATTTAGGTAGTTGGGGGCTGAGGGCTTGTGGGTTCAGAGGTTTAGGGCGTTGGGGTGTTTAGGGGTTCCTACTATGCCATTCAATTCCGAACCCTAAACCCTAAACCCTAAACCCTACAAGTGAGCGCATCCGAAGGGGCGGTGGCGGTGCCAGAGTAGATGAACAGTGCAAATGTCAGCTGGCGACCTCGAGCAATCCTACATTCCTCGACCGTGGGTTTAAGGATTTGGGGATTTGGGGATCTAGGGTTTGGGGTTTAGGGTTGAGTGTTGAGGGCTCAACCCTCTAGACCCTGAACCTCGAAGCCCTCTGACCATCAAAATCCCATTTTGCACGCAAAGCTCCGCTTCCCCAGCCTGTAAAGCCTTATGCCCCAAGCCCGAACCCCCCCGCACCCCCACCAAGCGCTACCCATCCGGACCAACAAAACAAAAACACATACACACACACACACACACAATAACAAAATCAACAACCTTATAGGTTTGATCAAGTCCCGAACAGCCTTTGTGGAGGCAATTCTTTCATGTGGTGGATATTCGAAAAAGGTTCCAGGGTCCCTAAACCTTAAACCCTAAACCCTAAACACTAGGGCATATGCGTTTTCGTTTCGTGGAGGCCCCCGCACAAGTTTACCCTCCATGAGGCGGCCGCTAATCTCCCAGAGAACCGCGATGTTCAACACCTGAGCTTGCGGATTGAGGGTTGAGGGTTTAGGGTTGAGGGTTGAGGGTTGAGGGTTGAGAGGGTTGAGGGGGTTGAGGGGGTTGAGAGGGTTGAGGGTTGAGGGGGTTTAGGGTTTAGGGCTTAGGGGGTTGCGTGAATTTAGGGGGTGAAGGGTTTAGGGCTAGGGTTTAGGGTGAAGCCTACAGCTTCCTCAGGGAACCACAAGCTGGTTGCGGCCGACATTGAGTGATGGCGATGGAGTTAGGCACAAACACCACCTATGATGGAAGCGCCCCCTAAACATCCTAAACCCTAAACCCCCGTGGCAAGGGATTTGAGGACCTGTACGAGTTCGTCACCGGGCTTGCCGGCCAGCTGCAAATGTCAGCAAGGCGTCAACGGCGCCCACCTGACACGAGGGCTAAACCCTAAACCCTAAACCCTAAACCCTGAATTCTCACAGGCCACTCGGATCGGTTCACGGAGGCGTAGGGTTTAGGGTTTGGGGCTTTAAGGCTTAGAGTTAGCTCCCCTCTCATGCATCCCCTACAAGCCCCGGCCCTCATATAAAAACAACGAGAAGATGAACGAATGTTGTGAACGAGAGAGTGCAAACCATGGGCATTTGGGGCCTTGGGCTGCGGTGGGCTTTGGGTGTTGGGCAGGGCACAAGATCGGGAAAGAGGGCATGCGTGGTTACCTAAAACATATTCTGGCGAAATATGATGTGGATTCGCTACAACTTTCGTAGCTGTTCATATGGGTGGTTGTCAAAATTAGGGTCCCTTTTTGGATCCCTATTATAATACGGCACCTAGTATTCAGGGTACCCCAAAAGGGATCATAATTTTGACAGCCACCCATATGTTGAAGGTTTGGAAGACCCGGGCTTGGGGCTTGCAATCAACTTTGACAGCCAAGAAGCCGTGAAAGACAGACTCTCCCTCGTGAAGCTCTTCACGTCCTCGGCCGCATGCAGCCACACCCAGCCCCACCCACCCCCCAAAAAAGATAGTAAGAATAATAAGGCAAAATATCCTAAACCACAGCTTCCTAAACCCTAAACCTAAAACCTAATCTGCAAGGCAGTACGAAAGGGCGAGCACAGGACTCCAGTTCCGAGTGTGGGTTGTAGGATCCGGATACGAAACGTCCTACCATCGCATCCGCAACTTGCCGCTAACTTGAAAAGGGCCGAAGCCAACGAGTTGAGAGTAGACCCTGCGTTGGGTTTAGGGTTGAGGGATTAGGGTTTAGGGTTTAGGGTTTAGGGTTTAGGGTTTAGGGCTTAGGGCTTAGGGTTTAGGGTTTAGAGTCTAGGGTTTAGGGCGCAAGTTTGGGGTTTAGGGTTTAGGGTTTAGATGCGCAAAACATGGCGCAGTGACCTAGACCTAGGCGGGACCTGAACTGCTAGAGACTGGCCCGCACTAAACCGAGGAAGTTGCAAGCCCCAAGCCGAATCCAAGTCCAGTGGGGCAATGTGGGGTTTACGAAAATAAGGGGCCCTGAAAAAAAAAAGTAGGATTCCCTGATAAGGACCCGAACCAGGTATCCCTATTGTCGGAAACACCCATGTCCCAGGTCCGGTCCATTTGGATGAGTCGCGTCAGCGATTCGCTGATCCGGGTTGTCCACCTCTGTGTTCGACTCATCGTTGGGATTGATGTCCTCACAAGCCCAAAGGCCCACAGAAGAAAAGATGGTACAGCGCAGTATAACTATTCTAACCTATAGAAACATATATTATGTCGAAATGCATTTAAAAAAAACAGGCCCAGGCGCGTAGTAGGCCCGATGATCCATGTACCTGAGGTGCAACGCAGGGGGTCTCAAAATTCCCAACGTCGTCCTTGCATAGACCCTTAAGCCGGTTCATGGCTGCAGACATGAACCCAAACTACCCACTCAACTATGACCAACACCCGACGCTGGGGACCCCAACTAAGACACAAGAACCCAATACCCTTAACCCTAAACAGGTTTAGGGTTTAGGGCTGCGGGTGCCCTCTAAGCCCTCAATTTCCATCACCCAGCAAGAAAGAATTCAAGTTCGACGCCGGGCTGCTGATCGATGAAGTTCCTTGTCAGCCAGTCTCGCCAAAGGATGGACAGCTTGGCCGTAAACCAGAACTGCGCACTTCGGATCCTCGGCGGAATCCAGGGCGTAAGGGCTCTAGGGTTTAGGGATTTAGGGTTTAGGGATGCAAGGAAGACCTTTATGACACACCAAGCCCTTATTGAATTATTGCACCGTCTTGCAGGCAACAAGGTGGAGGTCGGAACTCCCCGAACCTTGTACGCAACTCGGGCAATTCTCTGGCCCTAAGCCGAAGTCTGCGGTAGCCGGAGGCTCCACAGAACCGTTCCGACCAGTCGTTTACTGTTAATGTTGCGAGAATTGCGAATTCGGAGGGCGTTGAGAAGCTTCCTCGGAGGGGATGAGCCCCAAAGTCAGCCCAAACAGTCCAAGCCCAGTCTCTACGAGTTGAACTACCTACAGGGTCTTGGGGGGAAACCTCGAGTCCAAAGAAAACCCGTCCATGCCCCCGAGAAACGGCAGGGCCACAATGAAGCAGGCCGCGTACATCGCGATGATCTTGTACGTCAGCTTGGCGTCCTTCTCGAAATTTGTTTCCAACCTGCCTCTGCAACACCCTGCACAATCGTCAACTGAACCCTTAGCTGTCAAAAGAACTCCAGCGCTCCTTTGCCACGAGGGCATTGGTCAGGTCGCGGGCGATGAAGCCAATGCCTCTGCCACCGACTCCCTGAAAGCTCCCAGATGCCCCCCAAAGCCGCCGCAAAAACAACAAGCGTGTCACACGTCTCCCAAGCCGGCCTTGAACTCGAGGCCTTTCAAGCCCACAATTGCGCCAATGCCCAACCGCCCCCAATCTCAAGAGTCTACCGGGGAGAGAGGGGGGAGGGGGGGTAGATGGTCGAATCCGACAACTGCGCTTAAAATCATGCGAGGATCTAGGAACCTTTGGGCCCTGAACCCGAAACCCTCAAAACCCCCTACACCCCCCCTCCCTAAACTCTAAACCGTAAACCCTAAACCCTAAACCCTAAACCCTAAACCGCTCGCGGTCGACAGAATCTGTGGCTCTTCCGAGGCACTGGTGTTGAGGATGTTGATGACTAGGAGGATGAAGACCTAAGTTGAGTGTTGCGGCTCCAGAACTCTGAGGAGCCTGGGTTACATACGTAGAAGGGCCCAACGTCTTGTGGGTTTAGGGTTTAGGGTTTAGGGTTTAGGGTTTAGGGTTTAGGGTTTAGGGTTTAGGGTTTAGGGATAGGGCTTAGGTTGGTTCAGAGCTTAGGATCCTTCCGGGTGGGGGGGGGGGAGCCTTCGCCCACAATACCCCTTCTGGAGCGGTGCACGAAGACGTAACATGAACAAAGCGGGGTTGTGATCCGTTATTGGCGACACGTGGTGAGGGAAGAAGGAGCTTGAGCCCGAAATTGTTGACAGATCATAATGGCATATCTCGTTTTGCAAAATCGTTGTAGGAAAGGCTGAGATGATGCAGACGAAGGCGCAAACCAACTCAGACTCCATCAGAACGTACCCAAAAACCTGAAAGCTCGTCTAGCAAGGCTTAGAGGTAAGCTGACCTTAAAGCGTCGAGCCCTCAATCCTAGAAGAGTAAGCAAGACTTGTGCAAGGCGCGATCGCACCAAGCAGGATCCAAGCTACCCACCTGGCGATGCTTCTTGGTCGCGTGAGGGTTCGAGATCCCTGTTCTGACCACGGAAAACCTAAAACCCACAAGAATTTGGGAGGGTCTGCTGCCCAATTCGCCCTAGGAATCCCGGCAACGGAGAAGGCAAGCCCCCCAACAGGACAAGCCACCCCCTTTTACTTCGCAACCGCTCTTGGACCGTCTTCAAAAGTGCCTCCACGAACGGCTCCCAGGCTCTGGAACGACCCATTGCATCTTCAACCACCGACAGACCCGTCGGCTCTCATGCACATACGAAACACTGAAGCCAAGAACCCCTCTACAGTCGGCAGAACTGTAAACCCACGAAACACCTAGATTTTTGGGGCTCTTCACCCTGCAAAAACCCCCGCACCAAGAAAAACCCTAAACCAAAGATTTTAGGGGGGGGGGGGGGGGTTTCGGGTGTCCTCAAAAAAAGGTCGAAAGTCGCGGGCTTTGGGGCTGGATGTGGGTTTTCGGGCCCGGCCCTTGTAACAGAAGGGCAGGGTTTAGGGTTTAGGGTTTGGGGTTTAGGGTTTAGGGTTTCGGGTTTAGGGTTTAGGGTTTAGGGTTTAGGGTGTAACAGAAGGGCCTCTTCCCCTTGAGCTGACGTCGATGCCAAAGGAAGCTGAGCAGGCCAAGCGCAGTCAGCGCCCAAATTGCACCTTGCAGTTCAGGGGTTTGGGGTTTAGGGTTTAGGGCTTAGGGTTTAGGGTTTAGGGTTTAGGGTTTAGGGTTTAGGGTTTAGGGTTTAGGGTTTAGGGTTTAGGGTTTAGGGTTTAGGGTTTAGGGTTTAGGGTTTAGGGTTTAGGGTTTAGGGTTTAGGGTTTAGGGTTTAGGGTTTAGGGTTTAGGGTTTAGGGTTTAGGGTTTAGGGCTTCGGGCAAACTCGCAGCAGAGAGCAATTCCTAAGCCCCTGCACCTCCTGGACCCTAAGCCGCAAAACCCCAAACTCCTAACCGACAGGGTACCGAAGGCCCCTTGGTGGGGTGTACAGGGGTCAACTCGGACGGCCGGAACCCACTGAGCCGCAAGGCTACGCCACGAGCCATCCAAGTCCTGACCCTCCAAACCCGAACCTTCGCCTTCTTTGAAGCCAGATGGCCGAGCCAGATATGAAGCAGGGTTTATATTACTGTTTTTGGTGAGTGTATATAAGGTTCCTTTTTAATTTTGGTGAGTGTATATACCTGGTGTCCTTTTGGGGGTACAAGCAATATATACCCTACTTCATATGAACCTGAAAGGTTACAGCTTCTAAAACACCCGAAGCTCAGGGGTGCGAAGGAGCTGCCGCCGGCTGGGGAATGCCACATGCTGAACATCACCCCAATGAAGCCACTGTCGCCTCAGGAACTTTGTGTAGGGCTTTTAGGGTTTGGGGATGAGGGATGCTTCCCCATATTGGGCATTTCCCAAACAGGGGGGTGCCCCCTTGGAGTTCCCCAAAAACACGAAGGTTGACTGCTTTTGCGAACCCAACAACAGCCCCATTTTTTGGGGGGCCACACACATGCAAGCCTGAGCACGCTCTGATGTCCTGCAGATAGCATGCCCTACATTCTGGTTGCAAGGCTGCAAAAGCACGACATCTGGGCAATCTAGGTTCCTGGCTGTGCGTGTGGGAACTAGACGTGTAAGTAAAGGCACCCTGTGTCTTCAAACTCTCATGTTCGAGCTGCTTTGGGGCGCAAGCCTGTAAAAAACTTAAACCTTCAACCATAAACCTTAGACTGACAAGGCCCTCATGGCCAGTCGGAGGGTCAAACTCAGTAACGTGTTGGGGGCTTCTGGGCACTTCGCCCCCCCCCCCCCCTTCGGGCCAAAAAAAGACACAGCTCTAAGGTTTAGGGTTTAGGGTTTAGGGTTCCCTGAAGTTCAGGCATTCACTCGTCAAGCAGCCAGCCAAGCGAAATGGAAACACCCGCCTGCCCACGGTGTCCTTGCACTTCTTTCAAGCCAACTTCTCCTTACCTAGCAACTTCTAGAAGCCCCGAAGCCCTAAACCTTGAACCCTAGATCCGGAGCCCTCCAGAGCCCCTGCCTAGGATCCTGAGCCCGGCAGCGCAGAACCCCCACATCCCGAAGCCCTAACTCCTACACAAGCCGGAACCCTAAACCCGAAACCCTAAACCCTAAACCCCAAGCCCCAAACCCTAAACCCTAAACCCCAAGGCCACGGGGCCTGACAACATCTTTTCGGCGATGTCGGGCGCAGCGGTTTCGAGGATGGCGACCGTGACCGAGATGAGCCCCAGCGTGATTCCCGTCCTCGTTTCTTTCACGGCTTTTGGGGAACCATAGAGTTGGGGGTAGAGGGTTGGGGGGGCAGAGGGTTGAGGGTTGGGGGGTATGGGGTTGAGGGTTGAGGGTTGAGGGATGAAGGATTGAGGATTTTAAGTTTAGGGTACAAGGTACAGGGCCCTAAGCCCCTGAACTTTAGGGCTTAATGGGGCGTAGCAATCAACGCTTCGGTACAAGAATGGGGCAGAGCCTCGGCCCAAAAACCCCGAAGCCCCTACATGCGTAAGCCCAGACTGCAAAGCCCTGAAGACCTCAAACCCCTCAACCTAAAGCCCTAAAGCCTGCATTCTGAAGGTCCGCTTGCCCAGGGTGCAAACGAAGGAGGCTTTGCGTGGCACACAGGACATACGTGGAACACACAGGTTCAGTTGGGATGCTGGTGCCCTCTCCACCAGAAGTTAGAAGGGCCCTTAACATGGGCGAAGGGCCCTTACCTCAGAAACCTCTAAGAAAGCCTGAACCCCCCCCCCCCCCCGCAAGCCCTTGACCCCTACGTCTCCAAGGGGCACAATAAACAGGAGACACACCAGCAGCCAGGAGAACTGGAAACCAGAAGCGCCGTCGGTGCTAAGATAGTACCTTTGTGTTCCGAAAGAATGGCTTTGGTTGCTTCTTAGGGTTGAAGGTAAGCCTGATTTGGGGGTGATTTAGGGTTGAGGGTTTGGGTCCTAAACTCCGGAGCCTAGGCAAGTCTAAACCCTCCACTGGATTTTAGGGTTCAGGGTTTGGGGTTTGGGGTTTAGGGTTTAGGGTTTAGGGTCAGCCTGAACCACTCCTGCTTTCCGGCCCAGGGGGCGGCTGTGTCAGCAAGCGCAGGTTGCCAGTCTGCACGGAGCTTTGGGGTTGCGGGTTTAGGGGTTAGGGTTTAGGGGTTAGGGTTTAGGGTTTAGGCTTAGGGTGTAGGGTTTAGGGTTTAGGGTTTAAGGTTAGGGTTTGGGGTTTAGGGTTTGCAGGTGGTTGGGGCTTCTTAGGGCAAGCTAGGGTTCAGCGTAAGCTGCAAGGCTCTTGTGGCACCGCAAACACCCAAACCACATACGCCGAACTCCCCCCCAAACCACTCAACCCGAGTGAAGCCGAGGACCTAAATACTAAACCCGAAACCCTAAACCCTAAACCCCTAAACCCTAAACCCCTAAACCCTAAACCCCCAAACCCTAAACCCTAAAACCTAAACCCTAAACCCTAAACCCCTAAACCCTAAACCCTAAACCCCTAAAGGCCAGACCTGTTCAACTCGAAGCTCTTGCACATGGAACCTCTCAAACCCCAGAACCCGAACGAACAGCAACCTCAACCCTACACTCAAGGGGGCGCGCCTCCTGACCCATCTTGCGGGAGGAGCAGGGCATCTTTAGACGCAAGGATGGCGGGAACTGGGCGTGGGCACAGGCCACTTTGCTTCAGGGCCTTTAGGGGCCAAGATTTCGGGTTCAGGGCCGTAGCTTACCAGGGCTTTTGGGCTTTAGGGTTTCGGGTGGAAGGGGGTTTAGGCATACTGTAGGTGTTCAGTGGCTTGGGGGGGCGGTCG